>RJWH01001755.1:0-320435 GCA_004363575.1 Solenodon paradoxus
GTGTTTAGGAGTATCTAAGCAGAGCTCTATTTGACTCCTCTCAAGTGAAATCATCATTTTCTCCTCAGTATATTGCTGTCTGGCAACATGAGACATGTTTGACTGAATGGTGCCAGACAAAACCTGGGAAAATACTAAGCTTCCCCAACTCTCTCTAGTTCCCTCTTTATTCCTCTCTTTCCTTTTTTCATTACAAGTTTAAGCTACCATTCATCAATTTCAGTGGAGAGAGCCAGATTCCCACCCCTTCCTTGTTTTCTGAAAAATCTCATCTCTAATAATTACAAGCCTGAATTTTCTCGGGCAATAACTTGTCAGTAACCTGGGGAAGAATGTCCAGAACTGAATGGAGTTGTCAGTGGCTGCTTTTAAATCATTCCCTGAAACTAGAGAGTTGGAACCACAGACACCTTTGACCATCAGGATAAGAGGCTAGCTTCCCTCAAATCTCCTGGCACACTCTTTCTCTCCCTCTTCACTTTTTCTTCCTCTATTTGGTTTTATCTCAGTTGAAACCACTGTTTCTTTGAATTTAGATCCCGCTGTTTCCCATACATGTATCCCTCCCTTTCTGAAATCTCAGTCATTTCATTGTCTTTTCCCATGATTGATTGGAAGTGGAGGAATGGTAATTGCTTGTGACCACCGAGTGGTGCCATAAGCACATGCCCAGGTGCCACTGTCACTGCAGACCAAGAGCATGAACCAGAGCTGCCCCTGTAGTCCATACTCCATGGGTGCACATGGGAGCTCATAGCTCCTTCGTGCTGCAGTGGCGGGTCACCTCTCTCTCAAACCTTCTTCCCTAGGTTCCAGCTCCATGGTTTCTATTCTGTATTCTTACTTCCCCACTAATGTCTGACCAATCAGCCTGGTGCTCTTCACCCGTTTTGGTATAGCTCATCCCTACTAGCAAGGATGCCCCTTTGTGCCCTGATGAATTCTGGAGGTATGTCCTCCATGTCCCTGGAACCTGTTCAACTGGTTCCAACTTCTGCTCCTGAAGCTTTCCTAATAAGCCATGCTGCTCCCGCCCTCTCTTACTTTTAAATCTATGAAATAATATTAACTTAATTTTCTTTTTTTACAGCTTCTTCCTTATAAATATGCCTTTGTTTATCCTTACCAAATTATAAAAAAATCAGTGTTATGAGTATTTCAGTATCTCCTCAATTTAATGAAATTCCAATAAAATTAATCATATCCTCAGGATAGCAAAGTGATCAGAATGGAAGGCAAGCATTGAAAAGTAAATACAAATTGCCCTTTTGGTTTAAGGACATTGATTTTGATAAATTTTTTGATTAAGAAGTAGAATTCTTTTGATTTTGCTGATACTTTGTTACTGGGAGTAAATTTGTTTCAGATTTATTTAAACAAAAATATGTACTAGTTTGGTTAAGTCAATATAAAATTGGACTTGTGAATTGAAAAAATATCTGAATGCACTCATTTTAAATTTGGTTTATTGGCATAATTATTAAGAGTAAAGCCCAAATTTAATAATATACATGTGGAAAATTAAATATGGTTTTAAATTCTAAGGTAACTGGGGGAGACCCACATTTATATTCTGAGCTGAGACATGAAAAGGGGCCCAAGGGTCTTAAGGGAGAAGAGGGATTCACTATGTGGCAAAGAGGGATTAATACCTTACTCTGAACATAAAGATAACTAACTTCCCTTTCTACCATCATCTAGAGAATAGGAACAAAAGATGATTAAAAGGGTGGAGGTCCAGAAGTGGCATATGACTTCTTTGATTAATGGAAAGGCTAAAGGTTTATAAGAATTTTGACTTTTCCTTTGCCTATGAGGTCATCCTCCACTGTCCTTGTCTCTCAATGTTGGAGTGAGGCAATGACAGAGATAAATTCAGTGAGATTACAAGTGTTCTGTTTTAACACCCTCATAAGCTTTCTAAGAACTATGCTGAGGAAGATTTATTAAACTTATTAATTCTAAACTAGCAGATAGAATGAATTTCAAGCTTTTATAAACTCAATAGTAATCAGAAAAGTCATCTTAGGACCTAGTCATTTTAAGGAACTATCTATTTAATTCCTAATTGGCCTTTAAACATAAGCAAATAATTCACTCAAATTGGGAAACTTATTTTCACTTATGCCACTTCATTTATATAAAATTAATTTATTTCAATAAAATCAAATCTAGAATTAAAAGCTCCTAGTCACTTTTTATGATTTTATTTCATTGGGCTATACGGATCAACTGCAACCATAATAGTTTATATAATCAATTATCTTTGAGTATCTTTGTGTCTGCTGAATATTTTCCATTTTTTCTCTAGGTATTTTCAAATATATGCTAATTAAAGTACTATAGAGACGTTGAAATTATTGAATTCTTGAAAGTGCTTTTCAATAACATAGCTCAATTTAGATAAATTCGTTTTGTAACTACTTAAAATGATATCTTAAACTAACTAAATTGTGTTTGTCCTCTAATATTCTTAATTTTTGCTTAAATTCTCCATTAATCTTTATATTCACTAAGGTTTGTCCTTAGGAATTTAACATTTGGTTCTAAGGTCCATATTAAAATTAAATTTTGTATTTTATAATTTGGTCTTCAGTTCCATATTCTTATTGAAGTTTTAGATCATAATAATAGCCAAGATTTATTAGCCATATATGTTGCCACTAAAGGTATTATTTGTATTTCAAATTTGTTAAACATTTTTATGACTTTACATTAATGCCCTTGACAAAAATGCAGAAAATAACAGATTAAGACCTCCAGCAAATGTCCTCCAGAGTGACACCAATTGTTTTATGAATACTTCTTAATTCTGACATTATTTAGAAATCCACGTAAATATCCCCCTCTCTGTTTTATTTTGTGACATTTGATTTCCCAAATCCCAAAAGGGATATTGTCACAAAAGTTTTCCAAGGAATGGAATTCAGTTAATGAGTTTACCTGGGAAGATTGAAGAATAAAAAGTAAAAATCCTACACGGGGCTTGTTTAAGGCAATTATAAATAGCATTTACATTATCAAGATTTAGGATATATATAAAAATAATTCCCTTCTTAGGTATACAAATTAGTCAATAAATAAAAAAAAAAAAACAAAGAAAAGTGGAATGTGCAACAGGAGAGAGATATATCTAAGAATTGGAGGAAATCATGCAAAACAAAGCAACAGGGAGTCAACAAAAGTTATTTTCAAAGAAGATGCCAGCATGTATTGTTTAATGCAAAGGGGAAGATTGCGTAACAAGCTCTTTAAAACTGTACTATAAAGAGCAGAAGCTTTATCTTCAGTAGAATTTCAGTCATCCAGGTAAAGTAGAAGAAAGATATTTTGATATGTAGGTATCGGTACCTTAAAATAAAGTAAAAATCTCTTTAGTTTGGTGTCTTTTCTATTGTCAAGTTGAACAGCAGGTTTTTGTTTTGTTTTGTTTTTTAGCATCCTATTGCTTTATAGCTCATCATATGAGGATTGTTTTGTTATATTGGTTCAAAATATTTTCTCTTAGGGTTAATTTATACTAAAATATTTGTTTCGTTATATTGGTTCAAAGTATTTTCTCTTAGGGTTAATTTATACTAGAATATTTTCTCAATGAGTGCAAGTCTGGATCACATTTTTCAAGAGTTGCTTAAATTCATCAAATTAAAAATAACCAAATAAATACATAAATAAAAATATTCCACAATTCTATTGTACAATAAAAAAAAGTCCAGAAATAGACTTTTGTCCTTATTCTTTAGAAGAATGTAGTGTGGGAAGATACTAACTCAAAATAAAACTTTCCTCACTATCTTGGAAACCTATTACCTAGACACTTGTGGATCCCTCTGTCCCTAGTACCCCAAGTCCCCCTTTACATGTCTCAGACAGGTATAAGTCATTGATCTTCCCCAGCTACCTCAGAATTTGCCACCATGTATATTCTCTACACATGTATTATTAAATTTATACTTTTCTCTTACTAATTATGTCTATGTCAATTAAGTTGTCCATCTTGTGCAGAGTCTCAGAGAAATTTTTGAACCTCATAGTATCTTCTTTTTCCTTAAAAACATTTTTATTTAAATTGAAAACTTTGCGGCAAATTAAAATTACTTTAGCATAAAAGAGTGATGAGCACAAATCCTGAGGAATTAAATGAATCTGTTATTTCATTTGAAATAAGGACAAATATAATGAAAATCCATAACCTATTAAAGTCACTTAAAAGTATATACATACGTACATATATAGGGAAGCTTATATTTAAAATATACTAGCTTTAATTATTTGTTCCATTATCATTAAGCAGTGTATAAAACTGCATTTATTACAGAAAAAGTTGCAATAAGTGGAAATTTAAAAGGAAAACTGCCTTTCTTGGAGAGTATGCAATTTCATAAATGGTGATATCAATTTATGTGAATAAAATGGTCATAAATTTCTTGGAAAGTTTTATTATGGTGAAAATTGATGGAGTAGTAATGTTTGTCATAAAAGTCTTTATATCTGAGATACTAAATGGAATATTAAAAATGTATTACAGAAAAATCATAAAAAATAATTTAATATTTAACATCTATAATTTCTTTGTGATTCAAATCTATTCATTTCTGCAGAAATGAGAAAGGAAAACTTACTGCATCTTCTACACTTAACATGACTGATTTCTAAAGGATGTAATGACATGACTGACAGTGTTTAAATTTTAAGTTTGACTAAGACTAGCAGCCAAAAACTCATTTTATTTTTATCTTAACACCTTTTCTCATTTATTGCCTTCCAGTAAATTTTAAATATTTAATTTTAAGTTCAGCTCAGCTATTGGTAGGACAGAGGAGGAAATGGGATTGAAAGCCGCAATAGCAATGGAATTTTATGACTAGAAGATTAAATATAAGCAGAACCTATAATTATAGGAAAAGTGAGTCATCAAAAATACTCATTTAAGAAAGACTTAATAAGGAAAGAAATGTTGAATTAAGTTTAGAATTAATAGATGTAAAATTAGTTTGTCTTATTTAAATTGTTTCTAATTGTTCTATTCACTATGTAAAACCATGCAGATTCAAATTTCCATGTCTGCTCAAGAAAGACACACCGGTCAGCTCTTTATTCCTGCATTCATCTGCTTCCAGAGAGATGTTGTCATTGACATACTAGACATGTCACTTAACTTATTCTAAAAACAAGAGTACACTTTATTAATATAAAAAAGTTACAAGGCAATCATTTCTAATTGGATATGAATTTAGTCAAAATGAGAATTTCTATCCTTACAATTCTATTTTCAAAGCCGATGTTTCCATATTGAACAAAAAATATTGAAAACTAACTCCTAATAAAAAATTGAAAGATGTATTATTGTTTAAAATTGGTGAGAATCAACATCAATAGTAAAACCTGCTATAAGACAGTGGAAGATAATGAGACATTTCAACTCAAGATAATTAACTGCTTACATTTTTCTGACAAAGAATAACTTTTTAAAAATTATTTTCTATATAGGAGGAGCATGTATTTTAATTCACTTTACTTTTTCTGATATGTGAGTAGCCTATAGCTCTGATTGACTGCAATGCCCTCAAATTTCTGAGAAAATAATCTTGTTGCTTTCAGAAGATTTATAGAGCTCTTGGTGATTTCCAAGTATCCCACTGGGAATTGGAAGGAGCTATGAAGAATGGAAGTGACCTGAAACTAATGGAATGAAACATTTCAAACTAAATCATTCTACTAGAAGGTATGTCTCTAGGAATTATGAAAAGGTAGGAGAACATGAATGGATTCCAGGTAGGTATCCACAGTGAGAGCTTAACAAACATGAAATTAATTGCCAATTTTTTTCTTACTTTTCAAGCATTTTTATATCTGGCATCTCCAAAGAAAGATGATTTTGTATATAATCACCTCTATTTTCAATTATTTAGACTATTAAAACAAGCAATAAATCCATGAAACAACAGGGTCATCCTTATCTACCAAGAAACTTTCTTTCTAGTGAGTTAGAGTTCTAATTTTGTGCAAATTTAATTTTTAATCAGAGGACCTGAAATTTTCCCTAGAAATTTCCTGGAAAAGTATAAGTGGCATTTCCCATCAATGAGAAGTTTCTTCCCCACCAGGAGTCAGCTACTCATAGAGCCAGGAGATATTCTTGGCAACTATAATTCTGATGTGTTATTTATAAAGTAACTAATAATACATGAATTCCCATTTACTATGATAAGCATAATTTGAATTAATCTACTCCATGAACTGTGTGTTTTACTTTTTCTAGTGTATGTGATGTACAGGCATCATTTTTATTTCTTTATCTTCACCTCACTGTTTGCAGAGGTCATCAGGAATTCAGTCAGGTTGGAGGCTATTAATCACAGCATTTCTGAAATGCTACAAGGGAGTTGTCAGAAAATCTGTGGCCTCCTGTACTTAATTCCTTTACTAATCACATAATGAAATTGTGTAAGAAGCATGCCAAATATTTCAACTCTATATTAGCAGAGGCACTATATCATTTTCAAAACATGACTAAATGACTGAGCCATACTACACTTGATGCTGTAAATCATGAAAGTCTCATTTGTGAAAAGGTTTGAATTCCACTTTGACTTTAAACTGGGTGAAGAACCAAATGAATCTTTTATAAAAATGGCAGCTTGAGCTTCCTTTGAGGATATTACAAGGGTAAATTTACCAACTCAGAAATAAACCCAAATTTATTTTCTCTGTATCAATAAGGGGTCATGTGGTGGGAGTGTAAAATGTAGAGAATAAAAAGAAGTTAACATTTAGAAATACTGTAGAGCTGTTTCTAATAAGGATATATCAATTTCAAAGGGTGCTGCTTGAAATACTGAGATTGTATAAATGGTCATTCCAGCAGTACTTGAATTATTATTTGAAAAAATTATTAGACGTGAAATATTGTTGGCTAAGATGTATAAACATTTTGGGGATCCACATTAATAATAACCCAGATGATTTTACATAAGGCAATTGTTTTCTAAAGTTAGTTTATTTAAATTTAAATTCATTTTATTGAAGGAATATTGCATCATATATTATATGGATTTAAGGTCTACATCATAGCAAATCCACATCTGTATATAATAAATCAATATCACAACAGTTTCAGTCTTTCTTTTACTATACATGTGATCCTTCCTATCCATTTTGCTTGCCCAATCTCCTTCTCTTCCTGAAACTACTGATTTCCTTTTGACTAAAAGTCTAATTTTATTTGCTTTATTTAATTTCTTTGTTGGTTTCTCTATATATTACATGTGAGTGGTATTGTAGATATCTGTGTTTCTCCTTCTAGCTATCTCACTGAGCACAATTCTCTCTAGGTGGATTCATGTTGCTGCAAATGGCAGGACTTCATCATTTTGATATGAGTAGTGTTTCATTACCTTTCTATACCATATCTTCTTTATCCATTTGTGTTGATTGGCACTTAGGATGTTTCCAGCTCTTGGCCATTATAAATAATGCTGAATGTCCATCATCGCCTCTTGCTACTTTTTTTTTAGTTGGAAGTCTATTTTATCTGTTATAGGTATTGCTGTCCCTGCTTTTGCTAGGTTATCTTTTGTTAGGTTATCTTTCAATTATAGTATTGTCATCCAACCATTGATTCGAGTCCATGTTTATATTTCAAATGTAGATGAGTTTCCCGTATGGAACACAAAGTTGGATTTTGTTTTTGTTTTGTTTTGTTTTACTTAATTCATTTGGTCATCAAATGTCCTTTGATTGGTGAATTTAATACATTAACATTTAGAATAATAATTGATGTATAACAGTTTATTGCAATTTTGTCTTTTGTTTTCCGGGTGTTATTTTAGACAGTACCTTTGTTTTTTTCTTAATAAGTGCTTTGAAATTATGCTGTGTTCAGCTTCCCTTTTCATTTTCTTCTTTGTTTATATGGGTTTATGTTAGATTACTATGTGGTTTATATAAAAGCTTACATTCTTATAACCTATTTTTAAATTTAAAATAAGTTGATTTTGAACTCAGTCTGATAGTCCAAATTTTTGTTCTCCATCTCCTCATGTTTTATATTTTGATGTTGTACAGCTTCACAGTGGAGTTTCTTTGTATTTTATAGAGTTTCCTTTAGTATATCTTATAAGGTTAGTTTCATGGTGATCAGCTTCAACTTTTGACTGTGTGTGAAGCTCTTTATTATTTCTTCATCTATGTGATAATCCAGTAGGGTAAAATATCCTTGGTTGAAACTCCTTTCTCCACTTTGATTATATCCTGCCATTCAATTCTATCCAATACAGTTTTAGCTGATAAATTATCTGACAGTCTTTTAGGAACTCTATTGTATATAGCTCATTTTTCTCTATCTGATTTTGAGATTCACTCTTTATCTTTCCTATTTTTTGTTATTTGAATGATTATGTCTTGGTGCAAATCTGTTTGGGTTTATTTTATTTGTAACTCTTTGCGATCGCTAGGTTTGGAATTCTGTTTCCTTCTTCAGATCAAAGACATTATCTATTATTATTGTTTTTAAATATGATTTCTAACCCCCATATCTCTTTATTCTTCTTCTGGAATCCCTATGATGTGACTGCTGCTCCTCTTGATGTTATCTCATGGGTATCATATGATGTTATTTTTTTTTCTCTTCGTTGGACTGTTTGGATACAGACTACTGCCCTGTTTTCTAGCTCATTATTGTATTAGAGGCTTTTTCCAGTCTACTATTGAACCCCTCTATTGTATTTTTTAGCTCAGCTATTGTGGTCTTTAGTATCATAAATTCTGTTTGGAGGAAGGCAACTGGTTTTGTAGTATTGTTTCCCATTCAAAATCTTTTTCTACTTATTTCAATCATTCCACAATAGAAGAAAAATGCTTGCATATGAGAATGAGATATAAAAAAACTATGACTATGTATGATAAAAATTTCCTAAAAAAAGTTTAAGTATGTATTATTAAATTATTTTATAAATATCCTATAGTAGCAATTGATCTAATAAAATTATTTCTACTTTACAAAATAGTACATATTTACTACAAAAATAGAAAATACAATGAATAATTAAAAAGCAGAAAATGACCAATAACTCTGCTACCTAAAGAAAACACTAGGTATACATTAGCATATTTCCCTATATGTTTTATAGTTTTGATAAAAAAGACTTCTGGATATATAGTGGAATATAAATGTAATGAAACGAGAATATCACAGCAATATAGCTCTTAGGAAAATACTCTTGATATCAAAAACAAGCTGCAAAGCTTCCATGTTGGAGTCCAGAGTACTTCCACATACTCATGCCTAGCCCCAAGATCCATAAGGGCAGAGCTCCTATGTTTCTAACCTCAGTCTTTATCCAGCTATTGATGCACTGGCTCTCAAAGAAATGCAAAATAAAACAACAAGATATCACGTTACACCTGAAAGACTGTTATCCAAAAGTCTGGAAACAACAAATGTTGGTGAGGATGTGGAGAAAAGGGAACACGTTTGCACTATTGGTGGCAGTGCAAATTGTTGCAAGCCCTGCTGAAAACAATTTGGAGATCCCTCAAAAATCTGAAGATGGAAATTCCATATGAGCCCATCATTCCACTTCTGGGCATCTACCCAAAAGATACAATAGCACCCATCTGCAAACATATTCACCCCTGTGTTTATTGCAACCCTATTCACAACAGCTAAGAACTGGAATATGTCTAAGTGACAAACATCAGATGAATGAATAAAGAAGATATGATCATATAGACAATGGAAACTCCACAGCCCTGAGAAGATATGAAGCCCTATCATTTGAATCAATATGGATGGAACTACAGGGAATTATGCTAAGTGAAATAATTCAAAAGAAGAAAGATACCAGATGACCCTAGTCATAGGTGGAATGAAAATAGACAAAACAAAGGAACAGATGAAACATACCAACCCTGAAACATCTGCAGCATAACGGAGGTTACCAAAAGGGAATGGGGTAGGAGGAGGCAAATGGATGGTGAAACCCACTGGACAATGGGGAAGAACACTGGGTGATTTGGTGGAGGGGATGGTGTGTTGAAATATATCTAAGATATGGGCAACCTATACATGAGAAGTTATTTTAATTTGTAGAATAATTACTTCAATATTATGCAACTAAATGATGAATGAAAAGTCATTCACTCACATGGAGAACACTCTCACAGAAACCAGAAAAAGGAGTAAACTTGTTGGGAGGGAGAGTATATGCTTATATATGTTATAAACATATTTAAGTTCAAAACATTCATTTTAGTCCCCAACCAGAAGTCAATTTGCAGTCAAAAGACAAGTGAAAATAAATTGGGAATGGGAAAACGGGTGAAATCTTTTATGGTATTTTATTGCAATATGCAAGAGAAGAGAGATAAAGCAGAGATTTAAAGTAGTTATGCATCAGCTCATGTTTGTGCATGCACATGTGTCTGAGATTTAAGTTTGTAGAACTCTAAATCATTTGCCATTACAATGGATAGAACCTATTAGAGATGGGAGAGATGGTAGCTATATCAAAAGAGGATATAGCCTATGTGAAGACAGGAGAAGATAAAATCTAAACTACAAATGGAGAAATTAATCTTAATAACAACAACAATTACAATACAATTAGAGAAAAAAACCTAAAAGATAGAGAAAATATGATCCGAATGATTGTAGGTTTTATGATTGACTTATTTAGTCTGAGAAATTCAATATAATTTGCAGAGAGTGAGAACACTGGGGATAGTAAGTGGAAAGAAGGTGAGTAGTGAGCATAAAAATTCTGGGCAGCACTGAGAGATTTATTAATTAAAAAAAAGTAGGACTGTATTACTTCTCTTTTCTCATCTTTTTTTTAAAGAAACTAAAGACATTATTCTTTATACTAGGGTGCTCTTGAAATGTCTCACTTTGTAACTCTCCAAAAGTTGTCTCACTAAAACTCCAGTTAAGAGTTCATGTCTTTTTTTTAATCTCAGTACTCATTCTTTTTCTTACCTAGTATGGTACTTACGGTATTTTCAGTTACAGAACTCTAACCCTGGTGAAAATAGTGAAAAACCACAATTTGAAGATGAGCCATGCGATGGCAGAATTTTACAAGAATGACATCCTAACAACAAAACAAATCCTAAAGCTGTCTCATTTCCTCTACTTCTAATGACCTGATTGCACAAATGTTTTCCTTAATTCTTGATTTATGCCACATTTTAAATAGACTCATTACTTCATACATTTTGATTTTTAGTTTAGGACGTAATTTTTATTAAAGTTAAATAACTATGATTAATATAAAAAGTGTATTTGAAGTGGACTGTTGCAAGAGACATGTTAAAATATTAAATGAACAAGAGTAAGATGCAACAAATAGTAATGAGGATTACCTGATCTCTACAAACTCATAATTTTTCAAATACTAGCATTCATTATAGAAAGAAATCAAAATGTTGTCACTTTGTGTGTATGTGTGTGTTGTTTATTGGAA
The DNA here is from genome assembly GCA_004363575.1 of Solenodon paradoxus. NCBI lineage: Eukaryota > Metazoa > Chordata > Mammalia > Eulipotyphla > Solenodontidae > Solenodon > Solenodon paradoxus. The sequence continues at coordinate 11,466 of RJWH01001755.1, forward strand.
ATCAAGGTTATAGAAATAACCTACGACTTTAAGTAGAAAGAGCATTAAAATGTATAGACCATTTTTTTGTGAATTATTATATAATACTGCATAATTCCCCACCCCAATCTAACAAAATTATAAAATAAATAATATATAGCGATTTAGAAAGGAGTTTCTCTCTGCAGACAGCAATACAAACAAAAGAGGTCAAATAGTCAAAATCATAAAAATTCTTGATGTATAGTATAACCTGATCTTAAAATTGGTAAGCAAACCAAAGAGACCGAAACTGCAGAAGGAGAAAACAAACAGAAGACAAAACATGGGATAAGGAAGGAGTCAAAGATAAGAAGAAAGATTCCTAAAGTGCCTTCCAATCTTTATAACCCTTAACTGATAGAAGAAATAATTGTCCATTTGAAAACACCACCTACCTACTGGAACGAACCTTGGGAAAAGAGGTCGATAACCTTTTGATGTATAATACTTTTGGTCAACAGTTATGATACTCTTGCTATTCTAGGTGCTGAGAGGGACAGCAATAGAATATGAGGGTTGACTTGAATTATATCTAATAGGATAAGAAGTAACAGATCAAAAAGTATAGAGTTCACACAGCAATAAGGAAAAAGTATAGTATCTCTATTCATGTCATTAAAATAAATGTAAAGTATTTTATATCAAATCCAGAAAGAGAATAAAACTACATGAAAGGATTAACATTTTTTAGAGCTCATAAGTTTGGCTATATTTACCTGCATGAACATAGGAGAAGAATTTAAAATATTTAATGAGCATCAGATCATCTTTAACCAACAAGAGAGGAGAATGGATGTACAAATATTCAATATTCTATTTCAGATAGAAATAATACAATCTGTATTAATTTGCTCAGTGCTTAAAAGTGTTTATAAATCTACACATGTATACTCTGTCAAGGAACATAATGCAGATTGGAGATATATTGATTATTTTTAGCTTATTCATACATAAAATTTCGTCATTTAGGCATGCAAGGATAGCAAAATTAGGATACTATTGATAATATTTTGACTATTATTTATTCGTGTAAAATTACAGAATATTCCTTTCTTTTCTCTTTATGAAACTACCACAGCATCAGCAACACACCTTAAGTATTTATGTTTATATTATCCTGTTTTCTTTCAAAGATGCAAGCAGGTATGAATTCGTTCTTGCCTTTAGTAGATTTTAAATTATATCCTAAGTTAAAGGTATATACAAATAGTCTTTACAGAGATACTAGGTGCATACTAGGTACATACTAATACTAGATACTAGTTTTTCCCCTCAATGTCAAGCAATGTATTTGAGATATATAACAGAAAAATATGCATATTGAAATGATTCTATCCTGATAATAGAATAATATTCAGTGGTAAACAGAAATATAGGCTATAGAAATAATAAAAGAACGGAGAAAACTTAAATGCATTAACTAAAAAAGGTACCATTCTGCACAATCCCAAATAGATGACATTCTAGAAAATGCAAAGCTGGGTACAGTAAAATATCAGCTGTTGCCCAAATGAGTGGGGTGAGGAGAGAGATGAATATGCAGAGCACAGAGTATCTGTAAAGCAATGAAAACATTCTGCATGATATTATAATGATGGAAGCATATTAATATAAATTTGCCCAATTCATAGAATATAAAATACCAAAAGTGAATCCTAAAGTAAAATATGAATTTGGGGTGAGCATGACACATTTATGTATTCATTAATTGTAGCAAATGTACCACTCCAGTGGGGAATGTTGAAAAGGGAAAGGGGGACTGCATGTAAGGACAGAGAATACATGCAAAATACATGTAATTTCCTTTAAATTTTGCTATGAACCTACAACTGTTTTAAAATCTGTTTTCAGAAGTCAGAAATATCTGGGAAATCTTTAGTAAATAAACCCCCTAAAATAAACTCCATTTTTGAATGGATGAGTATATTATCACAGAAATTACTCACTTTAAGGTATACTGACAAAGACCTTAACAGATTATTCAAGGGATTTATTTGATAGAAATTCTGTCCACGGAAGTAAAAAAAGGAAACAAATTAATTGATGTAAGAGGAAAATTAACTTGACAGCAAAGTGGACAATAAAAGAGAAAAGGATGAGCTTGGAGTCCAGTTAAGAGATATACAATAATCCATGAATTATTGTGCTTTCTCCTGCATCATTACAAAGTTGAATGGCATGACGATTTGACTATTTCTGCTGATTGCAGTTTCAGTAAGAAAAAGATTTCCTTTCATTTCATTTGAAAAACTGAGAAAAAATTAATCTAATCTATGCCTTGTTCTCATCATATAAAGGATATCATTTTATGCAAGTAAAATTAAATTCTATTATGAAGTAAGCATGGATGTTAATTTCTAAGTGAACATTTGCATAGTGTTTGTTCAATTATCTTCTTGAACTTTGGTATATCAAAGTAAATCATTGTTTAAACAAAAATTTGGCCTAGCTTTAGTGAACACAAAGATAATGAGTAATTTGACAAATAGATTGGAGTTATAAAGCAATCTAAACCCTTTTTTAAGAATTGGATGAGCCAAGTATAATTGATTTTTGTATGTGAATAGTATATTGAAGAAGAATCCATCAACAATCAAACACTGTTCTTTCCTAAATTACTCTTAATGAGAAAGGAAAAAAAAATCACAATTTGCTTAGTGGAAAAAAATGCTAGAATAGAAATGAGTTCACATGAGAGTAAAATGCTTTCAGTCTTTGATTTGTTTTAAAGGAACTTATTCAAGACAATAGCTATTCTCTGAGTATTCAGAATTTGTGTGTTATCTTTGCATGTATTCTTGCAAAATTATCATGATAGTAGCTTATGTATGTCAAACAGTTTTCATCGTGATTAGTATTCAATTATTTCAGCTAATTTTGTTAAACCCATCTTTATACTGTATAACAATAAATCTGTTGAAGAAATATGAATTTTCTCCCTTTCTTTCTCAATGTCCATACTTTATTTTTTTTTCAACAAACATACTTAAAGAATGTAGAAAAGTAAGAAAAATTATCCCACCCCTCTCAGTTCTTCTTACCTGGTCTGGCAAAAATTAATAAAATAATAGTAGCATCAGACAGATTAATAGGAGAAAATAGCAAATTTAATTATACACACAAAGAATTTACATGACTGTGAATTCTAAAGTAAATTATGTAGACCGAGGGTTTATATCCTGGACTGAGGAATGGAATATAGATCGGTCCTTCCAAGAGAGAGACTGAGACCCACATGAGGAGGTGGGGATGACTACATATGACAAAATCTTGCCTCTCTATATGTTTGCCTGTCTTAAGATAGGTTTCTCTGATAAAAGGGTTATTTCTGGAGATTACTATTTAGATAACCTTTATTTTTTAAGGTAATGGTTAAACAATTTCTCTCCAGACTCGTAGGACTTTGATTAACCTTTAGCTCCACATACAATGTGATACATACTGGAAAAGGCTGCTCTGGATTTTTTGGAAAATTTATATCTGAACATTTTTGAGGATAAGGATCCTTCAAGAACATGTATGCCTATAGATTAAATTGTTATATTTAAGAACGTGAAAATGATTAGCCTTAGAAGCACCTTTTACTGAAAAGCACAGAGTACTAATTCAGTATTATAAGAACATTTTAAAAGAAAACAAAGTTTTAGAAGATTTTTGTTGAAATTTCTAATGTATTCTCTAACAAATAAAGTGGAATGCTTTCTTGCCAACAGCACATGGACATTTATCCAGAGGTGTAATAGACTATGTGCACTACTTTGCAAGAGTTGATTATGTACATCAATTCCCAACTCTGCATGATGTCCTCTCAATAATTTGAAATCTGGTGTGGGGGGAGTATTTTCATTAAGAAAATCAACAAACACTACAAATCAGAGCTTTTCCACCCCCATAACATTTTAAAACACCACCAGCACATCAATGACTTCTTTTTGGTTTTAAAAACAGTAATGCATTCCCCTCTTCTACTCAAACTCCTCCAAGATTAATGAGTGAGTTTAGAATTACCCAGTGGTTGCAAAAAAGGGTTTTTTCAAGAGCACAGAAATCTATGTTGTGACCTTCAAATATTTTGAACATGCATCTTTCAACCAATAAAAGATATGTATTCTCAATATATTCAGATTTATTCACTTACAGTTTGGAGGGTAAATATACCCATCTCTAGAAATACATTTTTTATTACATACAAAAAAGCAAATACTGAGTTGTATAAACATATGTTCAAGCAAAATAAATACTACTTAAAATTAATGTTTGGGTATTTATGTAATACTTTTAGAAAACTTTTTTTTATTACATTATAATTTAAAATATTATGACATGAATATGTACTTGCTTTATTATACCTGAATATTGGATCTAACATTAGAACATAATTTGAAGACTTGTTTTTATTTTATTTTGATAGATATATTAACTATGATACCTGAAAATGAGGTTTCAAAATGATGTATAATAAACAAATATACACATACAGCAATATTAGCTAGACTTGAAAGTGTTAACTTCTCAATATGTATTTATAAGCATAAAAAAGAATTGCAAAAATTAAGCATGTAATGATTTACTTGGAATTGCTCTTATAAACCAATCTGAAAATATGTAGTTTATATAAATAACAATGGTTTCAAAGTCTATTAAAGGTGATAATTTCGAAACATTTTAAATAAATCATAATATATTTTCAACTCCTTTAAGAATATAGATTTAAGCATATGAAATCAAAATTATTTTAGGTAACAAAATCATAAAATATTAGAAAATATTCAAATATTCATATTTCAATAATATTTATTGTCTTCTTTATTTTAAGGAAAGATGCAAATAAGAATGAAGGTGAGTGCAGGTCAGCAGGAAGAGAGAGGAAGAAGTACTTTATCATTTTAGTTAAACACCTTGGTTGTTTCCCTTGGCCCCAGTTGGCAAACCTTGGTCCTTGGCATGTATATGGACTATGCTTGCAGTGGAATTACTTGCTAGGCCTTGAGGGCAACTGCAAATGCTTCTTATTAACAGAAATTTATTCCACAAAGATCATTTTCTCAATGATGTCCAAATCACTACTTTACACTGCATTTTGTTTTCAAAGATATTTACAAAGTAGTAAAGTACACAAAATGTTTCATCAAATGAATCAACAATATAAAGTAATATATTTTTAATGATGATAGTTATTAAATCATTCACACAGTTACCTTTATTTTTGAATGACATAGTATCTCAATCTGTATTTCACACCACACCTTTCACCAGTACAACTATTCCTCATTCAATTATTTTAACTACATTGCCAAAATATAATCAGCATACTTGTCTGTGGTTAAAATGAGGTATTTTCCATGTATTCTTAAAATATTAGAAAAGTCCACTGTTTTAAATATCTTATTTTGTAAATTAGTGATTTGGATATGATCAGATATACTTTGTTTCCCTATGCTTTCTATCTGTTTAAAGGGACAAGTTCTTTTCTCTGAAAAATAATGTGAATGAAATGCACGCATGGAAATTCATACTGATCTCTTTGCAAGAAGTTAAGTAAGTTTTCTATTTTCTAAATATTTGTTTAGTCAAAATCATGGATCTTTATATCTTTAACCAGAACATTTAGCTTTATCCAAAAATATTTTTAAAGTATCATTTACTTTAAAATGCATTTGTTTTGTGGTATACTTTTCCTTTCCTTTCATCAAGTATTTCTTGATGTATTAGTTTGTGAAATAAAATCTAGAAAATAAAGTGAGATGCATTGAAAATATATGAACTGTCATACAGTTCCAAAGTAAGCCTCCCTTAATGTGTTTCTTTAAATCATCAATAAACAACCTGTGCCTGTCAACAGTGCATACTGACAAAGGGGCACATTTTTGTTCACTCTTATTTTGTTTTCTGTGTACTGTTCTAGTTAATCTACTGCTTTAGTAGAGCAAACACCTTGGTGATCATATATGATCATTGTTTTACATTACTGGTTAAGAAATAAGAAAAGAAGCTTGATTATTTTTCTAAAATATTGTCTTTGGCTTTTTGTTTTTTCTTTTAATGTGGTTGCCCATTAAAATACAGGCTTTGCCGTTTCTAAAAGCTAACAGTCTGAAATATCTATTGTTAGCCTTTAGTACTGATCTCTTTGCAGGAAATTAAGTAAGTTATCTATTTTCTAAATATTTGTTTAGTCAAAATCATGGGTAGATAGGCAAGTGCTAAAACTAGTTAGCTAAATGTGGACAAATTCCACAATGATTTTTTTTATAATATATATAACACATTGCTAGATATTAAGTATCGGATGTTAGATCAATGAGGTCAAGCATATGAGTAGCATGACTCTTTTGAAATAGTAAAGGTCCTGTCAAGATGAATGTTTCTGTTTTCATTACCTATTTGCAATATTCTATTCTGAGAAGTATTATAGGAAACAATATAAATAGCTTTAAAAATTTTTTGTGTGAAATAAGGATGATAGCAAACAGTGCCTAGCCTTCCAGGTTACATTACGGCTGAAATAATCATTAAAAATGAAACTGCTACCTGAATGCAATAATTGTGGTATGTGTTCATGTATTCACTGTGCTATATTTTGAAAATAATTTCAAGACATTTGCTTTTATTCTTTCTTTTAATGTTACATTCTCTAGTAATAGTGACATTTTCACAATATACTCATTTTAAGTTCTCTGCACCAAGAGATAGCAAATTTAATTCAATTTAGATTATTGCAAGATAATTAGTCTTGGGATATGGGACTGGGACATTGATAAGTTCTACAACACCAATGAGAAAAAAGTGATGCAGAAGTGCTATTGTAGCAAAATAATTGTCATCATCAGAGCCAGGCACAGCTTCAGAGAAGAAAACAAGTTAAAGAGGAGATAAGGTATGTTTTTATGATAAGATTGTACACATGGTTGAAACTTAACATTTAATTTTAGGCAGACAATAAGACAACATAATTCTCCAAAGATGTAGTGAGAGGTTCAAAGTAAAATTAATCAGAAGTTATTAACAGGAAGTATGACTAGTGCTAAAAACAAGAGTAAAAATTTATCAAGCCATTGTATCACTATTGACTGAACTTCAAGGCAGGCATATGATCTTCAGAAAAAAACAAAACAAAACAAAACAAAATAAAGACTCTAAGTTAATACAAAATGAATCCCCTTTTTTTTAAAAGGCTAAATTATAAGATTGTTTAACTCCTTAACCTATGTACATTTTAGTTATGTCTTTAACTTCTTATGCCAAAGCATATAACATACATTTCTGAAAAAAATATGTAATGATATAAAGTACTTTAAATAATACACTCATCTACATTATGCACAACTTCTATAAAGTGAAAGCAAAATTGTGATACAGCTAAGAGAATTAACCTACCTTAATATGAAGAAATTTATCTTATAAAGTTGACTTTTCTTAATATTCAAACTTGTTTTTTTGAATAAAATTTACTTCATCGCCCCTGAAGTCTTAGCTAGGAGAAAAATGTATCTGACTATATTCTTGTGTTTCCATAATCATTTCTAATATATGAAGAAAAATAGAAATCAAGGTAAAATTTATTCATCAGTGCTAAGTAAAAAAGTTTATATTGCGAGCAGAAATATTCTATAAAAAATAAGTTCATAATATGTTTAAATATGATCTACAATAGAGCTTCCAGATATACATGTATTGTATTCCCTTCCTACAAAAAAAGAGAAAAATTACAAAGAAACTATTTCTAATCATAACTTTCTCCTCTAACAGTTTGATAATTTTGAGCTCCATCTACCTTTTCAGTCCTAATTTATCTTCTGACTCTTCACAGATTCCAACTAATGAAAATTCTCAGAGAATGTTGAAAGTATCTCCTGTTTATCTTATATATTCCGTCTTCATTAGGTCTCTAGGTTTTCTCTCTTAGACATAGTAGAAATTGTCCTTCTGCTCAACCTGGACTAATCATAAAATTTGGTTAAGGATTAGTTTTAGATGTAAAACTAGGAAAAAAATTAGAACTGATCAATTTTTCATGTATTTATTGGTCATCTGCTATTCTTTAATCAAATGTCCATTCATTTGCAAATATTTTCTTCTTTGCTTCCACTTTTGTTTTAAATTCCACTTATAAGAACATTGACATAATGTGAATAAAATATTTTAACTGTAACATGTTTTCTCAGTTTGTCACTTACTATTTTTGTTTGATAAAGCTTTTTATCATACAAGTATATTGACTGTCAATTTTTTAAGTATTGTCTTGTAGTTTTTATTTTTTCCAAATGGTATCAGGTTACTATGCTCACCAATATTTTATGAATTTATATCATGATTTCATTCTATGATTTTTTTTATCTCTCTTTTGTCTTTTTTAGTCACATTCACCTCTGAGCAGTCATTATTAATATTAGTATTATGATAGTGGAAGTGTCCAGTTGTCTACAAGAGCTCTTTTTCCTTTCTGCTGGAGAACGTGGCTAATGGTTACAATATTTGATAGTACCGTTTCATAACCTTACCAATTTTTTTCTTCCTCAAGCATATGCCTACTGAGATTATTTGCTTATTTGCTTATTTTAGTATGTGTGTCATTATTACTCCTATTGCTGTTATAGCAAATTACCACAAATTAGTGCCTTCAAGCAATACAAATGTATTATCATTCTATTATACATATACATTATACATATAATTTAGAAAGTTAGATGTGTGGAATAGTTATCACTGGACTAAAATCAAGGCGTCAGTATGGCTGCATTCCATTTGGATGCTTGAGGGAAAATTCTTCATTTTCTAGTTTCTAGGGACTGTTTATATCCATGGATTTATGACTTCAATTTATCTTCAGAATCAGCAATATATCACTAAAATTTCTGCCTTAGTAGCCACATATCTGCATATTCTGTCTCTGATACTCCTGTTTACCTTTTTTTACTTATAAGTGCCTTTGTGATTATACTGGGCCCTTCCAGAAAATCCAGGAAAATCCTCCCAATTTAAGATTCTTGATTGAATTAGTTCTACAAAGTCCCTTTTCCCATGTAACATACTCTAATTTTCTTGAGAATTGGACATGGACATCTTAGGATATGGGAGCCATTTTTCTACCTCTCATAGAATGCAAAGCATTATATACTTGAGTTTGTAAACTAAACTCTCATTTGCTGTTAAATTAATAGCACACACAAGAGTATTTTTAGCAGTAGTACTTATGTATACAGTTTTAATTTTAGAATAATTTTATGCCAGAATTTAAACCCAAAAAACTTAGAAGCAAAAATATTTTCACAGGAGTATGCTACATAAGATTAAAGAAAATAGAGACTTAATTGCCCTGTTTTCCCAAATAACTTTCTCTGCAGTAAAAAAAATGCTGAAAAAATTAAAACTAAATTACAAAGTGGAAGAAACAATAAAAGGGAATAAAGCTCAACAGCATTAGGTCTCAAGGATATATACAACAAAACAAAAATATGTGTTTGCACACACACCGTATGTAATATATATAAAATCATATATACATATATCATAAAACATATATATATATGAAATCTAGTGTATATGGTGACTGAAATATTATTCACTCGTACAACCTTGGTAAAAGCCAACATTTGATATCTCTGTGCATTGAAAAATACTACTACATTTATATAAATATTCTAAAGATATACATTTGAGCACAAAGAATTATGTGCAAATATATTTTTGAGGCATCATATGATGAATACCTTAGGACTGTCGATTTAGCAAAATATTTCTCAACTATTAAATTCCACCATAGGAAATATAATAAAATATATGAAAACTCAGTATATAAAGAAATATTTTTGAAGAAAGTAAGATTTGTCTTAAATAAATATTATGTGCCTCTGACTTTAGTGTATATAACAATTAAAATTAAATTTAATTATTAAATATTTAAGAAATTTCATTTGCCATTAAATGTTCAAGGTTTATTTATTTTAAAAGATCACATTAATGATATATGCCCCAAAGATCATTCACAAATTCTTCTATTAATCATTGAGTTTTTTTTGTTGCTGTTTTTTAAAATTGCAGGCAAGAATGAAGGTTAGAAGGCAGGCAGGCAGGAAGAGAGAGGAAAAATAAATATATATTTATTTTATTTAGTTGTTTATCTTGATTTTTCCCCCTGGCCATGGGTCTAGAATCTAGATCCTTGGGATGTATGTGGACTACAACCAATGACCTTATCTCTAGGTCACCAGTGTGTTGAATCATTGTTTTTAAATATAGAAGAAGCAGAACATTTGGAAGACTCTTGAGATCCAAATGAGTTGCTATTAAAAAATATAAATTCAGAATATTTTTGAACCAGCATTCAGGTTTTCTTCCAATTTTTTTCTCAAGCTGATTTTCTAATCTTTGATTTGTTCCATTTCTGGCTCCGCTACTGAGATACCTTTTCATCTAACTCTGTCTTCCCCTGAGTGATGATCTCATCATCCTTGATGAGAGACTTGTGAATCTCTCTCTGTTTCTGCAGCATTGTGGTATAACACATACCCTTCAATTCAATTCCTATTCTTTCTCTCTCCATTGCACCCTCTGTCCTTCCATCCTTCCCTTCTTCTGTCTCTCAATTCACATATGAATTGTGTAATTTGCGGTGTGAAAAATCCTAATTTTGTTTTGCATTTTCTATTATTTCAAAATGTAGTTTTACATCTTTGACTTTCTTATTTTGCTGTGTATTTGGTAGATGTTTCATTTTATTACATTATTTCTTAACATTCTTGCCTTCTCTCAATTTTTATTATATTTTTAAATATATTTTATCTTTTTTCTTGCTATATATTTTCTCTGTATAATTCCAGTGGCATACTAAGTTTCATTTGTATTTAGGAAAATAATTTGTTCTTATCTCCACTATAGACTAAATTTTTTATTTAATTTTTCCTTCTTACAATAACCTATGTATCCTATTATTGCATATCCTAGATAATATTTGTAATATTAGTAATAGATAATTTCTCATTGTATTTAATAACTCTTACATGTATTTATTAAACTTATTTTCAAATATATTTCATAATTTCTAGATTATTTTCCATAGCATCTAATAATATTAACATGGTTTAAAGGTATTATTACCTAAATATATGATTTTTGATTATCTTAATTTATTTTCACAGTGAGTATAGTCTAAAAACTTTAAGATTCATTGAACGTGTATGATGCTCATTAGTAAAGTGAAGCTTTTCTTATATTCCATATTTTGAGTCAATTAGTTCCAGACACTTTCAAAAGAGTTAGATAAATCTAATTTATCCATTAGAATAACCCTATGACATGATCTTAGATTCTTTCCTCCCACCTCTATTTTAATTTAATTTGAAAAACTGAATCATAATTTAGTCAAGATATTTCTTCAAAGACCCACATGTGGCAAATATCAAAACTGAAATCTGGGTGTCCAGAAATATCTTTTTATTTGTTCCAGTTCAAACTCTTGTCAGTAAAGCTTTATTATTTATAGTGAAGCTCACAATTCTCTGATTCCTGCATATGTCAATTTGTCACTTATTATTGTTATGACATTGTTACTTTTATTTGTATTCTTAGAGGAAAACTCAAATGCAAACTTTAGAAAAATGACTTTTGTTCTGTATTTATTTTCATTTTCATTTCAGTGCAAGGACTTCATTAACATCTGTTTTCATTTACTTACAGCATTACTTATTATTTCTCCTATTACTATAAATTGAACTAATTTATTTAAAAATTTTCATTTGATTTAGATGTTTTAAAAATCCTCTTTACTGGGACGAATTCTTAGAAAATCAAATGCACCCATTTTAGTATATAGTTTTAAGCACTCTGATAAATATATATTCTAGTGTAACCACAACTACAGTCAAGGTAGTGAATATTTTGGCTGTAGAGTTCTCACATGACCCTGAACAGTCAAGCCCTCCTTGATTTCAGCTCTGGGCAAATATTGATCTGTTTTCTGACACTGTAATTTATTTTTGTCTTCTTTAGTGTTTTTTATTGTTCATATGGGTAGAGGGCTGGGGAAAATTTCATTTATGGTGTATAATAAGAACTCAAATTTTAGCTTCCATTCCTTTGGAACTCTATTATCTAAAGTCCAAACTAAATAATAAATAATAAAAGATGAATCATATAAGCCCAATTTAAACACATGTAGAAGAAGATATAAATGATTGTGTGATTTTTTTTTTTAATTAACAAGAAATTTTTAAGTCTCGCACCATTGTGTTGGTAGTATTGAATGGCAGTTTTTTAAGATAATAAAAGTTAAAGAAAACTCCAAGTCAATTAATATTTTAATTATAGTTGATGAACAATTTATATATATATCCTTCAAATTTTGAGCTCTATTTACTATACAAAACAAGTTATATCTGTAAAAGGAAGTCTATAATTATATTACTATAAATATTATGTATACAAAGTAACAAAATACAATTTTATCTTGAAATTCACTCATTTACATGTTTACCAATACATCTGAAATTGTTCATAGTAGATAAGTAGTTCTAATGTCTCAACAATTATTGATTTGCCAAAAAGTTAAATTCAAGATTCACAATTTACAGTAAAATACAAGTTATCAAGTACAAATAAAAATTTTGTATTTTTAACAAAGAAGAATAAAAGACTTATAAATAAATTTTCTTATTTTCATTCTTCTGAAGTTTCATTCCTTGGTGATATAATTTTTAAAAAATCCATAAATATTAAAAAATTTCACAAGCAGCAATACTAAAATTTTATAGGTCTTATAAAACATGAGAAAAATAAAACTTCTGGAATAAAGCATAGTAGACTATTTTTGTGACTTGGTATTTGAAGAAATATCCTTAGACATACTAACAAAGACATGACTATAAAAAAAACAAGTTGAATATTATAGAAATTTAATATGTGTCTCTGCAACTGATGCAGATAAAAATAAAGCCACAAGCTAGGATAAAATACTGACAAATAACACATCAAAGTGCTGTTTTTATCTAGTATGTATAAAAAACTGTCTAAGTTAAATGGTTAGAAAAGAAACAAATGAAAAACTGAGTAAAAAAAGTAAAAAGCCATTTTACAAAAGCAATGTATCTCTAAATGTAGCGACAGATCAACAGAAATATAAAAATAAAGATTATAGATATATGATGGCAAATCAGTACATGAAAAGAAATTATAATTATTAATCATTAAGAAATACAAAGCTGCAATGACATACTACTACATACATATTAGATTGTCTAAAGTAAATATATTGACAATACCAAGTGTTGGTGAGAATGTGGAGTACATGACTCAATATTGCTAGTGGGAAGATGATATAGTACTACTATGCAAAATAACTCTTTATACTGTTAAACCTATGTTTTTATGAGTACAAAGAAATATCTAGTCTACATAAATTCTCTCCTTGATATCAACCTGAAAAATTTACAAACTTATGGTCATCTAAAAACCAGTATATGAATTTTTATAGTTGTTTTATTTGTAATAGTACCAAAATGGAAACAATCTAATTGTCCTTCAATGGATGAATGGATGAATAAACTGTGTTGTATCCATAGCATAAAATACTTGCAATAAAAATAAACTATTGACATATGCAATAATATAGATAAAATGCAAAGACACTATTATGCTGAATTAACTATGTCTGTGTCAATGGGTTGTATATTGAAGGATTCCATTTACATAATACTATAAAATATATAAAAATGAAAGAATAGTGATGGAGAAGAGATTGTTGCTTGACTGAGGTATGGGTTGAGAAAGCTCATATCTGCCTGTTAATACATTACTTAAAATAACTTGTTTCTAATGATGAAGACCTGAAGATTGTGTTGATGTTTACACACATCTTCACAAGTGAGAAGCTTCCACAGAACTAAACAAAAAGGTGCATGCAAAAAACAGGTGCTAAGAAGATCTATACCTCAGTTAATATTCTGGTTTTGATAATGTACTTTGACTATGTTAGATATTATAATTAGAGAGATCTCAGGGTCTCAGGGCATTATTTTTCTGACTTCCTGTCAGTTTTAAACTACTTTAAGATAAAGTTAGAATACAAAAATATATAGCCTTAAAGAAAATGCTTTGTCGAGGAAGAATTTTAGTTAGAATATAAGACTTAGTTTTGGATAAAATCCTTTTGCATTTTATATTGTATTGATCTCCTTATTTTTTAAATTAATTTTATGAAGATACATTGCATCATAACATTATATAGACTTAGAGTTTGCAAGTTTACCATCACCAATTCCTTCACCGTATAATCGATGCCTTCTCCCTATTGCAATCACTAATGTTATTTTATTAACGAAAGCCTATGTTTGTTTAATTTAGTTCAGTTGTATGCTTGGTTTCTTTAACTACCATATGTGAGTGAAATTGCACAATGAAAATGCTATCAACTGTGAGAAGAGTCAGGCATCATAATCCCAACACACAGTCAGGACCATAGTCATATTCCAATTCAAAATCTTTGCTTGAAGAAAAAAGATACATGTGGGCAGGTTGCTCATATAGGCATGTTCAACCAAGAAGAGCTGATCAGGGAGATGAAGTAGTTGAGATGCAGACATCTTTGAGAAATCTGACAGCAGGAAATAGGAAGTAGAGCCCCTAGTGTGGAGCCTGGAGTTCAGAGATAGAATTCCATTTCCTAGCTGCAGTCACAAAAATAAAACAAAAATTATCTTGGTGGGATATCAGGTCAAACATTCAATGTTGGATAACAATGGCATTGCATTTTCTCCTGCTAAGGTCTTTACCATCATGTCTTATAATACATAGCCACCAGGTTTACTGCTAATCTGGTTTCCGAGTTCCTTCCACCTGGTACTAAACTAGCTTCAGAACATGGATCATAAAACTCAAGGATAAATAAGTAACTCTTCCCACGTCATGTAGTTTGTAAGTTGGTTCATAGTATAAAATAAATAAACATTCTTTATTTTAAGTTTATAAATAAATAACTGTAGAGTCATACCAAGTATTAGATGAGTCAGTCTTCAAAAATGTTCATTTTGCATAATCAGTTTTTCAGATTATTATTTTTCATGAAACATCATTTTCCACTTCCACATTATGTTTATATATTTGATCTGGCATCAGAAAATATGGGACTTAATTTACTTAATCACTTACTAAATGTAGCAATCCCTTCACATATAACTATATTTCATCTGTATGGCATGCTCTTCTTACATGTAATATTATTTCTCTTTTGATATAATATATTGGTAGATAATGAGAATAGAAACAAAGACAAACCTAGTGATTAAGAAAATAATTTTGCTCTCCCAACTTCATAAACTTAAGTGATGTTACATCAAAACTAAGTAAAGTAAAATTAATATAATTTGCAATGGCAATGAGTAACATTTGTTTTAGAGTTATAGAGTGGAAAATTCTCAATAACTACAGTAATTTTGAGCTCTCCCAACACTAGCAAACACTATTTTTTTTTTTTCAAGGCTATCTGGACTCATACAGTTTTAGGTGATTTAAATTCAACATACTTAAAAAGGAAAATGAGTATGAGTGGTAATTTTTAGCAATTCAAATTGCAAATCACAAAAAAATATGAGTTGAGAATATAGCTATTCAAGATAAGGAAAAGTAATTGGAAGAAAGAAAGGCACATACATTTCTTTCTACTTATCAGTGTTAAATCAGTAGAGAAATGATAATTGGTCTCCATTTTAAGGAAAATAATAAGCTTTTAAAAATACCTGTATCATCATTTTGCAATGCTTCCAGCAAAACACCACTGTAGGCATTTTCCTGTCATGAGTACCAAATCCCAGATTCAATGTCTGAGGTTCTGCTACTGGCTACAGAAAAGGCAGATTGGAAGCACCTTCCCTAAAAGTGTAGTTGTCATTGCACTATTTCTCATAATCATTGGCCTTCAAATACATTTAGGCATCCTGAAATACATTTTCTCATGAAGGAGGAAAATTGGCTACAGCAGCTACCATGTTTACATGGTTGTACTTATGGTAAGTATAATAGGAGTAGTTTTCACCTTTTCAGTTTAGCAACACATGTATTCAACAAATGTTTCTAGAATGTGAGGTTGACTGCCAAGAAATACTCTTTAGCCGAGAGACAATCCTCAAGTTTATAGATGCTTCTTACGCCAGAGATATACTCACAACACAATCCTCAAGTTTATAGATGCTTCTTACGCCAGAGATATACTCACGACACAATCCTCTCAACTCCAGAATTCCCTCAGCATCCTCTGCATTCCCCTGACAACTGCTATCTGCTATTGAATATCACTTTTATTGAATAGTATGTCTGTCTTCTCCACTATACTGAAAATTCCTTGAAGAGAGATTGCTTCAAGTCTGAATTCCTGAAGCCTGGTAAAGTACGTAAAGTATCAGGTCTGTAATAATTGTTTGTTGATACAAGAATAGAAGCATATATTTTAAAAATATTTTATGAGGACAAATGGGGTTCTGGCAGAGCATTGTGAAAAGAAGATAATAAATATCACTTATTAAAAAAAGAAATCCTAAAGAAATAGTCTATGATGCTCTAATTGTATGTCCCATACACTTAACAGTATATGTTACCCAATGTCATTGATATGAAAGTAAGAATTGAGAGTTGTAGATTTTTATAACAGTTTGACAAGGTAATTTTTAAATTCTGTTGACTCTAATAATTCAATAATTTGGCCTTTGGATATCTTTTTAAGTAAATATCTCTTTGGTTGTTAACATTTGATACATATATATATATAAAAGTATTACTCAAAGGAACATTATAAATGCATTGAAAAAATAAAATCCATGTTTCATCCCTGAGAATTTGATAAAAAATGCTCTGAATATTTATATGTGTTGGATTTTATGGATTATATTACTCTATATAAAAATGTCTACGTCAAAAGAGTTAGATTAAGGCTAATTTAAAATGCAACATCATTAAAATAATCTCCAGGTGATGAGTTTCAGAAAAAATATCTTTAGAAATGACAAACACTGATAATCTATAGCTTCAACATTGCAGAACATCATTCAAAGTTAATTAGAACATATATATTAATTAAATATACTGCAAATGTATAGTAAAGTAAAACCATTCCCTTTCTCTGAGCAAACTGAACACATGCCTACCATTTTTGTTTCCAGTACTTATTACTGGATTTAGCAGAGGAGATAAAAACTGGATTTGGCAGAGGAGATAAAATCTGTTAGAAATTTGAGAACTGAGAGTTCAAGTGGAGGAAAAAGGAGTAAAGTATATCAGCCTCAGTGTTACTGAACATGTGGGGCCAGATTTTCTTTATTCTAAGGACTTTCCCATGGATTGTAAAATGTTTAGCATTCAAAATTGCTCATGACAACCTTTCCTCTCTTGGTCCTCATCAACCACTAATCGTAATAATTTAAAACATCCACAGAAATTATGAAACCTCCCAGGTGGAAAAAAAATGACCTCATTGAGAATTACTGATTTACAGTGATTTGAGACACTGGGTACTTTTTGAGAAGAGTGTTAGAACAACAATATCTATAATGTACTTTGTTCTCACTTTTTATTCTTTCATTTTAACATTCGAAGGAAAAATATTTCAAATCTATGGAACAGTAGAAAATTCACAGAGCTGGAAGAGCAGTAGAATTCTAGCAAGTATAAAATCACTCTCTGACTGAGGTTAAAAATCTTGAGTGATGATATTTCTAGACAAGTTCTATAAAATAAGCATGTTAGAGAGTTCTGAAATTTAATGTTTTCTGATTTTGTCAAGAAATAATGTATTATATTTAAAGCATCTGCAAAATTTATAATCCATTGCATTAAGCTGTTCCTGAACCAATAATATTCTATAAAGAAATACTTCTCTCTTAAATGTTAGTTTCCCATTTAGTCTCAAATAAGGTTTAATTTCAAAAGATCAGAATCAAATTTTGACTTTATTTCATGTAGTAAGAATCATGTTCATAGGTTATAATAAAAATCTATTATTTATATAGACATATAATCCAAATAATATTCCAATTTTATAAAAAAGCAGTAATAGTACTGATAGCATTCCTTTTTAGGGAGATTTTATAGCATCAGAATTTTATAACTTGAAAAATGTCTCATTAACTCTTTTCATTAATTCATTATATTGAGTTTATCAAAGATTGCAAATAATGCAGGAGATTATATGGGGGTATTTAATCTGTTAAATTACACTCTAAATTGTCAAAGCAAAACCAAAAGAAAGTTGTGTAATATTCCCTTTATAGTTAACATAGATTTACTGAAATTATAGCTTTTTAACTTAAAAAGTAATGAATAATAAATTATTCTAAAATCTATAATCCTTTTAAATATAGGCTAAATTTTCTTTGCTGCTTATATATTTTCATGTAATTATGTATTTGTATTATATATATATATCATTTGCATGCATTATATATAAATACTATATATTTGTATATTTTACTTTGCAATAGGATGAACAAAATTTTCTCTCTCTACTATACCCATGTACATTTAGAACTTTAATTCTCAGAGGAAGGGTCACACACACCAACATTTGTCATCACATGCAGATACATGGGTTCTTCTGTTATGGGCACTTCTGTTTGTAACCGAAATAAATGGGGGTTTAGGCCACTACACCACCCATTGATCCACTGACAAATGTTATGGGTGTGTGTATGTGTGTGTGTGCATGTGTGTAGGGAGGGAGTATCCTTGAGAATTATTTCATCATACAAGTTGAAGGTATCGTGACAGATAAAATACACTCTGATACAAGGACTGAAGGCCAGAGAACAGCTATGAGTCTACGCATGGTGAGTAGTTGATTTTAGAACTTAATTGGACCGAGATGGCTTCTCAGTGTAAGAGAATGAGAAAACTGCCATATATGTCAGGAAAAAAATGACCTTGTAAAAACAATACTTAAATTTGTAGAGACTAGAATATTTTTTGTTTTATTACTCCCTGAAAATAAGAAAGTAGCATCCTTCAGAGTTCACTACCACCATTTTCCAGATATCTCATTAGCCATGGATTCTGGGGCTTTATAAACTGAGGATGATAGCACAATCATGCAGTGACCTTGCAGTGGGGCAACTTCCAGTTTCATTTCACAACAGAATGAGAACATAGTAAGAGTGTCAAGGGCCAACTCATCAGCTAAATATAGAAAAATAGGATAGGGTTTAGGATATATAATATAGGAGGACCTTCTCAGGTAACCAAACCATTTTAAGCTGTCATAGAGCAGAAGCTATTTGGCATGATTTCGTAAGTAGTTCTCCCAAGAGGCATTTTATAAGCCCTTGGGTGTCCTGGGGAAAAGAAAATCATGTGTACACTGAAATTTCTATTGGTTTAATGAGCTCCAAATCTTTGTAATTTTTTAGCTTTATATAAATATAATAACATTTTTATTCACAGATTAAGAAGACTTTTAAATATCAGGTTATAATGACTTGATCTTCATCAACTCTAGGTATGAAGAACTATATGTATTTCCTTTTGTATAGAGGGACTTATTATTGTGCTGTTCTTCAAATCTAAATAAATAGAAGCATATTAAAGATGATAAACTGCCCTTTAGCTTTTAAAATAGATAATTTACTAAGCTTTTGCTAAGTGTTCATAAGAATAAAAACACCAATGAGTTGATCATGTTCCCCATAGTATCTTTATTGCCTAGTAGTTTTTTCTGGACCATAATTTTCTTTTACTTGTTTCTCTTGGTAGATATAAGTCTCCTATAATGATCCAGAAACATGACTAACTCTAGCTACCTTCATAATCATCAGACCATACAGTAAAAACATGCTTCCATCACACAGTATTATAAAGGAGCATAATACAACTCTTCTCTCTACATAGATTAATTAACGACTCCTAAACTGTAATATTTACAGAGCATATTATACCACTGAACACTTAACTAAATGCAGGTCATGCAATCATATTTACTAATTCATCGTGCATGTAGTAAAATGGAAGGAAGGAAAACCGTGAGCTCTGCAAGAAAGGGATGATTCCAGGGTACAAATTTATCTCCTTGATTTACTACATTATATTAGTTTAGAAATATTACCCATACTTTCTGAACATCAGAATTTTCATCTATAAAATGAGATCAAGAAACGCAACTTTTAAGTATTATGAAGATTAAATAAAAATTCAGTATGAATTGGTGAGCCCTAGTGGAGTAGTAGTTAAATCAACTACATCTGGAGGATCTAAATGGATGGATGGATCGAAATCCATGTACATCTGAAGGACAAGGCTTTGCCTTATTGAGGCTTGTGGAGGAAGGCAAGGAGGGATTAAAGGAGAGAAGACAGGGAGCAGGGAAAAGGAATCACCAAGATGAACAATTAAACAAAAGTAAAAGGTTTCTTCCTCTTCTCTCTTCTGGATTGTCTACTTACTTTCATACGGGCCAGCATTGCTCCTTAAAAAAAATCATTGAAAAAAAACTCTGTAAGAAGCTACTCAAGAGGTTGTCATTATATGCAAACAAAATGTATACAATAGTGAATACCTTGGGGGAAATAAGACAGTTACCAAAGAATGCTTCATCAGTGAATCATTAGAATCTAATCTTGCAAAAGGAAGATCATGTATTTTATCTAGAAACGCTTTGAGTTACTACCCCACTTCTCAACTATTTAATATTCATGGATAACATTTTGGAATAATGATAATGGTACATTTCACCTTATAAATGGATGTAATTGTGACTTGTAGAGAAGTTAAGTACTTTTCTTATGGATTATATAGGGAATATGAGTCTTAGCCTCTGGACCTTACCTCCTGTCACCACCAAAAGCCAGTCATGGAAGACAAGATGGATATTAAGAGGATATAGGCTTCTATTCAAGATACTGATATCTTGGGGTTTGCTGTGACTCCTGTCCAAAAGTAATCATCCCAACCTCCCAGTGGAGTGCAGGCTTTTTAAAAGACAAGAGGGAGAAAAGGGATGGCTGAAAGGATGCAGGAAGCACTTTTTTGGGGGAAGAAAGGTGGCAGGATGATCTAGAGGGTTCCAAGAAGACACAAATAAAGGGATTCGGAAAAGGACCAGGCTTGAGGGGCACCTGGGCACAGTCTTCCAAATCCCCTTCTGTATTAGTAGTCTTTTGACTTTTGAACCTGCACCTGACCCAGGCTAGTTTTCTCACAGCAATTTCCTATTCTAAGCAAATTTTAAGGAAGGAAAAAGAGAAGTCAGTTTTGTTATTTTGTTAATCATTTAATTTGTAAGGTCTCCTTCATGGGGAAAATATGAATGTTCTTTTCTGTAATTTTTCTCCTTTGCAGTTATCTTTCATGTTCCCTTAAAAGCATACAATATTTTAAAGGTTTCTTTGATCAAAACTGGAATCATAACACATAAATAACTTGAATTACAATTTATTCTTCAAACCATGATTCTTGAAATTGATAATTTTCACAGTTCTCACTTCTGCGTCCTCTGGTATAAAACAAGTCTTTTTAAAGAAAAGAAAGCTGAAAAAACTATTTGAATCATCCTTGTGCTGCTTGACTGCTCTAGCTTTATTTATGAAAGTCACTGAAGGGGAGGCCAGGACCCCTCAAATGGCAAATATGCGATGTCCTGAGTGACTCTAGGATTCTGAACGTGGCAGAAACAATATTGGAAATAATCAATGTAGAAATCAATGAAGAATTGCACTGAGTTTCTATAAACTGAAATTAGTAAATAGCCCTGAACTCCAAGGCTACATGACAAAATAATTCTAAAATGTACTGTAAAAGTAAAAATGTGTTTATCAATGCTGTAACGCCTGTAATTTCCTCAGATTAGACAGTTTAACAGCATCTGCACTATTGTTCATTGTTTGACTCTGTGGAGATACCTATTTGTTTCATGTTCTTGTCAAGTAAAATTTAATCATTACAGCCTAGATATATTGACTAAATTGATGATGCTTTAAAATGTCTTTTTTTTTTTTTTTTTTTTTTTTTTCAGATTCTTGAATCTAGGTTCAAAGGCACATTTTTAGGAGAAGCTTTATCTTAATGACCCTTTGGTTAAACCCTTTGAGAATCTTATTATTTTTATCTTCAGGTTCTCTGGGCCTATGAAAAATGAATGCTGTTACTGGAACTTATTTTTGTTATTTTTTCTGCTGACATTTAGGAGACAATTAGATGAACAGTTTCTGTTCATCCTTTGAACCACAACATAAAATCCATATAGAAGTGCATTAGGAGAGAGGCCAAATCTGCTTTTCAATTGTAGATTTTATCTATTTAGAATTAACTCCTCAGTTCACTAAGAACAATATTTAGCTCCATAAGCTATTGTTTCTATGCAGAGAATGGACTAGAAAATAGGAACCCAAATAAGGGTTTGCCAAATTGAAATTTGTTTCTAAATGCCTATCACTAAAATTTACACTTCCAAGTCAGTGCTTACTGTTAATATATATATATTGTCAAAAATGTAATTTTTATTAAGTTGTTAATGTTCACTATACTATCTTATGTAAAAAATTGCTCATTTCCCCTCATTTAAAGGCAATATTAATGATGCATTTAAATCAGAGATCAAATAACTATTTTTTTACATTTTTTTTATGTTAGCACGACTTGCATATTTACAAAAATATAGATTGTAGAGAATTTTCATATCTATACCCAATTTGTTCCACTTCGAGATCTTAACAATAGTATGGCACATTTGCTGTAATTATTGAACCAATATTGATATTGTTATTAATAAGTCTATACTTTATTCATAATTCCTTAGTTTTCACAATGTTTTTTTTTTTTCTTTTTTATGAACCAATTCAGGATACCAAACTACATTCAAGAGTCATGAATGTAGCTAAATTAGCCAAAAATGTGTTATGAAATTAAATATAAAGCCATAAATCTCCCAGGGGAAAACACAGGAGAAAACTTGTGACCTCAAATTTGGTGACAAATATTTAGATAAAGTACTAAAACATGAGGCATAAAAAATGGTTAAGATGACCTTTCTAAATAAAAATTTCATTTCTGCAAAAAAAAAAAATCAGAATAAAAAGAGATGTTACACAGTAGGAGATATTCTTTAAAAAACAAATTTAATTGGTACAGTATCCAAAATATACAATAGCACTTAAAACTCAGCCATAAGAAAAGAAAAGCTCAACTTAGGAAAATGGGGGCTGATCTTAATGAGCATCTTGATAAAAAAGATAAAGGAATGACAGGTAAGCATATGAAAAGATACTGAACATTCTGACTGATAAATTTCAAATTAAAAAAGCAGTGAAACACCATTGCTTACCTTCTAGAACACTAAATATTTCCAAGAACGCAGACATTTAGGAACATTCATTCATTGCTTATAAGAATGTAAAATGGCATAAAACTTTGGAAGATAGTTTGTTTCTTAGGAAGCAAAAAATAACCAAACTATACCATACCATACCATATGCTCTAATAATCCTGCCCTCCTATTTCTCCAATAGCTTTATGAGCATATCCACTCAAAACCTGCAGGTTCATAGCAGCTTTGTTCATAGTCACTAAAAACTGTAAACAACCAAAATGTGTGTGAATAAATTATTAGAACACGAAGTAGTGCATCCATAAAATGGAATATTATGCATCAATAAAAAGTAAGCTTTTAAATCACAAGAAGACATTGATGGTTGCTCCCTACTGACTTAACAGTTAAGTACATGGCCCCAACATGTGTAGTCCAGATACATCGAAAGGACCTGGGTTTGGGCCCCCAGGGCAGGGTGTATGTGGCAGTGGAGCAGTGGTGACAACAGCAAGGATGAATAATTAAATAAAATAAATGCATGCTTCTTCCTCCTCTGTCTTCCTGATTTGCCTGCCTAGTTGCCTTAATTCCTGTTTGCACCTTTCCTTAAAAAAAAAAAGACAGATGAACCCAAAATGCATATTACTAAAGTGAAAAAAGCCAGTCTGAAAAGCCTACTTACTCCCTAAATTTAAATACATCACATTTTGAGATATGTGTTCCCCTTAGGTGTATCAAGAAGGTTAGAGTGGATTGGATTGGGCGGAATGACTTGTCTCCACTTGAGATTTTTGTCCACTCATTACCCTCCCTTTGCTGATATCCCTTTTAAAAGAGCTTTCTGCCTTGCTGACAATATGGTAATTTCCAGAAAACTTACCTGACCTGCAGCCATCAAGAGATGAAACTCTTCCTGGCCCACCATAGAGGGAGGTGGATTCTTTCCTGACCTTATGCCACCGGGATTCCCTGTTGTGCTTATAATAAACACCATTTCCTTACTGCCAGTGCCTTCTCATGATTTTCTCCTAACAATGTAGGGACCTTTTTTTTTTTTCCAATAGGTCTTTTGTTTTGCTATTGTAAATAAAAAAAGAGCAGATGTGTGTGAAAATAGCATATTAAGCCCCTTGTGACCTTAGGAAATTCTAATTGTTTCTAATATGTCATTAAACTTGCCAAATAAATATTTCAAAAGCAATATCTAAGATCATATTTCTCAAACTGTGTACTGAGATACCCCAGGATACTGCAATGAACTCTCTGGAATGCTCTGGATATTTAAGTTTTTGAGGATATCGGTGATTCTTAACATCTACCATACACTGTGTGACCTACTGACTCAAGGTAGTCATAGTTTCACTGGCAGGTCATACTACATTACTTTTGATGCCATATTGCTGTATAACTTGCAATATTAAATATAAAGTATGATTAACAATATGAAATAGAAAATTAGTAATATTTTCTAACATGATTTTGAGGTTTAAGGAAATTTTTATTCCTTGACATGTATAAACGTTCCATTAGTAAGTAATTGTGGTTATTTTAGAATGAAATATTTGCCTATAATTAATGGATTCTCTTGTTTCACACAGTTATATAAGTGTTGGGTATAAGTACTTAACTTGAACCTAAATACTTTATCAAATAGCATTCTTAGGTATTTATTTGGTCTCAGAATAATATGAAGTAATTATTGAACATCTAAGAATACTATAAACCAAAAAGGTGAGAAATTCTTGCATAAAACACTGTGTATATAAATACAAATGATCAAACAGTAGACAAATGTACACAAACATTAAGACAGAGTTTAGAAAATAATCAATTATAAATTTTGACATTGAAAAGTGGACTCAGGACAGTAGTTTGCAAAGCAATTATCTTTGCTAGCTCTGGGAAAGTAAATGAACAGTGATTGGAAAGAAGATGAGATTAAGAGATTTTAACTGTTGCTTCGTAACTACGTTTCTTTGATTTTAAAGCAGTCAATAAATTCATAGTGACACATAGTAGTTACATTTTTTCCCTTACATGGCCGGTCTAAAGAACTTCTTTGCTTCCCAATTTAAAGTTATATAGATCAAATCCAGGTACTGTACCAGTGACATACAGTTCACATAGTTTTGCCAGTGAACTTGTACTATATGGACTTGCATCAGTCCATATAGTTCCATACTTATTTGTACTCTCCTTAAAGTCCTTTATTTTGATTTCCAAGCAGTCTGAAGTGTTCTTACTGTTTAGAAATGCATTTAATGTTCATTGCTGAAGCATTACTTTTATAATCGCAAGCTTTAATAAGCTGATAGGTCTAATTGCACCTTCAATTATGTGTCTTAAGGTGTTATTTAGGTTTCTAATGCTTACTATAGGGACTATTCTTAAATTAATAACCATAAAATTATTTCTAGAAAAACCGCTACGGAACAGTCCAAACATGGTGTGCAGACATACAGTATAGTCTCAATTCTGACTCAACATATCCATACTATTTTTTATTGTGGTTGGTAAAATATACATGGCATGCAATTTAAGATTTTTAACCATTTTTAGGTGTGTATCATGTTCTTGTTTTATAAACATCACCATCCATATCCAGAAATTCTTCATCATCCTATACTGAAACTCTATCCATTAAACAATAATACAATTCAGCTTTACTGCAAATCCTTGATAACAACCATTCTACTCTCTGTATCTATGAATATGACTACTAACAGTTCGTTTTTAAATCAAAATCAAACAATATCTGACCCTTGTATGTCTGGATTGCTTCACTTACCATGTTTTATATTTATTTAATCATAAATATATTAATATTAATAAATATATTTCCATGTGGTTGCATGTATCAGAATTTTCAAGTTTAAAACTGCATTATATCCCTTTATAAATATATATTACATTTTTTAATCCATTCATCTGTCAATGAACATTGGATTGTCTACCTTTTGGCTCTAACTGCTGCTAAATACATTGAAACACAAGTACACTAATACTTTTAAAACTGTTTTTTTTTTTTGTTTTAGGAGGAAAGCATCAATGAAAATTCTTGCTATATGCAGCATTCATAGTTTTAAAACTTCTTATTTAAAAAAATGTGTCTTAGGAAAATGTTCCTTTCATGAAACAATTCTGGCTAGAGTTGATTCCACAGTTGTAGTATGTGTGTGTATGTAGGCGTGTATATGTATGTATGTATATGTATATAATATTATATATGCATTAGACAAAATAGATCATAAAAAAGAAGTTCCTTCAGGATAGCCTTACACAGTCTTATCCCAAGTTTCATTTTTACTGCAAACAAAATTACAAAACAACAGGATTATAGCTATCACAGTTACTATTATCATCTTAACTCAGAGAGCAAGAAAGACTGCTATCAGCATAGAAGATCAAAGCTGTTAATTTAAACAATCTTTACTCTGTTATTTTATTTGATGCAACTACCATCTTTTCCTTAAAATATCTGGGATTTATTAAACATCTGAGCCAAAGACATCAATGAGAGGGTAGTTGATCAACTAAGCATAACTTCTATGTCATATATTATTCTTTTAAAGAATGAATAAATTACTTGTGAAATAGTAATATAAAAACATGTTTAAGATGCATAATAAAATAAAAATTCCCTTGTCACATAATATAATAAAACATTATGCTTTAAGTTATTCTATCATTAGCTGAATGCAATATTATGACAAGAAATACTAATGGTTATTTTGTCATGTAATCAAAGTGTGGAAAGAATAGATGCTGACAAGAGATATATAAGTAACCTAAATATTTCCCATGAAATATTCAAATACTTTGAAAGAATTAAGAGTATAGTTTGTTTTGTTGCATTCTTATTAAAGTGAAAACTGCATGTTGTGAAAAAGTCCTGGGTCAAAATCCTTATTTCTTAAAGCATTTTAAAATATAATATGAGAGAAAAGCTTATTTAGACAATAATTAAACAAACTTTTGTTTAAAATTTTAAAAAATCAAAACAAAATAATATTCAGGCATATTGTTATTAAAATGTACATGAATGTCTAGATACTAGAGATTAGATTCAGTTTTGAAATTAATTGAGGGTATGATGTATTTTGTCAATATGCTGGTTACCTGTTTTTGCATATATATACAAATAAAGTGATACACACATATAATTTTTCTGTCTCATTCTTTTACCCACAAATGTGAATTATTTAAATGTATGTACCACCTGGCCAAGTGAGAACATTCAAGTTTACATGAACATCACATCAATATAAATTTGCACATCCCTTTCTGGAACCTAAGAGGGCAGATGATCTTATGGCTGAAATGTATATATTCTTGATAGCTTTACAAGTTTCAAAATTCTCAAGAGCCCGAGACTTCCGTATTGCCTAATCCAAATTAAGTGAAGGACATTAAAAGTCAACCCTTCCATTTAAATACCCCAGGGAGAGGAATCAGAAACCCTATTTTAAGGTTTATTAGGTAAAAACTATATTTGTCAAGCAATTAGTTAAAAAAGGGGTCAATAGTCTTAGTTGGCAGCAGAGTTCACATTATTTAACTTATACAGTCCTTTGAATACCCGAGATGCCATTAAACAGGATGGAAAAGATCATATTTCAGTATTAACAAATTCCACTTCTCAATGAATATGTGTCATCGAATTTTGTGAATCACATTATATTGCAATAGTATTCAAAGCAAAACCACCATAAATATGACTAGAAAACTTCAGTGTGTTTATCTAATACATAGATAATTTTAAGGTTACTATATGACATAAGGATTAAATAAAAATTTGATATATGCATGCAAATACATACACACATATAATTCTAGAAATTTTCTTTGATTTTTTGCGATATCACTTTATTCCTATATTTATTATATTTTTCAGTGTAATGTATAACTATTTATAGAACAATAAATATGTTATCCAAATAAACTCATTTTTGTTTTGTTTTGCTTTGTCTTTCTTCTCTGGGAGATTAACTTTGGTCAGATGGATGACTGGGAGACCTGTCAGTAGGATCTCCACAATGAAACACAGAAGAAAATCATCTGTTGCCAGATTTTTACTTACAAATGAAGAAAATTCTTTTTAAATTGAGGAATCATCTACATACAATGAAATAGACAGATATCAAGTGTTCGATTTATTAATTTTGACAATGTATGTATCAATGTATCAACTACCTTTCTCCCTCTTTGTATTTTTAAAATATCCCTTTGAGCTCAATCTAATAACCCTCATCAGCAAAGCAACACATTTATGATTTGTGTAATTACAATATAGTTTTCCTGTTCTTTGACTTTATTCAAATTTAATAATACACTTTTTTTGTGTAGTTCTTTCATTCAGAACAATACATTTTAGGTTATCTGCATTGTTATGTACATCATTCTTAACTCACTTTTATGAATGGTAAGTATTCAATGGTATAAATATACTACAATGTGTCAAATTGAGCTCCTATTGATGGATAATTTAATAATTATTTTTTAAAACTTGTATAATCATTTGTCATTTTCTCTAGCTTCATGAGAATATTCTTCTAACTATACTTAAACATATTTAACAATACTAGTGTTGTGTTTATTTTTTTTTATTGTGGTAATATTTATCAATAGCTATATGGGCTTTAGGCATATAACACTGAAAATCAAGATTTCTATATACTGTCTTATTTTTGCTGCCAGAATTCATTTCCATCTATCACCATATTATTGACCTTTTTCACCCAATTTACTCAACCTCTTCCCTTTCCTTATGGTAACCACAATTTTGCTCTTATATTGCAGTTTTTGTTTTGCTTGGATCACTGGTTTTTTTTTGTTTATTTATTGACCATATGCAAATAGAATATACATTGTCTTTCTCTGATTTACTTCACTAAGCATAACACCTTCTAATTCCATCCACATTGCTGAAAATGACAGTATTTCATCTTTTACATCTTTTATTGTTGATGCTAAGTAGAGCAGTAGTGCGTGTATATGTGTGTGCCTATACATATATACCATGTCTTTTTAATCCACTCATCTATAAATGAACACCTGGAGTGTTTTCAGCATTTGACTACTTATAAGTGAGAAAGCTGAATAATATGTGATTTCTGATCTTAGATTTTGAGGAATCTCCATATTTTTTCAATAATTGTTATAACAATTTGCATTGCCACCTACCACCAATAGTCTATAAGCATTCTCATTTCTTCACATTCTCTCCAACATTTATTTTTCATCTTTAGGTAACAGGCATTTTCAAGTGTGTAGAGTGCTATCTCTTTTTTTATTTGAATTGCCATAGTGATAAGCCATTATTAAAATTTTTTTTTGATGCTCTGTATGACTTCTTTGGAAAAGTATCTATTCAGATCCTCTGCTACTTTTTTTAAGAGGAATAAATCAAGAATGAAAACAGGAAGGCAACAGGCAGGAAGGAAGACAGAAGAGAAAGAAGCATTTTATTTAATTTGTTGTTTATTTTTCTCTAGAGACTTGGGCTGCAAACTTGGCTTCTTTTTCTGTAGGTGGATTGGTCCCCAGGTATGGACTTAACAACTGAGCCACCAAGGCACCCCTCTGGTACATTTTTAAATTGGTTTGTTGTTTTGTTGAGCTTTATGAATTTATATATTTTTATATTAGTCCTTAATATGATTTATTATTTAAAAATATCTTCTGTTCAAGGACAGCCTTTTTGTTTTAGCAATGATTTATTTTACTATGCCTAAGTTTCTTACTTTGATGTAGCCCCATTTGTTTACTTTTGTGTTTATTTCTCTTGCTGGAGATGTATCCATGAAGATTTCTCAAAGGTCGCTATATTAAGAACTTGTCAACAATTACCTTCTATATATTTTGTGACTTTAGATCTTTTATTCAAGTTTGTAGTTCATTTTGAATTAAATTTTGTGTATATTAGAAGATAGTGGTCTGTTTTCATTCTTTTATATGAGACTCTCCTATTTTCCCAAGACAATTTATTGAAGAGATTTTCCTTGGTAAATTTTTTTTCTTAGCTCCTTTGTCATAAATAGTTGCCCATAGATGTATGGGTCTATCTCTGGGCTCTCAGTTCTGTTACATCTATCTCTATGTTTGCTTTTATTCCAATACATTTGATGTTGAAGCACATGATGCCTCCATTTTGGTTCTTTCTTCCCTTAGGATTGTTTTGTTATTTGTGTTTTTTTGAGTTCCTAATAAATTTTATGGGTTCTTCTCTGTTTTCTTTTTCTGAGACTGCATTATGATTGTGATAGGAGTCACATATACTCTGTATCTATTTTTTTAGGTAAAATGACTATTTTAACAATGTTAATTTTTCTAATCCAGGAGTACAGAATATCTTCCCTTTTAAAAAAAAGTTTCATTTCTTCTTCAAGTAGTGTCTTATAACTTTGAATATACTGCAATAGTTCACCTTCTTAGTTAAAGCAATTTCTATCTTTTATATCTTATGATATGTGATACAACTATAAATTTAATTCTTGCCTGATTTCTGTTTTTGCTAGTATATTCATTTTTCACATTTCAGAAATGTGAAATGTGAAATGTGAAATACAATAGAATTATGTGTGTTACTTTTTTAGTCTGTCGCTTTACTGTATTTATTACTTTGAATTGCTTTTTCTGGGGACTTTGAAATCTTCTATTATCATATATTTGAAAACAGTGATAGATTAAGTCTTCCTTTCCAAATTAAATACCTTTTATTCATTTTCTTATTTGCTTACTATGACTATGATTTCTTATTCTATGTTAAATAATTATAATTAGTGGCATCCTTGTCCCTGATCTTAGAGGAAAAGTCTTTAATTTCTCACTGTGAGTTTTGAGTCTATCATAAATGGCTAATATTATGTTATCTTAAATTATACATTAAACCCGATGGGCATAATATACATACATGCACATACATGCAAAAGCAGCTGGATATACATTCTTCTGAAGTGTGCATGAGACATTCTCAAACATAGGCAATATCTAGAAGCACAAAACAGCTCTCGCCACTTTTTAAAAACTGAAAATCATATCAAGCATTTTTTCTAATGATAAAGGTATGAAACTAGAAATCATAAGAAGCAGAAAAAATATCACATGTGGAGACTGAACAACATGCTCTTGAATAATTATTGGCTCAACAGGAAAATCAAGAGGATTAAGAAAATACCTGGAGACAAATGAAATGAATATATGATCCCCCAGAATCAATGGGATTCAGTAAAAGTGGTACTAAGAAATATATAGCAATTTAGGTCCACCTCAGGAAACAAGAAACAGTTACATAAGCAATCTAATCTTACACCTAAAGGAACCAGAAAAAGAGGAAAAGGAAAAAAGGCAATAGAAGAATAGAAATACCAAAATTAGAGGAGAAGTAAAAGAAATAGATTTTAAAAATTCAGCACAAAAGCTCAATGGAACCAAGAATTGGTTCTTTGAAAAAATAAGCAAAATGGGCAAATGAAACTTACTGTGGAAAATAAAGAGAAATATGTCTAATAAAAGCACAAATAAAGTAGATAAATTAGATCCAATATCATAGTACTACAAAGGATTGTTAAGAGACTATCAAAAATATCTATATGCCAATAGATTAGATGACCTAGAAGAAATAGACAAACTCCTTGAATCATACAATCTCTTGATTGACTTGTGGATTAAAAGAATAGCAGAATAGACTGATCATTATTAAGGAAACATAAATTGAAATATAAAACCTCCCAATAAATAAAGATTCAGAGCCAGATAACTTCATGGGTGAATTCTGCCAAAATTTTAAAGAAAATAAATCTAATAGTATTCTTTACAAATTTCTGAAAAATTGAAAATGAGAAAAATCTGCCTGTTAATTTTTAATGAGGCCAATATTACCTTGATTCTAAGACCAGACAAGAGCATCATAAGAAAAAGAAAACTAATATCTCTTATGAACATAAATATAAAAATCCTCAAGAAAATAACAGTAAGCTGAATTCAACATATATTAAAAGCATCATACACCATGATCAATAGAATTTGCTCCAAAGACACAAGGATACAAATCAATCAGTGTGACATTCCACAACAACAAAAGGAAGACAAAAAATATATGTAGAAAAGGCATTTGAGAGCATTCAACACTTATTTTATGATAAAGTTTCTAAATAAAATAGGCAATATTAGCATTTTATAACTTTGATTTATACCAAATTAATTTTGTTATGAATTCCAAGTTTGAATTATTGTACCTATTTTACAGCTTTTGCAATATTGTTTCATTGAAAGAGATGTATTACTCTATATTGATTAATTATTAATTGGCTTATAAAAATTACGTATAACAATGCCTTGATTATTGTAGCTTTGTTATAATTCTTGAAGTCAAATATTTTAAGTTTTGCAATTCTGCTCATTACCTATACTGCTTTGCAATGAGATAAATCTATTATTTTAAATAAGTTTTAATTAAGTTGATTCTAGAGGGCGTTTTGTAGATTAAAAGTTTTCTACATAGTTACTCTTTTTTTTCAAATTTACATATGCTTTACATAAATAACTATTGCACAGTCTAGAACTTCCAGTGTTATGATGAATAAAACAAAGAGATAACCTTTAATCATGTAGATCTTAAGGAGAGAAAATTCACCATCTCACCACTAAGTATCAGAATAGGGGAAATTGTTTCATACATAAATGACCATCATCAGATTAGCAGATTCCTCTAATGAATATAATGGAATTTCATGCTAATATAGAAATGTTCAAGAGAATTTAAAAAATATTAATGCTTATATTTAAATGTTGCATTTAAAAATGGAAGTCAAATTTGCTTATACTATGGGAATATATAATTTTAAGTTAAAATTCTCATTCAGCTCAAATCCTTTGATTCACTGGAATTCTCTCTGCATCAAAATTAGACAAAAAGGCATGCTCTGGTAGAGCAGGGGTTGGGAAAAATCCATACATCCCAAGGTCATTGGTTGTATCTCAGGGCCAGTGGAAAAACCAAGGTGAACAACTAAATAAAATAAATAAAATGCTTCTTCTTTCTCTCTCTTCCTGCCTACCTGACAATTTCTCTCTTTGATTCCTGCCTGAATTTTTCCTTTAAAAAACAGACAGTTATAAAGAATAGAGAGAAGTTGATCAGATCCATGAATTGATAATTTATATAGAGATTATGACTTAGTGTGATAGATATTAGAGACATTTTGCATAATCAAAGTATAAATATATGCTTAACAATGGAGAATTAAAAATATCATAATGACTCATAGAAACTGCTAATTGGTAATTATATTTGAATGAACATATTAATGTTTGTGTATTTCTCATTTTCTAAACTTGACATAGCAATTAAAAATGAGACAGAGATAACATGTCACTGAGATGACGATTTTTTGTTTAAATATAAGGGCTTCATGCATACGGCAAAAGTATGTCTTAGCTGACTATGTCATTAAAGTAGAGGGATCTTAGTTGCTATACATTAACATAGCACAACCCCAACAAAAATATATATGTATGTATAAACATATATGTGTGCGTGTGTATGTGTGCATATGGTATAAAATAAAAATGTGTATGTGAATACACATACATGTATCTATACATATGTTTTATTATCTTTGATTCAGCATTCATCGTCTATATAATGTTATCAATCTTGTCTACCTTTTCATATCAAGACAGACTTGTATACAAGTCTAATTGGGAGACAAGAATCTTTACATGGGTGATATGTTTATCACACTCTCAGAATGTTTACAGTGTTTTTATTTGAATGATATTATGTATCATGTATGATCAAAACTTATGGAGTCATAAAATCCTTAATTGCCACTTAATTTCAAATCTGCTTTTAATGATTTTGTTGGAATTAATCTGGCATGTGTCAAATAAAGTCATCTCAGTTATTTTTAACTTAATATTTATAGTCAGTTTTAGTTTTGTAATAAAATTGAGAGAGAAGAGATTTTTATATATTTTCCTTACCCCCATCCATGTATATAGCCTCCTTCATTACCAACATCATTCACCAGAATGGTGGTACTTTTTTTTTCTGAACCATAGAAAAACCTACATTGATACATCCTAATCACACAAAGTCCATGGTTTACGCCACAGTGCACTTTAAGTGTTGTATATGCTATAGGTTTGGGCAAATGTATAAATACATGTATTGGTTCTTTATATATTATACAAATTATTTACAATGCCCTAAAAATCTCTGTGCTCTATTTATTCATCTCTCCTCTCCACACCCTTAGCAACCAGTGATCTCTTTGTTGTCTCCTATGGGATCATCTGAGAACATGATCTATGTTCCATACTTGAAAATAGGCTCAGCAGCTGGTCAGTACTGAGCACAGACTCGAATGTTGTGAAGAAGCTCTTTAATTTAATGCAGTCCCTGTTGTTTGTTTGTTTATTTTTGTTTCCCTTTATGGTGGAGTTGAGTCTGCAAAGGCTTCTCTACAAATGATGTCATGGAAAGTCTTCTTATGTAGTCTTGAAGAGCTTTATGATTTCTGGTCTTATGCCTCCAAGTCTCTAATCCATTTTGAGTTAATTTTTGTCAACGTGTTAAGAGTATTCTAGCTTCATTATTTTGCATGTGACTGTCCAGTTATTCCAAGACCATTTTTTGAAAAGAATTTCCTTTTTCCATTGAATGCTTTGGCTCCTTTGTAGAGATTAACTGACTGTATGTCAGTGCATCAATTTCTGGTGATTTAGTTCTATTTTACTGATGTATGCCTCTATTATTATTCCAGTACCATACCATTTTGATCACTATTGCTTTGTAATAGAGTTCAAAGTCTGAAAGGGTAGTTTCTCCAGATTTGTTCTTTTTTCTAACGATTTCTTTGGCTACTCAGGGTTTTTTGTTGTTCCATGCAAATTTTAAATTTTTTATTCTATTCCTGGAAATAACTCCATAGGATTTTAATGGGGATTGCAATAAAACTATATGTTGCTTTGGGCTTTTATTTTTGGGAAAGCCTTTGGTTATTTCTTCAAATTCTTTGCTTGTGATTGTTCTGTTCAGGTTTTGCATTTCTTCCAGGTTCAATCTTGGCAGAATATACTTTTCAATAAATCTGTACATGTCCATTTTTTTTTTGGCATAGAGTTGCTCATAATAGCCCCTTACGATGTTTTGAATTTTTGTGGTATCCACTGAAAGTTTTCCTCTTTAATATACTATTCAAGTTATGAGTTTTCTCCCTTTTAGTCTAGCCAATAATTCATCAATTATGTTTATTTTTTTCAAAGAACCAATTTTTGGTTTCATTGATCTTTGGATTATCTTTTTGTTTTCTATTTCATTTACTTTTGCTTGAATTTTGAATATTTTCTGCCTTGTGCAGATTTTTGCTTTAATTGTCCTTTCTTTAGTTGTTGTAAATGTAGAGTTAAGTTGTTTATTTGCGATATTTCTTGTTTCTTGAGAAAGGCCTGGATTGCGATGAACTTTCCCCTTAGTACCATTTTTGCTGCATCTCATAGATTCTGATAGCTCATGCCCTCATTCTCATTTGTATCTAAGTATTTTTTCAAGTTCCTCTTTGATTTCCTCTTTTATACAAGAGACTTTCACAAGCATATTATTGAGTTTCCAATTGATTTGGGGTCTTCCAGCTTTCTTTTTGTGGTTGATTTCCAATTTTAGGTCATGGTGGTCACAGAAGATGCTTGGTATGACTTAAATCTTTGTAAATTTGTGAGAGATAATTTGTGTCCCAACACATGATCTATCCTTGAGAATGTTTCATGAGCCCTTGAGAAAAAAGTGAAATCTGTAGTCCTTGAGTGAATTGATGAGTATATGTCTATTAGAACTATCTGCTCCAGATATTCATTTAAAGGTAGCTGTTTCCCTGTTAATTTTTTTTTACCTAGTTGATGTGTCCATTGTTGTAAGTGGAGTGTTGTAGTCTCCCACTATTATTGTTTTGCTGTCAATGTCTCTTTTCGGATCTAGTAATATTTGCTTGATATATTTTGATGCTCCTTCATTTGGTACATATATGTCAATAAACATTATGTCTTCATGCTGGATTGATCCTTTAATCAATATATCATGTCCAACTCTGTCTTTTGTTGTTCTTTTTAGATAGAAGTCTGTTTTATTTTACATGAATACAGCTGTTCCTGTGTATTGTGGCTGACACTTGACTGTAGGATTGTCTTTCAGCCATTGACTTTGAGCTTTTGTTTAACTTTTGTAAGAAGGTGGATTTCCTGAATGCAGTAGAAGTTTGGATTATGCTTTCTAATCCATTCAGTCATTCTTTGTCATTTGACTAGTGAGTTCAATTCTTTAAGGTTTAGCATGATTATTGATATACAGCACCTTAGTGTCATTTTATAATTTTTCTTTTGCATATTACTCCAGATTATGACTTTGTTCTCTTTCTCTTATTAGGTCAGATGGGTGTGGTTATGTTTTGATTTATTTCACCTTTTGATTTTTTTCCTTTGCTATCTCCCTTGGGATGTATTTCGAGGTCACCCTGAGGCTAGTATTCACAGTTCTATGTTCACTAACAAATATTTTTGAAAGCATATTAGTCTTCCACTCATTCTATAAACATTTTTGTTCCCCTCTTCCTCCCCATTTTTTATATTTGCTGTCTCACTGGTTTTCTTTGTGTTTTTTCATGCTTTTGTAGAGCACCTTTAATATTTTTTGCAGAGCTGGTTTTGTGGTGATAAATTCCTTTGACTTTTGCTTGTCACAAAATGTTTCTATCATTCTTTCAGTTCTGAATGATAATCTTTCTAAATATAGTATTCTACTTTGAAAATCCTATCTTTCAGCACTTTGACTATATTATGCCATTCCCTTCTGGTCAGTAGGGTTTCATTTGAGAAGTCTGCTGACAATCTTATGGGGGCTCTTCTCTATGTGACATGTTTTACTCTGGCTGATTTTAATAGTCTTTTTTTATCTTGTTTTTTGGAATTTGATGAAGTCGTGTCTAGGTGCATTTCTGTTTGGGTTTCTTTATTAGGAACGCTTTGAGCATCGATCTGGAGGCTTGTTCCATTCATCAAATTGAGAAAGTTCTCGTCTCTTATTTCTTCGATTATGGTTTCTGCCCCCTTTTCTCTCTCTTCCTCTGGAACCTCTATGTTGCTAATGTTGTTCCTTTTGATGTTACCCCAGAGCTCTCAAATGCTATCTTTGATTCTTTGAAATTTTTTATTTGTTAGTTTGCTCAATTGAGTTCCCCTGTCCTATCCTCTAGATCACTGATTTTACTGGAAGCTTCATCCATCCTATTGTTGCATCCCTCTATCGAGTTCTTTAATTCAGCCATTGTGCTTCTTTTCTGGTTGATGTTTTATTTTAATGCTTCTCTTCGTTTCCTGACATTCTCTGTTTACTGCCACTACTGATTTCTGGATTCCCATGAGTATGTTCATCACTGTTACCCTAAATTCTTATTCAGGCAATTTACATATGTCTGCTATATTCAGACTTTTCCCTGGGATTTTGATTGGACCCATCGTTTGACAT
The DNA here is from genome assembly GCA_004363575.1 of Solenodon paradoxus. Taxonomy (NCBI): domain Eukaryota; kingdom Metazoa; phylum Chordata; class Mammalia; order Eulipotyphla; family Solenodontidae; genus Solenodon; species Solenodon paradoxus. The sequence goes on from RJWH01001755.1 coordinate 49,280, forward strand.
ATATTACTCTGTGCGTTTGCTTTATTAGGTATTCTATCTATATTTCTGAGGGCTTGGTTTTCCTGGCTTTGCATAGGTTAGACTTTCCCAGAATTTACAAACAGGCTGAAGTTTCATCTCTACCCACAAGGTGGCACTAGTATTGATGTTGGGATTGCCTTCTCACTGCAATCCAGGTGGGGTGATGTCTAACGGGCAGACTGTCCTTTGGGCAGATATGTTGTGTGTGTGATATGCACTTGGTGAACCCCAGGCTCTGGCATGAAATGGTTGTGGGGCTGGTTTGAAGTCTGGAATTTCTTTGGCTGATTTCTAGTTATGACTATGGCCAGGGCAATTTCATTGTGCAGGCTCCAGCTCAGCTCCCGGTGCGCTGGTTCACCTTTCAACCCCTCCCAAATTGCCCTCTATGACTCCACATCTCAGTCCCACTGGGTCTGCCTCTCACTGCTTTTGCAGCGGGTCTCGAAATCCCTAGCCTCTGCCCCACCACTCGTCCTGAGGCTCCCAAGCTCGATCCCAAAGCCAAATCTGCAACTTATATGAGAATCATGCTGGGTACCCTTACCTACCATCAGTTGTCAGCTGTTCTGTCTCCAGCTGAAGTGCCAGTCATTTCTTGGTGTTTGTCTCAGGAAAATGTTTTATTTTTATTTTTTGTTATTTTAGAACTGTGGAGAGCGATCTGAAAATGCTTCCTACAAGTCGCCACCCAGTAGTCTATCTAGCTCATTTCTTTTTAACATTGAATAATTTTTCATTATCTGAATTTATCAGTTTATATATCCATTTACTTACTGAAGAAAATCTTGATTCCTTCCCTATTTTAGCAAATATGAATCAAGTTGCTATAAGCATCCAGGTGTAGATTTTAGTGTAGATATAAATTTTCATCTCATTTGGGAAAATATCATGTTGCAGAATTATTGCATCATATGTTAAAATTAATGTTGCAAGACATCACCAAACTGTTTTCCAAAGTTGTGGTACCATTTGAATTCTCACTATAATGTGAGAGTTCCTGTTGCTTCACATCCTCTGAACCACTTGGTGGTGTCACTGCTTCAGACATTGGCCATTCTAATAGATGAATAACAGCGTATCTCCCTCCAAATAGACATTATAGCATTTGGTGATGAGTTCCCCCGCTTTTTTTTCCTTTCCTTTCTGTCACGTTTCTTACAATTGACTTAAAATCTATCTGCATACTCTCAACTGAATAATATGCTAAGAGCATCCTGGACTGAGGAATGACTTTTTAACTAATTTATGAAATGGGTGTAGTAATCTAATATAGTCGCAAATTCTAATATTTTCAAATTATGCAATAATAAGAAAATGCAATGCTCATAAATGTTAGTTATTTTGTTTCTACTAATATTTTGATACTATTTAATCATCCCTTATTTTGTTTAACAAAAAGACACGTCATATAGTAGGTATGTTGGTTAGTAGGTGGACTGTGTGACAACAGTTCCTTGAATTAAGAAACTACATTTTATTTTTCTTTATAAATCTAATATCCAATATACTCCTGGGATCATAGTAAGTGAATAATAGAATATATAAAAGTATAGATGGAGCTAAAAGATTTTCAACGTTGATGTCAAACATAAAGAGTAAACTTAATTTAGTACATATGAAGTACAAACTAAAGTTTTGCTTATTAATTTTTCATGTCATGAAAATGTTCTAGAAGTAAATAAGTTGAGTAAAACAATTCTGTCATACAGCTGATATAATAAAAGTGATTAATAGAATGAGATACAAAGCAGTCAAGTTTTCCTTTTCAAAACTGTGACTATGTAATAATTCTTTTGTCATTTAATTAAGTATAAATAAAATAGGAATTGTCACTATTTGTTGAAAATAAAACATAGAAAGAGTAAAGATATATAGACTCTGTAGACTGTCTTCTACTCAATGCTTAAGTCCATTCATTTACTTTAAGCAAACCCTGGGTCAAGAATTGTCTAACCCTCCAGGCAATTGCATAAAGCAATGTAACATTCTCTACAAGGAGACACAGAGAGTCTAACAAATAATTAAAGCACACAAAAAAAGTAATTCTGAATTATGGAGAAAGAACTCTCAATGCCGTGCTGAATATTCTGGGAGATAATTGGAATAACATTTTTTAAGGGAAGGGTTACATGTTTTGTTTGATCAAATGATAAATAGTTGATTGAAAATATTTCACCATTATCTGGAGAAAAATAGAACTGAACCGTTGGTTGGAAATTTAATGTTCAGATAGTGATTCACAATAATGCACTCCTTAAGCATATATAATATTGTGATGCAATGTTCCATAAATAAAACTTAATATCCCATTAAAATGAATAAATAAATAAATATCGAAGGTATGCTTAGCCATGTCTGAGTAGGTATCTTAGATTCCGAAATGGAAAATACTATCTTAAAGCATTCCCAATTATTATTTTTTTTTTGTGTGTAGTTACCATATCAGTATACTTGAACCTGAAATTTAACAATGTCATATACAAGTTATATTTCCTCCTATCATAAATTGGTTGGGATTCATTAACCTTATACTCAATCCCACCCAGACCCACAATGAAGACATTATCTGAAAATAAAAATAACTACAAGTAAATTGAATATTTCAGGAAAATATTATTAAAGATTATTAATTGATGTTATTGATATATATTGAAACATAAATATCAGAAGACAATACACACAGATGATTTTAAAATTGTCTTACTTAAAATATGAAGTGAACAGAAACCCAAAATGAATTTTTCACAAGTCATTATTTTTTATTTTTCCCTTTATTGTTCTAATTTTTCCTCCTTATCACATTCTACATTAATTTTATAGAGAATATTCCCCTTCATCTTACTAATGATACCTCTAGTAGACTGAAAATGGCTACACATTCTTTGCCACATCTTCCATCGAGAAATGCAGACTACTTCTCCTTGGATATAGTTGACCTCGTGACTAACTTTTACAAATAGAATGCAGCAGAAGAGAGATTGTATAATTTCTGAAACAAAGTCTTATGAAATCTGCAGGATCTAACTTCAAAACTTAGAATATATCTTTGTAGCACCACTATGTATAAAAACTCAAATAAGTTGGAGAAGAGTTCACTTAAGAGGAGCATGTTGTTCAGTCACAGCTAAGTTCCCAGACTTCAGCCAGCAGTAACTGCCAAAAATTTTAGTCCTTGAATATTTCCTTAAATACTTCCTTGAATATTTCAGACCCAGTCAAACCTCCAGTATCATACAGCAGCAGGCAATACCATGAGGAGCAGGAAGATATATAATTTGTCTAAGTCAACCTAAAACTCTAAGTGATAATAAACATTTAAAAAAGTTATTTTTAAAGGCAAAGTGAAGGCTTCCTGAGGACAATATGAAACAGGTAGGCAGAAAAGAGAGGAAAAATAAGCACCTCACTCTTCTTTTTTTTCTTTTTTAATGTAGTGTTCACCTTTGTTGTTCACCACAGCTCCAGGACTCAGTTCTGGGTCTCTGAGATGCATGTAGACTTCAGTCAAAGGGAGCCGATCAAACTGCCTCTCCACCAGAGCGCAGAAACACTTTTTTTTAAAAAAAAACAGTATATGTTATGTAGCAATAGATAAAAGAGATGTGATGATTTTCTAAAATTTTCTTTTTTTTTGCCAATATAGTATCTTTTATAGTCATGCTACTTTTTCAAGTTTTAAAATTTGATCTCTTTGATTCAGTATCCTAGTTTCTCATTGTACATGTGTACAAGCATACACACAGTGAAAAGAATTCATAGATATTGGTTCATTATTCATGACTTTTTAGGTTGCACTGTGTCACTAGCAGATTCCTATTCTCAGTTTTCAATTTTCTTAATGTTATAATGATAAAATGAATTTTTGAAAATTAGAGAACTTGTGTACTATAGTGGTAAAAATGGGAAACAAATACATTTTGAAATTGTGTCTTAAAAATAACTAAGAAGGAGAAAGACAAACATTGTAGGATTTCATCCATATGTGATATATAAAGACTCCAAGCAAATGAAACTATAGTCTATACAAAATCAAATTAATGGTTACCAGAAAGGAAAGGGCAGGGAGGCGAGCAGAACACATAAAAATGGTCAATTACATAGTGAAGGATAGGACTGCAGTAGACTATTGGTGCTAAGCTTAATGTACTATATAGGTACTTTGATTTACAGTGATGCATACCCTATATATAATGCTATGATGTAATTTTCTTCCAATAAAATTAAGATGAATATGTAAGTAGATATATAAATAAAAATGAAAAACTTGGCACACAAACAACAATGCAATGTATCCTAAATGATTCTGAAAATTCCTGGGATTAGACAACTGAAGTGTGGAGAATGATTGACAGGTAAATATTCTCTTTGTATTCTTGTGGTTAAAAAGGTAGGTCAAATATCTTTATATCCTATTTACCAAAACTTCATAGTAATTGTATCTTTACAGATATTTCAGTTCTAAATCAGTGTTTCTGGTCACATAACTTTTTTTAAAGTTTATGGAATTATGAAGTTATACATGCATACATATATACATGCATACATATATACATGCATACAATACACATGTTTTAATGAAGTGACTTTTGGTGGACTCCTGTATAATTTCAGAAGGAGGGACTGGTCCAGAAAGACAAAGACATGACTAGAAAGAAGTTTAGAACTTTAAGCACCACTTCCAACCTCCAGGAAGATGAGAGGGCTAGAGACAGAGCTAATGACTGAATATGCCTATGTGAAAAAGCCTCCATAAAAAAAGCTAAAGGTATTGATTTCAGAGAGTTTCTGGGATAGTGAATACCTCACATTCCAGGAAGGTAGCACTCCAACGTCACAAGGATAGAAGTTTCTGCTCTCAAAACCCTTCCATATCACTTCTTGTGGCTATTTATCTGTATCTTTCATCACATCCTTTATTATATAATAAACCTGAAACCATAAATACTTCCCTGAGTTCTATGCACTGTTCTAGGAAATGATCGAACTCAAGAAGGTGACCCAGGAACTTGGTCTTGCTGCTATCTGAGGAGTGTAGAAGAGGACCAATCTTTTGAGTCTTTAATCTGAAAAACTTGCTCTAATTCTGGAATTGAACTGAATTATAGGACACCCAGCTGCTTTCATGAGAACGGCTTGGTGTAGAGGGAAAATATCACACATTTTGAGTAAGAAGATTGTTGACTGTGGTAGTATGAGAATGTAAAGGAAAAGTAGTGAGTTTTCTGTATAGACAGGATACATAAACTTTTGTTAAACCTAGCCATTAAATGTCAGACACAATTCCACTCAAATAATTGAAAATCATTTAATTTTCAAATAAACTCATGTCTGTATCTGCACATGAATCATTTGGATTCATTCAATATTAACATTGATGTCATTCCATTTTAAGAACTAATAGAAATGCCAATGTTTTTCTCATTGGGCTCATATACAAGCAGAAAAATAAATTAGCTTATTAGAACAACAATCAAATAGAATTTGAGAACTTTTTACAGATACTGAAAAAATAAAAGCTCAGTGTTGATCCTTCAATCTAAATACAGTCATAATCTTCTTATATTTGAGTAGAGTTTAAAAGAATTCATAATTAAAATTTGCTAGATAGGCATTAATTAGCTATGCCAATTCTTAAGCAGGTACATTTTGCATCTATGTATGTGCTTACATGTGCATTTGTGAATATGAATAAAATGGTCATACAACAGAACAATATATCAAATACACCTGTCATTTATTTTTTTATAGAGAAAATGTGAATCTTTATTATAATGATGTAAAGCCTATTCTATTTTCAAAATATGTTTCAATCTGGAATATATACCATAAACATGTACAGAGTATTTTCAGTGTAGGACAATTTTGCTAACAAATGTTGTTACCCAAATCTGAAAGTATAACTAGGCCTTTGCTTAGTAAGGCTTTGAACTTCTTCTGACTTAATTCTCTTCTTGTAATATTGAGCCAAGCACTTTACAATTAACTGAACCATATCATTAGGATCAAAGAGAATTTTCCTTTTCCAATCACAAAACACAACATCTAAGATTTTCTCCAGAAACAGTTCCAAATTCATATAATACAAGAGTGCTTGCCTCTTTGTAAGTCAGGACCCTTTTGCAGTGGGACATACATTTAGTGATAGCGTTGTGTCTTTTGATGATGTGCAATATCAACATTCGGCTACTTCTTTCCTCTCCACTTCCAATACATGTCTCTAGTGGATCATTTTCTAGCAGGTTATTTAAATTCCAATGCTGATCAACTTTTTTCACTTCTAATTCAGATTCTGCTTTTAAAAAATATCTTTATTTCAGTAACTTTGATTTTATACATTAAATTGAGCTCATATGTGTACTGCAGTTTCCTTATTCCTAAAATATATGTCAGTATGGATGGAATTAGAGGGGATTATGTTAAGTGAGATTCTACTTTTCCAGGACTTTCTAAGGTATAATTCTCTGTATCCATATTTCTCTTGCTATATAGATAAAGGGGAATTTAGGTATGGAATACAAATTTAAATCTATATAATAAAAGAAATATTTTATTCATATAAATTCACATAATAAAGTTATAAATCAGAAGAATTAAGATAATTTAAATGGTCATTTTACCAAAGCACTTTACAGATTCAATGCGATTTCTATAGACATTCCAGGGCATTTTTTTATGGAAAGGTATATACCAACAAAAATCCCATAATAGTCCAATATGCAAGCCATAACAAAGTATATATTCACAGATAATCTATAATATCGTAATGAAAGAAAACGCCCTATAGTAGATTTAATGAATAAGTTTGAAATCAAATGCTTTGTTTGCATAGGTCTTTCTAGTCAATGACAAGAAAGAACATTGAAAGTCTGAAGCGTGCTATCTACTTAATCCATCTCTTCTCCTTTTTACATATTTTAGACCTTCAAAATATGTGGTATTCATGCAATGCTTATTTCCTAAATTATGAGTTACTTGTGCACATTATTTCTTGAAGATAGTTTGAAGTGAAATTACAAAGTCTGATATAAGCAGAATATTTTGCCAATGGTTTTTTGAGATGAGACAACTTTCTTTAATTGTTGTCTGGCACTGTCTCAAGGAGTTCTTTCTAAGTTGATAAACAGGTGGTGGGGACTATGGAATACCCACGTGTTTGAAGATAAAAAGACAGTGTTTGCAAGTCAAATGAAGACAATCTATTTAGAATTTCATTTTTCTCACTTTTTAAAGTATGAAACAAGGGAGAAACTATTTTTTATATTTATGTCTCAAACAACAACAAAAAAGCATTATCTATAAGTAGGGTCTTATGTGTCTCAAACATCAACTGAAAATAATTGAAATAAAAAAAATAACAGCATTGATGGTAGCAGAAGTCAACAAAAAATTTTTTCTTTCTAATCCAATTCTCTATTAGCTTAACATTTTTTGTTTGTTTTTCCAGGAAGTTCTTTCCTTTTGTTATCTATATCTTATTGCCTCTTTGTTGCACAATTCCCTCTCCTAATTATTCTTTGTGTATTTGGACAATTAAATAACTTGAGATATTTTCTTATAGCTTAATCATGTCCACAAAATAATCTTTTGCATTTTATGGAAGATAGGCTCCTATACAGGAACGATAATATATATGCCAAGTGGCATTTGATTTATTATCCGATTCATGGAAGGAGTTTCTGTGGTTAGTGGGAAGTTTAAGTATTAACATACATAGTTCAGTGAATTTGTAAAAAATAAATGTCAGTAGGCTTTATAGAATCAAAAAGATTAATATCTATATTTCCTTTGTGTTGCTTACTTCATACAGAAATATCTTTAAAGACCTTTTTTATGAAGGACTCTCGATTCTGCTCAAATCTTTTTTTATATGATTCCCAATTATTAGAATTTCCCTTTGATCAAAAGCAATCTTTTAATATGGTTATAGTATGCATATATATTTTATTAGGATAAAGCTAAAGAAGAAATTTTTTGAAAACAAAAAAATCTTGACCATCCCAAAATTATTTGTATTTATCAAGAACATGTTTATCTCTTTTTATGCTGTCTTTCAAATATTTAAGTAAAATTTATATTCCTTAAATGACTTTCCAATATCTAAGTTAACGTCAGGTGAAAGCTAGAGTTTAAAGTGATTTCAGAGCCTTTCGTATATGTTCTGGTAAATCAACCATAGATGAACCATTTAAAAGAGAAATAGTGACCAAATGTGGCCTGGAGACCACCCAAAACCCAACTAGTCATCACCCACATTTTGTTAATGCAACTTGCATTTATATCTGTTGAAGTGACTGATCTTTCTTGGCTTCCATTAAGCTTTCAAATGGCATCCTTTTTTTTTTTTATATAAATACCTATCAATTTGATTTTCTACCTCTATTCAGTGTAGCATGTATGTTTAACTTCACAATCTATTTTACTATTTTACAGTTTATCTTTAGCTGTCATTAAATTTTATTCATTGGTGTTGGATGAGCAACTATATCTTCATTTAATTGTATTTTCTAATTTTATCTATAGTATGTTGAGCATAATATCTAGATATTTCATTCAAAAAGCAAATTTTTTTATTCATCTATACAGTACCCATGTCTATGTGAAAATTACACTTGTTAACAAGTGGAAGTTAACTCCCTTTGTGCAGTGCCTTCTCAACAGTCAACATTACTTACAGGATAGCATCCTTCTTAGAGATGTTCATGTTAATTGATACTAAACACATTATTTTAGGATCTACTGAATCAGAATTTTTAACACTAAGAAAAATGAGATTACCTTAATGATCATTTTCTTGATGAAATTTATGATAGTTTTAATTAAACACTATTTCCTTTTCAATTAATTTCTGGATTTTATAATCTTATTAGATAAACAAACATATTACAGTGCTTCTTAAGTAAGAAAACTGTTAAGTCCTTGGTGTTCACACAGTGCTTCATTATTTCTCACCTGCTCATATCAATGAACTGCTAAAATATTGAGGTTCTACTAAATGCTTTGAGTGTTTTATTGCCTTTTAGTAGCACAGTTGACTGGAATTATCTATCTAATAAATAAGAAAACAGGATCATATTTATGACAGTAAATATATTGATTTGAACATGTATTTGCTCTCTTCAGACAGTATTGGTATCTAGGAGATTTCAAAAACAAAAAAGCATTTGTGTTCCCCTTGTTATGTTCTTCTAGTTATTTTACTCCTTATAAAAGTAGTAAGACAAAACTTCAGCAACAGATATTATTATAAACCTTATTATTTCCACAATATATTATGTACAAAGCAAATATTATACTTCACCGGTCGTTGTTCTTAGAATATTTACTAAACTATTTTAAAATGTAATGGAATTGTTAAAATGATATGATGTCATCATCACATACTAAATTCTGACCGCTCACCTTGCTAAGTATGTTTCCTTTGGTACTTATATAACATAACTTCTTTATACCTCAAATCATGGTTTTAAAAAACATAGTTACATAAATTTGCCTTGAAGATGATTTAGTTAATATACAAAGCATGCTTTGCAGTGTATTTGGCATATAATGATATTATAATATAGTAAATATTATCATTAAGTAGCTATTATAAAGGAAGATACCATATATTAACTATTTTTACCATCTGTATACTGTATTTTATTGGTTATTATTAATAATACATTACTATTTAAAGCACTTTGAAAGAAAAATACCTTTCTATCAATTGACCAATTAGAATTAGAACATTAAAGTGCTTTAAAATATAGCTATTTGTGGCTTGTTTCAGAACCAAATTGCATATATAAATTTATTAGATTATGTTCCAAGTCACATACAATGCTGTGAGTAATTTCCAAAACATAGACATTTTAACAAAAAATTGTCATGAAAATGAAGATTTAAGAAATAGAAGAACAAAATATCATATACTTCTCATGGGAAAAATAATTCGCACTTTGAAGACCATGATAAGAGAAAACTAGAAGTTTATATATGTTGAACATATAAATTAGTTGGGTGATGCAATATATATTCTTCAAAGGACTAAGAGAAACAGAAAATATTGACCCTGTTTTAGATAGAAAATAGTTGATGTAGTTCAAGTTGAAGATAACAGAGATCTCAGAGAAAATATTTCAATATGTTCTAGGTTAATTTAGTGGAGCAGAAGAAATGAGAACATTGAACTTTTACAAGGTAAATATTAAGAATAAAAATTTAAATAAAGTAACAATAACAGATTAGTGGAACAAGATATTTAACAAACAATAAATGTCTACTACATTGTTTAGTGGAAATTCTCAAAGTATTGTTTATTACCAGTGCTTCAAGAATATGAGGATGGACTTCAGGCAAATACTTCTTTATACATAGCAGTTTTCTGCATTTTTCTAGTCTTTTACATACTTATTCATCATTAATCATCTCTCAAATAAATATATTTTGCATTTGATTCAAATGATTATTGCTCTAGAAAAGAGGATTAATAAAATCTCAGATAATCATATTAAATCTGAATTACCCTTTATCTTCTAGCTGGCTTACTATTTTCACAAGCTGGAGAGATGATCTTAGAAAGGTGAAATAGATAAAGAAGACAGATTTGAAAACTAAAATATAGAATTTTAGACCAAATATTCTTTGAGAATTTATGACTTTCATATTACAGAATGCCTCCATATTATTTTGTGTTTGCATCAGTAAAGTGGAGATATATATATTAACCATATTGAACAAATTTTTGATGATACTTAACATACTTAATGTAGGTTTTTACAACGACATCTGTAGTTTAATCTGTTATTTTCTTCATTACTTCTACCTAGATTTTTCTTTTATATTTTGTTCATATTTCCATCATCAAAACCCTATTTCTGAATGAAAATTATGTAGTTTCCTTAAGTTTTACTTCTAATGTGTATGAGAGTTGAGAAGTTCTATCTACACATTTCATGTATATGTAAAATAAATTAATTTGAAAAATAAATAGAAAAACACAAGATGATTTCTAAAAGGTGACATAAGGAGCTCTATATGCTCTTTCTGGAGCGTAACAGTCATAAAGAGTGAAGAATAGTTTTAAATCTCTAGTAATTTTTCTAAAGGTATAAAACAAATAAAAAATATTTATTCAAGGTAATGTCCTACAGCTAGTCATAAAAAGTTTGTGGCATTTGAATCATGACTCATTTACTACCTCTACTCCAGTCAAAAATAAGGGCAGTTCTACTCTGTGTCAATATAGTCAAGAAAACAGGATTCATATTTCCCCTAGTCCCCAATCAAAGGCTATTATATCTCCGTGGTAAAAGTAGGTCAGTAGATTTTCTCATTCCATTATAGTTTATATGTTAGAAGATGGGCTTAAGCAAGAATAAAATGTCTGATGGTCTTTTCCTCCACCCAACCTACAGTGGTTGGACAGACTATCAACCCCAAGCAAACCTGGTTGAGAATATTAAGTTCTCAATTCAAAAGATAAAATTTTATGGTAGACAGATAAGTCAATAAATCTAGAAGGTAATTCTGCCACTAAGTGTCCTGCTTATAAATAATAAATATCATTTTTAAGAAGGGTGTTAAATATTACCACTCCCATATAACAAGCTGTGAAACAAGGTTTTGCCCATACCGAAAGCCTAATCTTAAAAAGAGAAGCCTATGATGATTTCCCCCAGAAAAATAGTATTTACTTTTAACAGAATGTAAGGAAGTTCAAGACTAAGGACACATTGGAGAACAATAGCAGTTTTGGTGATAAACATTAAGAGGAGTCTGATAGCTACAAACTAAATATTAAGCCATTTAGCTTTCCTGAGAGAACCAGAGAAGAGATAGCTAATAAGAATTCAGATTCAATCTACTGGCCTGCTTTTAGCATGGAGATATAATAGCCTTTGATTGAGAACTAGGGGAAATATGAATCCTGTTTTCTTGACTATATTGACACAGAGTAAAACTGCCATTATTTTTGACTGGAGTGGAGGGCAGTAAATGAGTCATGATTCAAATGCCACAAACTTTTTATGACTGGATATAGGACAGTATCTTGAATAAATACTTTTTATTTGTTGTATATCTTTAGAAAAATTACTAGAGATATAAAACTAAAAATTGGAGTCAGAAAAACTTCAGAGATTTGCCTCAAGACCACTCCTACATAGGGAATACAATTTAACTGAATAAAAGCATGAAATAGTTTATAGACTATGACATTGTTATAGACAAAAAAGCAATCCAGTTCCGAATTGGCAAAATTTTAAGAGCCTAAGTTCACCTTCTTCACACATAATAAGTAAAAAGCGAACAAACAAACACAAGTAACACTCCCCATAAATGCACCTATTTGGCAACTATGATCTCTGAAAAGAAACAAGACTAATATTCCCACAAAAAGAGAGAACCCACACCTCCATAAAAGATTGGAGATGCTGATCTGCCTCAGTACCAAACCACTCTGTCTGGAGACTCCAGGCTTCTGAGAGAAATCAAGGAAATGAACACTTTCCTGTATGTAAAGGAAACCTGAAGCTAATACTTCCATACCTGGGAACTGGCTTTCATCACTGAGCTGGGAGCCTCTGTATGGGGTAGTAATAGGGTTAGTAATCCTTTGAACAGAGCTGCTACTTTCTCAAAGAGGTAATAAAGCTATCATTATGGGAAAGTCCCAAAGAAGAAGTGCTCCCCCTCTCCCTGATTAGCACACTCCAACATTATCATAACTATTGGTGCTTATGATGCATTTCTGCAGTCAGTCAAAGACAGTCAAGCAGCACCTAAGAAGATTTCATTATTTCTTAACAAGGAACATTTTATTCTATCCATCTCAAAAATGCGCTCCATTAAAATGGGAGCTCTGACAGCCTACAACTTCAGCTAAACAACTTCCTATCTGCTTAGTACTTCCTGAAATTCAACCCTTAAGAATCAAGGTTTATCTATCACAACTTTCTGAGATAGTCACTTCTCTGGAGAACTGAAGGACTTTCACAAAGGAGTTTAAAACTTAAGACAAATTACTAGCCTTCTCTCTCTTCTGTGAACTGTGTTGGGACTGTGGTCTGCTTGTGGGCAGACCCACACCTCTTGAGAGCTCCTTAGCTTAGTTGTGCATGCTTCTGTCACTCCCTACGTCAATTCCAACTCTACAAGCTGGACACTCAGGTCTCAACACAGAATTAACCTTAGAACTTCAACAATTATGACAAAAGTTGAGAAAACATAACTAAATGAAATACAGCTTTCTAGATCAACATGTAGGTCTATTTTGTGCAACTTGACACTCGAATGCAAGGCCTTTATGTCAGGAAGGGCTAATATATATAAACAAGTACATAATACCAAATAGATCAAAGAACCAGAGAAATATATAAAAATGATTGCTCAAAACAAAACCTGATGGGACAATCTGAATGCAAGAGATTTAAGTAAAGTTTCTGGTGAAGATTAAAAATAAGTAAATAGATTAAAATAAAAACAAACAAGCAAAAAAATGTTTCAAGGAAACTCACTGAAATCGGGAAAGCAATGGAAGAATAAAAAGAGTAATACAACTAATAGAATATATGGAGATAAAGAATGCAATAACTGAACTAAAGAACACAATAGAGGAGCAACAGTACACTGGATGAAGCCTCCAATGGATTTGGTAAACTAGAAAGTAGGCCAGTGAAATGCACTCGAGCAGATCAGCAAAAAGAAAGAATAATTAAAAGAAATGAAGATGTGTACAAGACCTATGGGATAACATCAGGAGGAACAATATTCACATCAGCAGGATTCAAGACGGAGAAAAGAAAGAGAAGAGAAAAGAAACCATATTTGAAGAAATAATACCTAAAAATTTCCATAACTAAAAAAATAAAATAAAACAAAAGCAGAACTACAGATCCAGGAAGTTCAGAATTCTGAATAAAAAAAATCTAAACAAACTTACATCAAGGTGTATCATCATTAAAATGTCAAAAATACAAGACAATGAGAGAATCATAAAAACAGAGAAAAATAAGTTACATACAATGAAGCTCCTATAAACTGTCATCAATTTCTCAGCTGAAATATTACAGGCCAGAATATTAAGCATGTTACATTTAAAATGCTGAAAGAAAAAAATCTCAAACCAAATATACGTCACCCTGTTAGTTTATCACCTAGAATTGAAGGAATGATAAAGAGCTTTTCACACAAACAAAAGTTAAAGAAATTCGCCACCACAAAGTCAGTTTTACAAGAAATATTAGAGGACATTCTATGAATAAAAATAAACTTCACTTAGAAGAAGCAGAACAATAAGACATCAAAATATAAAATATGAGGAGGAAAATAAAAAATGGCCTCACAGTATGAACTCAAGACTAATATTTGCTTTCAAGTGAAAATGTTTATGCACATAGAAACTTTTACATAAATCTCAGGGTAACTTCATAAAATAACTCCAGGGAATAAACAAAGAAAAAAAATAAAAAGGAAAACCAAAACAAACATAATTATTTTCAAATCACCAAAGAAGAGAAAAAGAACAAAGTTACTATCTTAACTACAACTCAAAAAACCATTAACAAAATGGCAATAAACAATTATACTTCAATAATTACCCTAATGTTAATGGATTGAATGCATCAATCGAAAGGTACACAAGTGGCCCAATGCCTTAAAAATCATAACCCACTTTCTGCTGCATTTTGGAGACCCATCTACATTTGAAAGATTAAAATAGATTCAGAGTTAATGGTTGGAAGACAATCCAACAATCAAATGGTAACAAACAAAACAGCAAGGACAGGCATGCTTTTATCAGATAAAATAGACTTCTAACTAAAGAAGATAACAAATATAAGAATGGTCATTGTATAATGATTATGAATGATCCCATTCAGAAAGAAGATATTACTCTTATTAATATATATGCACAAATGAAGGAACATCAAAATACGTAAAGTAATTGTTAACAGAATTAAAGAACGATACAATAATAGTAGATCTGGAGACCCCACTTAGAATAATGATCTTATCTAACCTGCAGAAAACTGATAGAAAAAAAATAGCCTCAAATGACAAATTAGAACAGATGGGCATAATAGACATATTCAAGCACTTCATCCAACCACTAAGGAATTCGTATTCTTTTCAAGTGCTCAAGGAACATTCTCAAGGATTCATCATATGTTGGGAAAGAAAACATGTCTCAACAAATTTACAAAGATTAAAATCAGAGCAAGCAACTTCTCCAACCAGAATGGCATAAAACTAGAAATCAACCACAAAAAGAAAGCTAGAAATTTCCAAATTATACCAAGACTAAACAACACACTTCAAATGACTATTGGGTAAACAAGGAAATCAAAGGAGAATTTCAAAAATTACTTGAGAACAAATGGATATGAAAAGACAATCTACCAGAATTTATGGAATCCAGCAAAAGCAAAACTAGGAGGGAAGTTTATTGCATTCTAGGCCTACCTCAAGAAATAAGAAAAATCACGAACAATATAAATCTACAAGTAAAGCAAATATAAAAAGAAGAGCAATTGAAGCAAAAAGTCAGTAGAAGGAAGGAAACAATAGAAATTCAAGAAGAAATAAAGTGCAAGTCAAAAAGATAATTCAGATGATAATTGAAATGATAAGCTCATCTTTGGAAATAGCAACAAAATTGACAGATATTTGGCTAGACTCAATAACAAAAAAGAAAGGAAACTCTCATACCAAGAATCAGAAATGAATGAGGAAAATTTAAGACAGATAACTCAGAAATACAGAACAAAAGAGACTGCTATGAATAGCTATATGCCAATAAATTGGACAACCTTGAGGACATTGGTAGATTTTTACAAACATTCATCCTGCCAAAATTATATCAGTAAGAAGTAGAAAATCTGAACAGGACTATGACAAACAAGAAAATTGAAGAAGTTTTAAAAAGTCTCCCCAAAAATAAAAGCCCGGGATAAGACTGCATTACTGGTGAGATTTATCAAACTTCATCAAAGAATTCATACCTATTTTTATCATTTTTTCTCAAAAAAATTAACAGGGAACACTTTCAAACACTTCACGAGGCAGATATCATATGATATCAAAAGGAAATAGGATCACCAAAAAGAAAATTATAGGTCACTATATCTAAAGAACATAGATGAAAACATTTTGAACAAAATATTAGCAAACTGAATCCAACAATCATTCAAAAGTATTACCCATTATGGCCAAGAGGGGTTTACTATGGGAATGGAAAGATGGTTCAACACTTACAAATCTAACAATATGGTATACCACATCAACAAAAAGAAGGAAAAAAATCATCGGATCATATCAATAGATTCAGGGAAAGCATTTTTATTAAAAAAATACTACGTAAAATTGGAATACAAGGAACATAAATCAACATAATAAAGTTCATATATGATAAACCCACAGCTAACATCGTATTCAATGCTAAAAACCTGAAAGTGTTTCCTCTAAGATCAGGAAAAGGAAAGGCTATTCATTTTCACCACTGCTATTTAACATTATGTTGATGTTCAAGCAAGAACGATTAGCAATTTTCTTCTTCTTAGAAGAAATAAAAGGAATGCAACTTGGAAAACAGGTAGCAAGGAAATCACTATTTACAGATGGTATGATAATATGAGTAGAAATCCCTAAAAAGTCCATTGCAAAACAACTAGAATTAATCAAGTTTAGTAAAAGGACAGACTACAAAATTAATATACAAAACTCTGTTGCATTTTTAAATATAAATGATGATATGAGAGAATAAAATCTAGAAAATGATTCCATTTACAATAGAAACAAAATGATTTAAAAATACTTGGAATATACTTAATAAAGGAGGTGAAAGATATGTACAAAAAAAAGAGGAATATACAAAAAAGATGGAAAGATATAACATGCTCATGGTTGGGAAGAATTAACATCGTCAAAATAGTCATCTTACCTCAACAATATACAGGCTTAATGCAATCACCATCAAACTCCCACTGGCGTTTGAGAAAAAAGAACAAAATTGGAGGTATCACAGACCTTGAGCTATAATACAAAGCATAGTGATCAGAACTTTATGGTAGCTGAATTAAAACAAAGACATGGATCACTGTCATTGAAAGGAATCACCAGAAGTAGTCACAATATATGGTCAGTTAATTTACAACAAAGATGTTAAGAGAATCCTATGGAGAAAGGAAACCCTTTTCAACAAATGGTGTTGGAAAAACTGGACAACGACATGCAAAAACTGTTTCTAGACTACTTAACATCACACACTAAACTGCATTCAGAATTGATCAGAGACTTGTGTGCAAGACTGAAGACCATAAAATTCTTGGAAGACAACTTAATTCTATGTGACATTGTGACATTATTCTTAGCGAGGTTTTTGAAGACTTATTTCCGCATCAAAGGAAGCAAAAACAAAAATAAACAAATGGGACAAGAGGAAACTAAAAATCTTTGACCCAGCAAAATAAACTCTCACCTAAACTAAAAGTCAATCTCTGACTAGAGAAATATTTCACATCATACATTTGGTATCTGAAATATAAAGCCATCATTAAACTCAACAAGTGGGAAATAATCCCATGAAAAATATGAGCCAAAGAACTGAATAGACATTTCTACAAAGAAGACTTACAAATAGCCAACAAGCACATGAAAAGATGTTCTTGCTCAACTTATATCTATGGGTTAGGCTATTATCCAAAAGTCTGCAAACAACAAATGCTGACAAGGGTGCAAAGAAAAGGGAAATCTTTCACACTGTTGGTGGGACTGTAAATTGGTGCACTTTGTGGAAGGCAGTATGGAGATTCTACAAAAAAATTGGAATTCAATTCTATATGATGCTGACATCTCACTTCTGGTTATTTACCCAAATGACATACACAAAAAAAACTAATAAAGATATATGGCTCCCCATTTTTATTGCAACATTATTTATGATATTCAAAATTAGATGCTGCCTAAGTGTCAATAGTCAGATGAATGTGTAAGAAGATGTGGCATACATACACAATGGAATACTATGGAGCTCTAAGATGAAATCCTGTCATTTGTGACAATATGACTGGAAAGACTGAGGAGTGTACTAAGTGCAGTAAGTGAAAAGGAGAAAAACAAATACCAGATAATCTCACTCATATGTGAAATGTAAAGAAACAAAGCAAAGCAACAGATCAAACCAAAAACCAACCTTGGAAAATAATAACAGAGCTAAGGTTAGCAGTGGGAAATGTGGTGGTGTGGGTGGGAGCAAGTGGTGGTGGGATCTAACACAGTGGTGAAGGACTTTTGTTAATTTAGTGGTGGTCAGTGTGTGTTGTTAAATAATTGAGGAAGGGTAAACCTGCTGGCTTCCTACAGCTGGCTAACCTCCCTCACTAGTCTCCCATGTACTAGACAGAGGATTTTAATAATACTTGCATATGTAGGATATCTCAGAAACATAAAAAATATAATAGAGGAAACAATTCACTATCTCTCTCTCTCTTTGATAGGGAACTCCTTAATGAAAGGATCCTTACAAAGCTTCTTTATCTGTGCTTACTAAAATGAAAAGAAAAGCAATCTATTTGATTGACCTACTTATCTATGACAACATTTAAGTTTAGACTCATACAAGCATATTAATATTAATCAAACTAATTAATATTTATAAGAGCTTCAGGATTATTATGAATCTAAGATGAGAATAAAAAGAACATATTTTTACAAAGATGTAATTTCAGGAGCTATGCTCTTCAGAAAAATATATATAAGGCTATAAATCATGTAGTTATTAGGAAACCATTTGTAAAATAAATATACTCAAAACATAGTTTTAAAATCATAAAAGTTCTCCATGTTTCGTACTCTATTGTAGCTTGGCACTTGGTTTTAAAAATAGTATAAAAAATAAATCATTTACCAAGGAATTAAGAGTTCTTGTCCTCTAGCTTTCATTAGGACAATTACTTTAAAAAGCTTTGGAAGCACATTCTGGCAGAGTAGCCATTGGGTGCCATTCACATGCATCCCAAGGACCTGTGTTCACATCCCAGGACCAGGGGAAACAATAAAATGAAATTGGATTAAAATGTTTCTTTCTCCACTATCTTATAGTCTGCCTACCTACTCATCTTCATTTCTGCTTGCAGCTTTCCTTAGAAAAAAATATTTATATAATAGATATGTATATATACATATATATAATATAGATCTTTACCTATATATATATATATATATATATATATATGTCTTTGGAAATAAGGCATTTAGTGATGCTATTTCTGACATCAATAAAACTATAGATTTTTTAATCACTGTGGCTTATACAAAAACTGATGGAAAAATGAAAAAGTTTATATAACAGCCTTTCTAAAGGTTGGAGTGATTTTGAACTCACTAAGTTTACTTTGCAGATATTTGAATATGTGCTCTTTCTGATGAGCATAGGATCAAAATAAATAATGTTCTCTTAATTATCAGTTTCCCAGCTCCACCCACTACAAAATACTCAGTTGTCCAGGGTAATCTATAGATTATACAAGATGCATTCATTGAATAAAAAGATCACTTATAAGATTTAAATAGTACTCAGTTAACTTGAATTACGGTTTACTTGTGTACAAATGCATTATTTTCTCCCATAATTTTTCAATTGTGTCTAAAAATTAAAATGCATAGAATTTTAACACACTAGAACTAGCTGGGTACTTGGCACATTTGTTAAACACATGTTTTATACAGATTTGAAATAATTTCATATGGAGCAGCCAATATTTTTCAAATGTTGTCATTATGTAGAGATTAAAATGCAAGTACTGATCCAATTTTTTCAGGGATTCTTTGAAAAACTGCTTTAGAAGATCTGAACATTCTGTATTTCTTTACACTCTCACAAGTAACTAAAACTGCTACACATTAACATTTTTTAAAGATCAACTATTTTCTTTTTTTCACACAATTCTTCTCAGAATGTATTAAAGTAAAAGAAGCAACAAATAATTCAATTCTCTAAGAATCTGGGACAAAAGTGAAGAAAAATCTGATAAAATGTTACTGCAAAAAAATAAGTGTTTATCATGGATGGAGCTAGAGGGGATTATGCTAAGTGAAGCAAGTCAAAGAAGAAAGGTAGGTACCAGTGATCCAATTTATAGGTGTAATGCGAATAGGCAAAACAAAGGAATAGATGAAACATAACTAACCTGACACATTTGCAACAGAATTTAGGTTACCAAAAGGGAATGGGGCAGGTGGGAGCAAATGGTACTGGAGCCCACTGGTCAACGGGGAAGAACACGGTGATTTGGTGGAGGGCATGGTATGTTGAAATATATCAAAGAAATCAGGAATCTATGCATAGGAAATTATTTTAATGTGTGGAATAATTACTACAATAAAAAACAATTTTTTTAACAAAATAGGTGTTTATATAATAGAAAATGAGCCAAGATCAGCATATATTATAGACTTATTATGAAGGTAGAGGAACAATTTTATCTATGCATAACTAGAATATATATTTATATATGTATATCTTCATATACATATGCAATATGCATATGTGTAATTGTTTTTTTTTTCACAATGCTTAATTAAACCTGTTTTCAGGAGTTTTTAAGCTTCAAAGAAATTTAAGTTAGACTTAATACCATTACATAAAATAGTATTTACAACTAATGCCATGTTTGACAGCTAATAATGATCTTCCAAGAGAGTAATGCATTGTTAAACACCATTTTTTCCATCCTTAGCAGGGCTGAATAAAGTATATTTGGCTAGCAAAATAAATTAATTTGAGAGGACTTTCCACTAAGAGAAGTTCTAAATACTAAAATTAACTGTCAAAATATATGAGTATCTTTCCATGTAGTAGTTCTTTTGTTGTTTGTTTTCTTTAATAAGTAATATACATCATACATTCCTGATAGACATAATTCATTATATTTCTATTATTCGGGTCCATGTCTCAGACATTATCTAATATTACCTAATATTACCTAATATTTCAGGAAATACTGCCTGTGGTCACTTCAAATTTAATAGATTTTTTTTGTTCCTGTTTTTAGTAGGAAAAATTGTCAAGCAGTAGGAACCTTTAGATGTCACCTTATCAGCTGTTGCTACATAGCATTTTTTGCTTATCAAATTGAATCAGACAGTGGCAATAATCTGACTGCATTCAGCAAGGTGCCTGCAGAAGCATCTTTGCTTTCTGTATTACTCTATTGCATTCATTTTTTTCAGATTGCATCCAGTTTCATCAAGAAACTTTGCTGCAAGTTTTTATCAGGATGGAGAGGGAGAAAATAAAAAGAAAAATACTGAAATTGTCTTCAGTAATATCAGTTTGAATTTGTCATACCTCAAAATAAATTTCAAAGATTAGTTAAAAGAAGAATTGGAAGTTACTTTTACCCATAAGATATGGCTTTTTTGTAATGTACAAGTCATTTAGCCTTTTTGGACTATATTTTCACCTAGGAAATAGGAATACATCGTATGTAAGGGGAAGATCTGTATAAACTATGGAGTACGCTTCAGATAGAACCCAAATATTTATAGGCTTATACAGTTTGCAATGGCAAATAAATCATACTAGTTTTTAAATGCTAATAATGCTGACTGTTTCCCCCATTTACAAAGCAAAAATCTTTAGAAGCCCCAACCCAACACTTTTCTTCTCTTCCAAGAACTTACTTGGAAAAGTCTCTTTTTCTCTTTTATCTTCTCTATGGTTACCCTTCAGTATTCCCTCCAGGCATTTTCAAGATTATAAAGTTATGCTTTATTATTGCAAAAATGTGAACTTTGTCTGTGCTTCATTCTTTTGTAAAAACAAACCCCCTTTTCTTCTCTATACACTTCAAAACTTGCATGGTGTACTGAAGCAGTTCAGAACTAATTATTAAATTTATTAAACTTTCATGATTTGGAAAGACTTGTCAAATTGACATTAATGGAAATTAAATTATATAAACTACAGTATAAGTAATTGCACTGAAAACATAGCCAATATTCAAAATATACCACTTATTGATATCTACATTTTATTATTTTCTATAGTTAAAGTCATGTGTGCCTGTTACCAAAACATGGATTTTCTTTGTCTATGCTGACAGTTTAAACACTGACACCAGTGTCTGCAAAAGGGAAAGATACTTTAGACATAGTAGTTGAGCTCAAATCTACCTCCCCAAATAGGGGTTGTGAGAATTTAAAGATCCAGTGACTAGAGAACAAAGAAATTCTTGTTCATCCAATTTGATTGGACTGTGCATGCGTGATAAAGCAGGCATCAGGACCAGGTCTTCATGGTTGAGGTACTTCTCTTTTGAATAATCTCTAGGTCATTTTCTCCCTAGAACTTCGGTTCCTAGACAGTGATTTTTTTTTTGTTACAGAAATCTGAGGGTCATTGGGAGGACTCTATGGCGATGCATACCCAGACCAGAATGCCTATAATTGTTACATCTGCAAGAAACTTCACATTACTTTAAAACGACATACTTATCAGGTGGCTAGGGCAGTGAGTGAATGCCAGCTTTCTAATTTATGATGTTTAGACGATCTATGGAAGTCTACAGTCTTTCAAAAATAAATTAGAGAATAGTTAAAATACAGCAATTTTAAAACAGTTGGACTGTGTTCACTCTAAAGCTTAACAAAAGTATAATTCTGTAGAGCTAGTGATAAGATTAATTAAAATCAGCATTTTGTATCACCTGTCATATTGAAGCATAGGCTTCCCCAAGATGTTTAGAATATACGTCCTCCAAAAGCATCACATTGCCACGTGGATTATTTCAAACTAAAGTCAGTTGAGCTCCTATAGGCTCAAAAAGACTTTTATCTCTCCCTTAAATATCTAATTTTTTACAGAAATAAACTTTTTATCAGAAAAATCTATATTGTCGAGCTAATGTCTAATTACAGAGCTGGTCTAATCTTAGTCATATGAGTCACCCTCACCATATCATGAGTCCTGATCCTGTGCTTAAAGTCTCAGGTCCTTATTCCATTCCACATGCATATATATCATTATTTGGTCCAATTGTCTTTAGATTCCCCCATATATATGAAATACATTTTTGTTTTACTTATATGTCTGATATTAATCTGATTTCTAGACCAGCCCGAGAAGAAACCCAAAGGATATGGGTAAGAGTACTTTTCTTTCCACTTCTCTGGTAACTAAATGGTGTGAATACTACATAATTACACACTACAGTGCATAGCTTATCAACTCCTCATTAATGATGTCATTTGGGTTGCTTAAAATCATCCATGGTCAGAATATTTTATTGGTATGCTGGCAAATGTTTAATGAGTTCCTCAGGAGAAGAAAGATCTGGTTTGTCGTATTTGCCAAATGCTGTGGTATAAATATCTTAACAATTGCTAATTGATTTCTAAAAGTCCTGCAAACTGAAAATTTTCTGTGATATTTGGAGTCTGCTATAACATGAATGAATTTTTGATCCCAGAGAAAATGAAACTGGGAAAAAGAACCATAGATTTATTTTCTATAGTTTTAATTTTGCATTTTTTAGTAGTCAATTTCTAAACAATTTCTAGCAAAGCACAGTATCAGGTTGACTTTTTGAGACCCGCTATTAAGCAGGTATTACTGTCTTTGATTCAAAATGGTCAAGACCTGAGAATTTACCTAAATCAGAAGTCGTCAAATTAGACTCTCTGATCTGCAGTCTGTTTTTGCATTGTCTGGAAACAGAGAATATTGTTGTTTTAAATGCCTATTCCAGTTCATTATTCTTACATTTCTGCCTGAGATATAATTTTGGATCTTCTCTTAAATATCAGTGAATCCAAGTGATTAGTACTGGATCAGAATTCCATCTCACATTTGTTGATTTCAACCAGTTATTATAACTGCTTTGCCTTGTATTGTTTCCAGACCAATAGATATATAATTCTTAGGTATTTCTCCTGTCAGGAGCACAAAGTCAGAAATAAACTAGGCATTCAATTTTTAAATATTTAACTCTGTGATGTAGGAGTGAATTAGTTTCTAAAGAGATTGATAGAAGATTGAAGTCAAGTATGCAAGGACAAGCAGAGAGGAGAGTCTCATGCAGACAAAAAGAGTTTTGTCTCCTTTCTGCTTTCTCATGTCCTCAGTCACTTACTTACTTTGAGAAGCAGAGGCAGGCGGGTGCTGACATTTAGGATGTCATGCTGAGCACAACAAAGACAAACCTATTCAGGTGACCTCATAACTTCTGGTTCCAGATGTCTTCGCCAAATTGACTGTCATTTTTACTCTTTGACTCTCTGAAATTCCAAATTATCCTACTGAAATCTAACTATGACCCAATCTCTTATGAACTTAATTTACTGTGTCATGCCTAAGAGATTGAAACAGGATTTAATAAAAATTCTTGTCTTTTTAGAGGCTTCAATCAACAATTTATAAACAAATATTTTATATGTATATATATGCATATGTCATTTTAACTTTTTAAGAATGTTTTGTTACTGAATTTCTTAATCTAAAAGAATTTTACGTATACCCTGAAACCTATATAATTTATCTTTAATGATGATCGCCATGCAACGTATATATCTCTATAAATTGATACAACTACAGACTCTAGTTAATATTTTTTTTAATGTTGACTTACTAAGCATAAGTTATATTCATTGTATCAGTATGCCAAATCAGGGTAAATATTCTCCATCATTTGTTTTAAAATATCTGTAGAAAAATCAATAGATGCAAATTGCATGACATTTTATGATGTGGAAACCTATTCATCTATTTTTTTTCTTTATAGATTTGCATGCACATACAATTTCTCAATTTGTGGGTTTTCCCCCTTTCTGTAGGACTTTTCAATATAGATTAAATAAGTGTTATATAAAATCACTCAATATTGTGGATAACTGGGATCAGGAGAGAGTAATAGGATTGATCAGTGATTGATAGTCAAATAGAATTTCTTGCTTCCTCTTCATTAACGTTAACTTTATTGAATAGAATTTCTGGTGCAGTTAACTCTTCTACTACAATGTCTTCCAGCTGACTGCTTGGAAACAATAGAAAGTCCTTACAAGTGACATGCCAATGCTATTCAGTACTTTGACATGCAATAGAATTTGATTTTCAATCAACAGAAGGCTAGTCTTAAAATCACTGACAATTTTTATTTGTTTTCAAGGAATATCGAGTGTCTATTTCTTTGCTTAATCATGTTCAGCAATTTTCTTAAGTTTATTGAATTTAGGAGTATGCTTTTCTGACTCCTTTATTCCTTTCTGATCAATCTGAGATCTTCTCTAAAGTTCTATAATGATACATTAGTCCTGAAAAAGTAATATTTTGCTCAAATTATTTTCTCATTCTATAACTCTTAAATTAGTATTTAAAACATTTAGGACATGTTGCTTACAGCGTATACAATTTTTCTGTATATTTAATTTTCATAAATAGAATCATTTAATTATATGAACAGTGATTTACACTATTTGTGGTCTCTTTCATAAGTTCTTTCTTAAACTCTTGCGGACATTTACAGGACACATTGTAAGGAAGAAAAAATTAGTATGTTCTATACTCTGCCAAGTTCTTTGCTGAGATTCTAGCAATAAAAGAAAGATTAGCAAAGAACAACAAGCAGAAGTTTACTAACATATGCATATCACATATACATGGGTGACATCCAGAAAAAAATTAGTAACTCACAGGGGTGGCTGCAATTCAAACATATATACATTCTAAATAGAGGAAGGGAAGAAAGCTCTAATCTGCTTAAGAGGGAGTGAATGATATTTAGGAAAAATGAGCTTGTTCTTTCAAAGAACAAATGGGAGATATGATAGTTTGTGAGTTTGTCTGACTGGGTGTTGATTTCTATTTTTCTTGCCTGTTATAATTTAATTTTCCTTCGTTGATGAAAATCCCAGGAAAGGAATCTATGACAATTGTGCTCTATTGAAGAATCTGTCTTTAGGGAAATCGGGTAGATTTAACGAAGGCCTCTTCCTGCCTTTGCTGTTCTTTAAGTGCCTACAGTTCAAAATAATCAGTTTTATGAAGTGGCATATTCTGGGGTAACTTGTTCAACTACCCTTCAGAAACTTCAGGAACGAGTAAAATGACTATGTTTGATATATTCTCCAACTGCGTCACTATAAAAATTCCAGTAATTTGAGTATTCTTAATCAGCCCACCAGAGGATTTCTTACATTCATTTTATACACATAGCAATCATGGGGATTACAGAGTAAAATAAGAATTGTGATTCAGAATTATGAAAGATGGCATAGGCATAAGTTTTGATGCATGTGTTATTAATACCATTATGCTTCTTTATATTTTAGCTCTTATAATTTAAAATTTTGAATTATAATGCAAGTATCTTGTACAGGGAACTAGGAATAATGCTTTCATTAAATATATTTAGAAAATTGTCAAATTTCAAAGTGTATATGAGCATAGATATGCAAAGAAAGAGAACTACTTTTAAAACTTTTTTGGTGGTACAAAATTTTATAATTCTGAGAAACAGAATCAAGAAGAACAAAGAGGAACCCTTTCTTTAAGAAATGATCGTTAAATGATAATATATAGCATATTAAGCATAAATAGGCTATATCATTTGGAGCTGGAAACATATCTAGTGGAAAAAGATCACTTTACAAATAAAACAAAGGAGAACCAATGAATTTGATATATTTTTCTAAATGATAATATATAAAGATTAAATGAAAATTCACATTTTCTTATTCCCTAATGAATAAAAGTGAAGCATATATGTTCTGTTTCTAAAGTAAAAATTTTTTAAATATACAAAGCATCATTCTACTTTCCATAAAATACACATTAGAAACATGGAAAATATAACATTTAAATTAGCTTTAATTAATAAGAAAGTGGATTAAAAATTATTAGTTATCTTTAAATGATCTGATTTTTTAATGTGACTGAAGTAATTTTTACCTTTTGAACAAATGAATGAATTCTCAATTCAGTTTCTATACTATTTGTTGAGAAGTAAAAAATGATAGCCATAGTGACATTAAATTTCTTCAATTAATTTTAAACTGGCATAAATTTTCCTGACATTCATTTACTATTTCTAATTTAATGCAAAACAAATTATCCCAGGGGAAAACTCATTTATGAGTCTCTTTAAACAGAAATCATGTTTTCTGCACTTAGAAAATAAGCAAGAAAATATGGCAAGTTTTGGGTTTTTTTTTTTCCCTTTTTTTTTTAATGTGGACATCTGCCTCTCCACTCTAGAGAACATAAATACAGATCACATGATAGGTTCCAAATGGTGAGTTTTTTTCAGTTACTATGGACCAAATATACTGTTGGTGTGAAGTAACCTCCCTCTCACCGAATGTTCTGGCCTCACAGAAAATGAGGTGCTGAACACTGAGTAAGTCTATATGATCAGTGAAGAGATGTGTTGTTGACATTGTTGAAATGTTTGTGGTATGCATTTTATCTTATCTGATATGTTGTACTTAAATATTGTATGTAATGTTTTCAATTTAAAATGTTACTATTAAATGCTTTAGGTAGCATGTTTTCTTGTACAATATCCTTTCATTCCCTAAATGTTTTCAAACTAAATAATTGATCATTTTAAAGCATATAAATCCTAATTTTATATCATTATTTGTCATTTTGGATAAGCTATACTACATTTGTTTAATGTAAATGGCTCACCAAATTTATACAATAATTGGAATAAGGTATTACAATCTGCCTCCTCTAAAAATGTCTCCCTTGAGAAATATGATTTTAACAGAAAACTAAGTTGTCAAAGTTATCTATAACTGAATGAGAAAGAACAGTTATGGAAAATATGAAAAGAAAAACAAACGTTTGCAAAACGTTTTAATTGTGCTATTGAAACTCGTGGTTCTATTTCCTTTGAAATTCATTGATTCAAGAGGAGAATAAAAGAAATATTGTACCGACCACGACCTACTACCCTTACCTCTTAGATGTAAAAGAACACTGAATATATGGGCCCTGGTGAAGTAGGTTAGCTCATCTTTAGGAGAGAAGAAATTGTGAAGTGGTTATATAAATTTAGTGAAGTCATATCTACTCTTTAAAATGCCCCATTGGTCTTCCAGAGAAAATAAGTACATTAAGATAGTAAAACTACTCACAAAATTTAAAACAATACTTAATTGTTTAAAAATTATGGTCAAGGACTTGAATATTCAAGAAAGGCTCAATGGACTTCTAATGATATGTCACATTAAAGACTTGCAAATAGTCTACAAAATGTATAGAGATATACAATTGACACTTAAATCACATTGAGATTAGAGATACTGACTTTCACAGTCAAAAATCTGTGTATACCTTTTGACTCTCCAAGAATATGGCTACAATCATTATTTAGCATCCTTGGGAGATTGCTTTCAAGATACTCATTGATATTAGAAATCACATATGCTCAAGTCCCTTACAGTTGACCTTTCATATCCATGGATTCTGCAATCACAGATTCAACCAACTGTCATCTGTGACTGGCTGAATCCATGAATGTGGAATCTGGGAATATGGAGGGTCAATTGTGTTTCTTGAAAGATTGTGTATTTAAGTGGGTCCATGAAAAGGTAAAAAAGGAAATAGGTAAATATACCTATATAACATGTTCAAGTCCTTTATGTTAAAATTAGAAAAACAAATATTGATTTAAGAAATCAAAGCAAATTATTTAAATGGCATGGAAAAATATTTTTTCATGGATTGGAAGACATTGTTTAGATGCCAGTTTTTACCCAAAGTTATATATAGGTTTAACTCATTTTTTTTGAAGGAAAGTTACAGGCAGGAATGAAGGTGCATAGACAGGCAGTGATGGAGGAGGAGAAAGAAGCCTTTTATTTTATTCGGTTGTTCATCTTGGTTGTTTTCCTGGGCCCTTTGAAACGTAGATGGAGACCTTGAAATGCGTGTGGATTGTTCTAGTGGATTAAATCACTAGGCCATCAGGCATGTCAGGTTTAAAACAATTTTTATTTAATGCCCAACAAAACTTTTAAAATATATATAATAGCTCTTTCAGCATTTATATTTAAAGACAGAGGGACTATAATAGCAAACAATTTTGAAAAAAAATAATAAAATGGGAAAATTCTTTTTATTCACCTTTAACCAATTATAAAACTATAGTAATCAAAAACATAGGCTTGGATATAGGATAGAAATATAGTTCAAAATAGAGACACAGCTAGAGACCATCAAAAACATAGCAACCAATGAGATTTTTGACATAGGTTAAATGATTCAATGGATCAATGAATGAAGACTTTTTCAACAAATGATGCTAAGCAAATTGTTAACCATAAGCATAGAAAAAATAAAGAAACTCTGAAATATTATTCAGAAACTAAATCTAAATTCTGGAGTTAAATATAAGACAGCAACTGCAGAACTTTTAGAAAAAAAGAAAACGTAAGAAAAAGTCTTTAATATCTAATACTAGGCAAATTGTTCTTAGACATGACACCAAAAGCTCAAATCACAAAGGAAAGCTTTGAGAAGTGAACTAAAGTTAAAAACTGTTGGTCTACGAAAGACTTGGTTAAATGGATGGAAAGGTAAGCTTAAGACTAGGAAAAATATTATCAAGTCACACATATGGCAAGTGACTGACATGTAAAATTTATAAGGGAGTTTCAAAACTCAAGAAGAAACATTCTACCAAGGAGTTTAGCAAATTAAAAGCATGTAAAAAGATTTTCAACACCATTCACTATTAAGGAAATATAAATTAAAATTGTGAGATATCACAGTATTTCTTTTAAGATGGTAAGAAATAAAATAGTGATGACACAAAGTATATGCAATGAAACTAGATCACTCATTGCTAGGGAGAATGCATATTGGAAAATAATACATTCATACAAGAGACTACTCAGAAATAAAAAAAAAAAAAAAAGTGAACT
Source organism: Solenodon paradoxus (assembly GCA_004363575.1). Classification (NCBI taxonomy): domain Eukaryota; kingdom Metazoa; phylum Chordata; class Mammalia; order Eulipotyphla; family Solenodontidae; genus Solenodon; species Solenodon paradoxus. The sequence goes on from RJWH01001755.1 coordinate 79,214, forward strand.
AGTGTTAAATGCAACAAACTGAAAGAATCTTCAGTGAATTATGCCATGTGAAAAAGCCTGCAATTCCCAAAGGATTCATCTTGTATATTTTCATCTAAATAACATTCTCAAAATGACATAATTAATAGAGATAGGATTTAAGGAAGGGGTGGGAGAAGGAAGGAATGAGTGTGTCTGTAAAAGGGCACCACTGGGGAGCATTAGCTTAATAGAGCTATTCTATATTTTGATTATGTCAAATTTGGGATTGTGACATTACATTGTAAGATGTTGCTATTGGAGAACACTGGGGAAAGGGTACATGTGTGCTATCTATATTTCTAACTGAATTTAAATCTATTCTATAATTATTTAATAAAGTTTAAATTTTTAAAAATGAGGAAAATATATGAGTACCAAAAAAGTAACATTCATCATATTCTCACTCCCTTGAATTAATCACTAGTAGTATTTTTTTTTTTTAGGAAATACCAGACTCATCATATCAAAATCAATTATGCAGAATTGCAATAGCATAGAGTAGATGATAGATAATAGAGGATAGGCGAATGTTTGGATCACATTTTGGAATGATAAAATAGTACATAAATCAAGAAATAAATTGATATAAAATAAATATACATACATAGATATATGTATATATACACATATATTTAAATTTAAAATAAAAGTGAAACAATTATGAAAATGAAACTCACAATAGATATTTCTTCAAGAAATTTTATTCTCTAAGTTAATAAGATATGAAAAAGATAAAGATATCATGGAAAGTTTAAGATGGTATCACATTTTAGCTTTATGTTTTCTTTATAAGCAATAGATATTTAATACTTGATAGGACTATTGATTCTCATATTTTCTCCTATCTTCTCAACTTCATTATTAATAAATCATATTAAATTTTCCATCACCTAATTTAATGCATTTATCTTCTATTCTTCACATAATCTCTTAGCAATAACTCTACATCTAAATATACTGAATTTTTATTATTTTGAGCAAGGCTATTGCTTCCATGAGAAAGTTTTAGATTGAATATCAAATAATTTTAAAAGCTTTCACAGATACTATATTCAACTTCTCATATTTTATATAAAAATCATATATAAACAGCAAAGTGTTTATGGGAATCTTTAACAACTTTTTTCAGATTTGGGCCTACATTGTCCCATTGTCCTATGCTAGTGATAACTGCTGTTAAAACATGTAACAACAGTGTACTACAATAATTTTGGAAAGTTATTTTTTTAATGGGGTAGAGCATCTGTTGTTTTTTTTACAATACTATATAAAATTCTTTCCCTTTATTTTATCGACTATTTTCCATATTATGACTTTTAATCTCACTCATGCTATTTAAATATTTTATGCATATAATAAAATAAGATTCTGCTTATTTTTAGTAATATCATATCCCTACACTTATGTGGGATGACTGGTAAAAATGGAAATCCTTTAGCATTAATTTTGTCCCTAAGTAGATAGGGCCTTATCTACCAGGTTTGTAATTTTTTTGTAATATGCTTCCTGTTCAGTTCCTAATGTTAGTAGAAACATTTAAGTTTTTATTAGTCTTTTTATCATATATTAAATTTAGGTTATTCTGTTATATGTTAATCTAATATTCCAGACAATGTGTCCTTTATATAGATCTACATATTTTTTCATCTATGTTATGTTGTTGTTCCTTGTAAAGAAAACTATAAAAATAGATGGAACCAATGTCAATAATGTATATATTTGTTTGTAGCAATATAAAAATAATTGAAATATTATTATAAATGGAATTCAATCTAACATGATGGTTAAAGAACAATATCTGGATTGAGATGTATCTGTGCTAAAATTCAAGTTTTCTTTTAAACAGCATTTCTTTTTTATTATTTTGTTTAAAAGAAAAGTACCGGCAGGAAGGAGGAAAGAGAAGGAAGGAACACTTTATTCATTTTGCTTAATTATTCATTCTCGTAGTTGCTCCTGGCCCCAGGATGTGAACCCAGGTCACTGGGATGTATTGGATTGCACTGAATCTCTACTCCACCAGGGTATACCAAAATTCCAACTTTTCTGATGCTAATTAACCTCTTTGTTATTCATTTTATCTATAAAATGGGACAGCAATAGTACTTAATTCTGAAGACTGTTGTGTGTATATATATAGCATATACAAACATATACATATATATGCATAAATACATATATAAATGAATATAATCTATGTATAATGCAAAATAATTGCACATTTAATATACCCAATCATCATTAGCCATTGTTTAATGAAATAATAGTAATTCAATTATTAATTTATAACAGAATGATTAGAATTTAGGATTACTTCCGTAGGTACTTTCTTTAGAATCAGACACAAAATAGGTCTACCAGGGCAGGCCTCGGTGGTCTAATGATTAAGTCCACTGGGTGTCATCCAGATACATCTTGGACTGGATCAGGAGGAACGGCACGGCAAAATGAACAAGTAATTAAAATAAACGTTTCTTCCTCCTCTCTTTTCCTGCCTATTTCTACTCAACTTCATTCCTGTCTGCACCTTACTTTAAAAAAAAGAAAAAAAGAATGCCAAAACGACCTTTCAGTTACTTGAAACTTTCTCAACATTGTCACAAATCATTTGTGATTCATTAAAATATAGACTGATCTCTTATTAATTAGAATGATCTAGCACATTTATTACTACTTTGGCTATCTTGGTTGATAGTGGATCTTTCACATAAGTTGGTTTCCTATTACTCCCTTATGATCCTGCATATGTCTCTCCTGAAGCAAGTCCTTCCTGAAGAGCCCACTTAAGAATGAAATTCTATTTTTTATTGCAATTCACGCATTTTTGATAACTCATCTAAATGAATTCACTGAGCACCTTTACAAAACAAACTCTAAGACAGAAAAAATAAATTACACATGAACTGACAATTAATAAGCAAAGAGTAATTAAAAAACTTAATATTGATCTGAAAATCGGTCATAGCTATGTTATATTAAAAACCAGAAATTGAGTTATTTTATACTACTTATAACTGACAGTATATGAAGACAATTGCGCAGAAGGTTTTGAGTTAGTAGAATCAGATGATAGAATTGGTGAGCTGTTCTTTCGAATTGTAGAGCTATGATCACTGGAAAAGGAACTGGAATTTTAAAGAAGCAATCTGTAAATGCTAGTGTGTATGTGAATTTATTAGGACTGAGTAAGCATCTTCTCTAAGCCCAGTGCTTTGCTGTTTTATCAATACTTGCCAACATTTGATTCCAAATTAACCTTGAAATCTGAAACAAGTTTTCCTCCTAAATTACTCTACTTGATTTTTCAAGTTGTTAGTGACAGAAATGATAATCAGATTAGCTTAAGTAAAAATAGAACCTTAGTGGTACATTCATAAAAGGAAGCAAAATTTTGTTCCAGAAGTCATATGACTTTTCTTTTTTCCTTCTCCACTTTCATTTGCTCTATGTTAATATTACTCTCCTAATACAGATGGTTTTCCTAACAAGAGCTAGTAAAACAGAAAAAAATATAGATTTCCTCTTCCCACTTCATTAAGTTTGCATTGCAAAAGAGGTGCCTGATTGGTCTGGCATAGAAACAGTGCTTCTTCTTTTGACACAAAATTGACCCTATGGAGATAAGTTATGCTATTAGTCCAAATTGTAAGGAAATGAGGAAAAAAAAACATTGTACACCTGGTTTCTTTGTCAGTTTCGGATACTTGCCTCATTCTGTTAGGGCAGAAAGTTAGGTAAAAATGAGCTGAGGTAGACAAAGGACATGCATGAAAAAGAAACAAAATGGCGATGTCATGACCACATTGGCACAAAAAAAGTAGGCAGGCAAGAGGTCAAAAGAAAACAAAAGGGAAGGGAGACTTCGAAATTATTGATGGTTATGCATCAACCTGAGAGGGCAATCTTGAAATAGTTCATTAGACAGAACCCTGAAATAAGAAGAGGGGCTATAAACCTGCCGAGACACAGGTGATGTCCTTCTCTTCCACCTCACAGAGCAATTGAGTCTGCCTCTTCAGAAGGCTCCCAAGTGTATTTTCCTGCTACTTATTAAATTCTTCCTTGAATTTACTTCTCCTGGCATTTTTTAATTATTTCACTCCCTGAGACAAAAGCCAATGTTTTTATTTATTCACACTGCTAACAACGTCACTAATTCTAGTTTTGACTCATTCTTTTGGCACTAGTATTATGCATTTACATTTAGAACAAATAATTAAGAAACTAAGATAAGAAATAATTAAGTAAAATATTTTTTGCTGAAAGGAATGTAATTTGTTTATAGCTCACATTTAGTCTATCATCTAGGAAAGCATATCATTGAAATAGCACCAGATTTATATATATACATATATATATGTATGTATATATATGCCCTCATATTTAACACATGTCTTCCCAGTAGGTACTCCAAATCATCCTGACAAATAAATTAGTAAACTTTACAAAAAAAAATAGCTTAATTTTTATCTTTTCTATTAAAATATTCATATTTGACTCTTCAAGTATTCATAGTTTATTGCAGAATTTATGAGGCAGAGTACTCTCAGGTTCTATGATAAACATGAATTTTTTCACAGTCTTGAAATTTAGCATATCTCTTGTAATTGATAAATTACTCTTTACAGATTTTCAGAGTTTTTTTCAATTTAACATCTGACAGACATCAGTTGCATACTTAATTTTAATAAAAGTCGGTTATATATATATATTGACCAAAATTTAGTAGAACCAAGAAATAGGATACATATAACACAATGGTTAAAAAATTCTATTATATAGTACAGATGGCACTCTCAACAGATAACCTTGAGGCATAGCACTTCGGACCCACTGAAATCTGAAATGGTTTTTATAATAGAAATATGTGCTTGGAGTCTTTGAGTATCATCTCTATTTCTTAATTTATACCATGATAATAATAATATCCTACCATTGACAAGTCATTTAACTGCTTGTCTTTTTATTACAAACCAATAGGGAAAAGAATTCCTCAAATTAGCAAGGAATCAAGCATAAAATACAAATTTTAGAAAGTTTCATATTGTCCACATGGGATTATTGTACAAGTCATTTAGAATCTGGAAAAACAGATATGCTATTGTTACTTTTTCAAAAATGGGGTTAAGTATAATGTAAAATGTAATATTTTCTAATCATTTTTGAAATCACCATGTTGTCTTTCCACCTTCTATTTTTTCCTTTTCTCTAAGAATCAGTGCAATTTTTTTCTCATTTCATTGTTTCATCACTCATTTTGAATGCAAATGTTTTAAAATCATATTCAATTAAAATTATTGTATATAACTGATGATTATTTAGGAATTTAGTTCTTTGAAGAGTTTTTTTCCCTAAAGGTCTTTGATGATTATTAACTTTCTCTGTTGTCAAATTCTGTCAAGCACGTAAAATACAGAATCAATATTTTGAAAATTACACAATATAATATATACACATAGCACATATTACTTTTGATAAGTTGTTTGCCAAGTAATAGTTCCCATCATTTATTAATATATGCTGTGTGACTGACATTTATATGATGCATTATAGTCAGCTAGATTGTGGACTTTAAGTCATTAAAAACCTTGTAAGCCTGAATTTCTTTGGTTAATATTTTAATTGTTTACTCATAATTGAGCAAATATCAACATTATCTATATTAACATATGATTACTAATTGCATCAACAATACCAACATCACAGCAAGTAGTAAATCACACACACAGTAGTGAATCACAGTAGTAAACACACACACACACACACATATGACTGCAGAACAAAGAGTGTATATAAGAAAAAAAGATAATATTTATTAATGATATCCTAAATGTTATTCTTTGTGAATTAAAAATATTACCATATTTAATCTGATGTTAGACAGCACACACTATTGTATTTCATTTTACCCATGAGAAAACTTGAGAAGCTTTGTAAACTGACGGAATTTCAAGTTCGTAAATGCAAAAACTTTCTTGCAACACATGTTCTGTCTCCTCAACCTGTTCTAACTATGAAATCTATTGACAACTAAATATACCAGAATGTCCAGTCTCTGAACAATAATAATCATTTATGAAAATTCACTAGATTAATAAATCAGCTATTATTTAACTATTTAAATTACTTAATATAATTATAATTATTAAATTTAAAAATATATATTATTTTTAAATGATCCAAGCCTTTATTTAAAGTCAGTCAGTAGAATTGTGTTTCTTTGCATCTAGTTAATCAGTTAATTTGCCAATTATTCCATTTGAATTATATATGAATACAAATATATGTTTGTGTGTGTGTATATATATATATAAATATAATGTGTGTACACCCCCATTAAAATGTATTTCCTCTCTTATTCTTTTATGATCTGAAATTCAGTTCTTGTGTGTTTCTATTAGAATACTCTATAGCACAAAGCAAATTATGAGAATTATCCTTCCTTTCTTTTCTTTTCCTCCCAGTGCTCTCAACTATCATTTCCTCGTCTTTTCCGGATCTCTTTCCATCCCTGGTCCTTCCCTTCCTCCTTGCTGCTGTCTTTCCTTCTTCCTCAATTTCATCTTTCTCTTTTTGAATTTGTTTAATATGTGTCATGGATGGTATTACTTTTCATTATGATGTACTTAATAGTCACTTAAACTATTTGCCCAGGTAAGTTTGATAATTTCTCCTTAATACTCATCCAATAACTCCTGAGTCACATCTGAAAATCTTGCTTTTAGTGTGAGAACTATATTCCATTCACAAGCACTGGCTTTATAATAAAATATGTGCTTGAAGATTGAACTTCCACAAGATTATGTTATACTTTACATATAATGAAATTGAGTCTCAGTAAACTTACATTTCCTTTAGTGATATGGCATTGCTAAAAATTGGTAGAACTTGAATTTTAAACTCAATTTTCCATTTAAATATTAAATTATTTTCACAATACTTTGTATTTGACAAAGAGAAAAAGGGATAAAATCTCTGGAAGAGCTATCGGAATTGCAAATGGGAGGTTAAAGAGACAGAAATAAATACAAGCATAATACACACACACACACACACGCACACACACACACACACACACACACACACACAAATACTCCCATAACTTCAATAACAAAGCCCTAGGCCTTTAGAGATCTGGCAGCCCTTTAAACTAAAATTAATTTCTTTGATAACCTTTTACACTAGACTGTTAGAAATTCATAACTAAAGTGCATTTATTTTTCAGTTCCAAGTCTTTGGCCTAGACATTAAATAAAGATCAGTAAAATGTTGTTTAGAACTTTATCAGAACAAACATGTTTATTATTTGAGCTGGATTTTTTAATAGAAAGCTGAGTCATTGTTCACTTAAGCATCTAGCCTATCTGATGATTGATTCTAACTCTTGTCTCAATATCCAACAGGGAGACAACTCACATCTCAGAACTGCATATCTCTCATTGGGTTCCCGGATACCCTGAATCTATTTGAAGAAGCAGAAAATCTAAAACCAATATCCCCAAGCACCATTGGAGCTATGGTTCTGAGTGAAAATTTGTGTTACTATTTAGATAACTATGTTTTAAGATTTTAAGATTTGAAACACAGAAGTGCAATAGAGTTTATTTTTCTATTAGCTATTTTCTGCTGGCAAACAAAATACTGGAACTAACAATTATCTCATCTAGTGACTTCCACTGTCCAGTTTCAGTTTCTGAAAAATATCGAAACAAAATGGTGGCAGCTTCTTGATTTGACATCAGAATCCCTAGACCATTATTATAATTGCTTACTCTCCAGTTTGTCCAATTATTTTTTTCCATTTTCAGTTGCATATTTTTTTTCCATTTTTTACTCTCACCTTGATTGACATGGTCATTCTACAAGAATATTACAAAACAGAGAATAAATACAGTAACTTAAAATATTCTTCTAGTTTGTTTTTATGTTTCCAGAGCATGATATAATTGCCCATTCTACCTCTTGATAGTTCAAACCATTGGTTATCAATGACTTGTTTTGCCTTTGTAATATTTTGTTCCAGGGACAATTAATATCATTTTCTTTTTGCTTTAATGGGTTGATCCAAAGCTTTGGAAATCACATTTTATTGCTGAACCAAATTATCTGCTAAATTGTGTGGAAAGCTTTCTGTGTATGTACAATTCAAAAAGAAATAAGAATAACTCAGAACTAGTATGGAAGGTATTAATAATCATTGACCCTAAAATTACTTGTAAACAAACAACCAAAATCCCTACAATCTCTTCCTTCTATTAGTTACCTTGAATACATAGAGAAATATTTGCACATCATTTATTAAAATACGTTTTATAAGGTGCAATTTCTTCTTTATTCTTGAACATATTTTATGATTTATGGTTCCTTCTTTTATTAAACCTTGCTTCCTAGCCACTATCAACCTTTTCCTGTATTTCATACAGCTTTAAATTTTCTTTGACAGCTAGTATGGTTAAATTAACAAATAGTAATTTTGGGGAAACTCAATGCTAGATATATTTATAAATTCATAGATGTACCCAGATTAACTATTTTTATTATGAATAAAAAACTTGTATCATCTGTCTATCACCTACCTATCTCTTTATCATCTCCCAAAATATTTCAAAGAATGAATGATTCCATAATACAATGAGCTTTATAAAGAGTGATCTTGCTGTCATATTTCTTATCTGAATAAAAGGCTTCACCTCATCCTATTTAGTATAATTCTTTCTAGAAATAAACATAATTCCTATAAAGCTAAAATATTCTCGAAGAAGTAAAATCTACTCACTAAAATAACAAGAGTACTATTTACTGTGTTGCAATACTGGAGAGCACTGTGACTTGGAGGAGGAAGAAGAGGAGGCTTTACATGGATGACACCAGAGTTGCAGTTTTAATGCCTGAGCCATCAGGTACATCACTTAATGTTGTTTTATGATTAACTCAAAAACATGAACTAGAAAGTTTAGTATTGGTCAAATATCAAGCACAGGCTAGGATCTTAGAACATGAAACTGAAAAAACATAAACCTGACCCAGAAGGAATTCAAATGGAGTGAGTGAAACTGGATGGAGAGCTACTGCAGTAAAACTGGGCAAGCAAGAAAACAAGACATACTTAGGGTATTAGGAAAACACACATATTTCTTTTTATGTTTACAGAAATGTCTTATAAGCAGTCTTTAAAATGAAAAGATTTTTAGTGACACTGTACTAGGGCAATCACATTGGTGAATTAAGTTTAGTCAATGCTCATACATGGCAACTCTTTAAGACAATTGACTTTTTATAAATAGCCTATGTAAATGTGACCTAGACGATAATGATGGTATTTCTAATTATTATTCATCATAGTTATTTCTCAGGAAATTTAGATAGAATTTTTGTTTTACATGCCTGTGGACATATATACCATAAACAGATGCACACATACCACATGCACGTGTTTTTAGATCTCGAGAATTATTTTGACCATATTAAGCAAGACAGAATGAATAAAAATAATAAATCAAACCAGAGTGCAGTTTTGCTTGTAAAAAGTAGATATCCATTATGAGTAATTAATTAAGTTATAGAGAACTTCCCTGGTACATGTAAATATAATGCAAAAATTAGCTATGACTATGAAATGTTTTGCTTAACATTTATATGTGAATGCTAAAAAAAGATTTAATTGGAAATAATTTTTGTACAAAGCAAATATTCCTGGATTTAAGTACTTTGTGGAGCATTAACGTACTTTGTGGAGCATTAACATTTAGAAATAGCCTGAAAATAGACTAAGCTGATTTTTAATTAAAAGGGTTGGAGGAGGGAATTTAAAAAACATCATATTTATGAATGACTTCATGTGATTATCACTAATCTCAGATGAGTGAATAAAGGAGAAAAAATTGTCAGTCTATCAATGTATTAGCTATAAGCATAAATATCCAAGTTTCTTAATCACTATCTTCAGTATCACCCTGCAAATAAACAATTCAATTTGAGATAAAGTAATAATTTTGAAACACTAGAATAATACCTGAAAGAGCTTATTATTTTGGTTCACTCTTTCAGAAGGTAACATGGAAAAAATGAAAACTTTAATGCAGATCTAGATGAATTACAGCTTTATTAAGATTATAATGATGATTACATGGATATGAATAATACAGTTCCTGTTATATTTGGAAAATAATATGTAAATTTCTCAGGATATAAACAAGAAATTTATAGCTCCCTAATTCAAATGTCAAGAAGATTGTATAAATACTTCTTGGAATACTTAATGAAACTAAACACTCTACTACTGCAAAATGTGTGACAGCATGAGTAGTGACTCTATGGTTTAGCAATGTCATATATTCTTATTACTCTAAAGGAGGAGATACTTAATGTGCATATTCATAAAACATTTAGTCTGATCAATTTTTGTCATAGAATCATTATCTGTGCCTTAACCATATTCAGCATTACTCATAAAACCACAATTTAGGAGTAAAAGCAATGCTCCTTGTAAAATCAACCACTAATAAGGACTGTCACTACAGATGGTAAAAATTGTGAGTTTTCATGGTTAAAAGTTAACGTTGTCACTGTGGAGATTTATAATGGACCTCTTATTTTATTAATTTGAAGGTGAGTCTCTAGCTTAAGGCAAGAATCTTTGATGGATTGCAATCTGCACTGGTGACCAATCAACTTTCTATGAGAGAAGGCCTATTCGTATTTTTAAGGTAACTAATGGACTATCAAAGGAGTCCACATTCTAGAATGGTTGGATTAAGTAAGAAAGATTAATCTACATAAACTGAAACAATTTATATTGCATTTATTTGTCATTTTGAATATTTCTGTTAGTTATATAAATAAAGTAGAAGATTCTTGTGGTCAGTTTTCACTCATTACATCTAAGCTGAAAACAGTGAATGTAAAATGATTCATCATAGATCATAGTCTTTGCCAAGGCTTTGATAACGACCTGAAATCTTGCTTAATCTTAATAGCTGTTCAATTCGAATGGGAGTTTAAATTAAATATTAATATAAGAATTCAAAGTAATTTCTGACTAAAAAAATTTTAAAATTATAATAAACTTCAGGACTATGTGATTTTTTATGTCATTAAGTAAAATAAAAAATTACTATAAGTAGAAAAGGAAAAACAAATACTTCTTATGTGAAGATAACAAGATTATTTGCAAACAAGTAAAATAATCACATCTAGAAATATTGCAAATTCATGATATACAAATTAATTATGGAGATCGACTTCTGGATGGTGACTTAATTGAATGTACATTTGGGTTGCTCCCCACAGACACGGAAAAAAAATCACCTGTTTTCCTAAGACAAACACCAACAAATGACTGGCACTTCAGCTGGAGACATTAATGATGGGTGAGGGCTCCTGGTGCAATTCTCAAAAAAGCCACAGATATAAATTTGGGACAGAGCTCAGGAGTCTCAGGATGCACAGTGGGGTGGAGCCTAGGGATTTCAGGACTAGTTGTAGAGGCAGTGATTGGCAGGCCCAGTGGGGCTGAGACACGGAGCCCTGGAGGAACCACATGGGAGGTGTTGAAAGAAGAGCCAGTGCAAAGAGAGCTGAATTGGAACCTGCATGGGGGAATAGTGCTGGTCAGAGCCATAACCAGAAATCATCAAAAGAGTTCAAATCCATGCCACAATCATTTCAGCCAGAGCCTGAGGTCCACCAAGAGGAAATCCCACCCACTGCATATCCACCCACCAGAAATCCCGCCCATCAGGTGCTCTGCCCAATGGATTACAGTAAGAAGGCATCCCTATCCTCAATGCTACCTGTTAGTAACACTGTATGGGTAGAGATGAAACTGCAGCCTGAAACCCAACCCTGGGCAAGACAAACCTATGCAAGGCCATGGAAACTGAACCCTCAGATATATAAACAGAATGCCAAAAGAGAAAAGGCACAGAGAAATATATATGAAATGATGGATCCAATCAAAAACCCAGGGGAAAATCTAAATACAGTAGATATATCTAAACTATCTGAAAAGGAATTTAGGGTACAGTGATCGACATACCCATGGGAATCCAGAAGTCAGTAGAGGCAATAACCAAGAATATCAAGAAACAAAGGGAAAATTAAAACAAGACATCAAACATATAAGAGACACGAGGCTGAATTAAATAACTCAATAAAGGGACTCAACATTAGGATGGATAAAGCTTCCAATAAAATCAGTGATCTGGAAGCTAGGACAAACTCAATCAAGAAAAGAGCAAAGAGATAAAATAATTTCAAAGAATCGAAGACAGCATTCGAGACTTCTGGGATAGCATCAAAAGGAACAACATTTTCATCATAGATTTCCCAGAGGAAGAGAGAGAAAAGGGGACAGAAACCATATTTGAAGAAATAATAGCTGAGAACTTCCTCAATTTGAAGAATGAAACAGCCTCCAGATCCAGGAAGTCAAATAGTTCCTAATAAAGAAACCCAAATAGAAATACACCTAGACACATCATCATAGAAATGTCAGAAACACAAGATAAAGAAAGACTATTAAAAGCAGCCAGAGAATAGCATGCCACATACAGAGGACCCCTCATAAGATTATCAGTGGACTTTTCAAATGAAGCCTTCAGGTCAGAAGGGAATGGTTTAATGTATTCAAATTGCTGAAAGAAAAGGATTTTCAACCCGTATCCTATATCCTATATCCAGCAAGATTATCATTCAAAACTGAAGGAATGATTAAAAGATTTTCTGACAAAGAAAAGTTGAAGGAGTTCATCACCACAAAACCTGCTTTGCAAAACAATATTAAAGGATGCCCTATAAAGCATAAAGGAAACACACAGAAAAACAGTATGACAGCAATTAAAAGTGGGGAGGAAGAGAAGAGAACAAAAATGTGGATAATTAGAATGAGTGGAAGACTGATATGCTTTCAAATATTAGGTAGTAAACATAGAACTGTGAATGCTAGCTTCAGGGTAACCTTAAAATGCATGCCCATGGAAAAAGCAAAGAGGAAAACAAAAGGAAAAATCATTGAAAACATAACTTTACGCAGCCGACCAAAAAAGAGAAAGAAACCAAAGTCATCATCTGAAGCAACAAACAAAAGACAAATCATAAAATGACTTTAAGCAGCTATATATCAATGATCATCCTAAACGTTAAAGGACTGAATGCACCAAACGATGCAGTGTCTGACGGGATTAAAAAGCATAACCCTAACTTCTGTTGCATTCAGAAAACTCACCTCCTTCCAAAAGATAAACAAATGTCAAAGTCAATAACTGGAAGACAATCCTACAGACAAATGGCAACCACAAAAGAACAGGAACAATTATATTCATCAGATAAAACAGACTTTCTAACTGAAAAGCATAACAAAAGACAGAGATGGATACTGTATCATGATTAAAGGATCAATCCAGCAGGAAGACATAATGCTTATTAACATACATGCATCAAATGAAGGAACATCAAAATATATCAAGCAGTTTTCATTAGACCTGAAGAGACACATTTATAGCAACATAATAATAGTGGGGGACTTCAACATCCCACTTACAGCAATGGACAGATCAATCAGAAAGAAAATTAACAAGGAAGCAACCACTTAAAATGACCACCTGGAATATATAAATAGGTCTAAAAGACATATACTGAAGAACTACACAACAAAAACTACAAGCCTTTCTTAAAATAAACAGAGGACCCAAAGAAATGGAAAGACATTCCCTGCTAATGGCTGGGAAGAATCATTATCCTTAAAATGAACATCTTACCCAAAGCAATATATAGATTAATGCTATCCTCATTAAAATCCCATGGACTTATTTGTAAGAAATAGAACAAAAAGTTTTACAGTTTGTATGGAGTAACAAAAGACCCAAGTATACTGCCAAAAGAATCATTAGAAAAAAAGAATAAATCTGGAGGGATTACACTTCCAAACTCTGAACTCTGTTACAAAGTAATAGTGATCAAAATGAATGGTAATGGAATAGTATCAGAGGCACATGTCAGAGGAATAGAACTTAATCACCAGAAACTGACCCACTCATATACAATCAGTTAATCTATGACAAAGGAACCAAAAGCATTAGATGGAAAAAGAAATGTCTGTTCAACAAATGGTGTTGGGAAAACTGGGTAGACACATAAAAAAGAATGAAGTTAGAATACTCTCTGACACCATTCACAAAAATTAACTCCAAATAGATTAGAGACTTGGACAAAAGATCAGAAACCATAACACTCTTAGAAGACAATATAGGAAAGAATTTCCATGACATCAGTCACAGAGAAGCCTTTAGGGGCTCAACTCCACTATCAAGGGAAACAACAGAAAAATAAAAAACTGGGACTGCATCAAAGTAAGGAGCTTCTTCACAACAAAAGAAAACATCACTGATACCAAAAGGAAACCTACTAACTAGGAGAAGATATTTGCATTTATATTTCCAACAAAGGCTTAATATCTAACATATACTCATAAAACTCAATAACAGAAAAACAGCAATCTAATCAAAAATGGGAGGAGAAATTGGAGAGACAGTTTTCCGAAGAGGATATACAGATGGTCAACAGGTACATGAAGTTATATTTCTACTTGCTTGCTATCAGGGCAATGCAAATTAAAACAACAGTGAGATATCATCTTTCACCTGAAAGTCTGGCTATTTTCCAAAAGTCTGGAAACAACACATTTCAGTGAGGATGTGGAGAAAGGGAACACTTTTGCATTGTTGGTGGAAGTACAAATTGATACAACCCCTATGGAGAACAGTTTGGAGAGTCCTCAAAAAACTGAAGATCGAAATTACATATGATTCCGTGATTCTGTCATTACATTTCTGGACATCTACGCAAAAGATACAAAAGCACCCAGAGATGCATGTATCCCCATGTTTAATGAGGCCTTATTCACAATAACAAATAAATGGAAATTACTTAAATGCCCCAAATCAGATGAGTGGATATAGAAGATGTGGTACATACATACTATGGAATACTACACGGCCCTTAGAAGAGATGACACCCTGTCATGTGAATCAACATGGATGGAACTAGAGGGAATTATGCTTTGTGAAACAAAGCAAAAGAAGAAAGATAGATTCCAGATGACCTCACTCATGTGTGGAATATGAATAAACAAAACTAAGGAACAGATGAAGCATAACCAACCCTGAAACATTTGCAATAGAACTGAGGTTACCAAAAGGGAATGGGGAAGGAGCCCACTGAAGAACTGGAGGAACACTTGGTGATTCGGTGGAGGTCATGGTGTTTTGAAATATATCTAAGAAATAGGAAAACTATACATAGGAAATTATTTTAATGTGTAGAATAATAACTACAATAAAAATAATTTTTAAAATTAATCATATTTCCATATGTTGACAATAATTTTGGAATTAATAATTTAGCTAAATATTTAAAATAGCATCAAAAAGATAAAATTCTTTAGGATGCATTATAAAAATGTATACAGTAAGTATAATTTTGAATCTATAATATATTGCAGAAAGAAATTACAAAAGACTTAAGTAAATACAGATATATTCATGAATTGGAAATAACAGTGCTTTAAAGAGGGCAACTCTTCTCAATCTGATCTGCATATTTGTTGTCATCAAAATAAAGTTTCCAACATTCTTTTTTAAATATGAATTTTCAAGCATCTTATAAAGTTTGCATATAAATTGTCATGACTTTGAATAATCAAAACAAACTTTAAGATATAAAAGTTTGACTTATCACATTATCTGATTTTTAAAATAACTATATTTCTTTGAATTAATACTTTCTCTTTCAAAGAGACGTATGAACCCCGTGTTTGTCATATCATTATTTATAATAGGCAAGAACTGAAATAACCTAATTTCCCATCAGTGGGTAAAGAAAATATGGAGTGTGTGTGTGTGTGTGTGTGTGATGTGCAAATATGTGTATATGTATATACACACGCACATGCACATACACACACAATGGAATACGCTTCGACCATAAAAAATCCTGCCATTTGAACAATGTAGATGGACCAAAAGGTATTATGCCTAGTAAAGAATTCAGACAAACACTGTATAATTTCACTCATGTGTGGTATATAAACTAAACAAATATACACAAATTTTAAACTATAAGACTAAATTTGTGTATGTCAGAAGGAAAAGGAGGAGAATGGACAAATAAGTTATAATAAGTTAATTATATGATAATAGGATTTTACTTTTAATGGTGATCTTATTATGGTTGTCCAAATTTTGAGACATAATGACACACACCTGAAACATATGCAATAATGCAAAATTAGTTCAACAAAATTATTTATAAAGAAAATAGTATTAAACTGTGTTCAAGAGACTGTGAAAGCAGCAAATTGTTAGACGCAGTAGATCAATAGAACAGAAAGAAGTCACAAATGAATTCTAAACATTTCTGGTCAATTGTATTTGACATAGTGCCAAAATAGTTGAAAAAGGAGAGTTTTTTTTCAACAAGTAACACTAGAAAAAACTTAGCATTTGTTAAGGAATGAACCTTGATATTTTGTCCACATAGAATAAAAAAAAATTACTCAATGAATACTAGATGTTAATATGAGTAAAATTATAATACTTCTGGAAGAACATACAGTGGGAAATATTTGTGACTAGTGGTGAAGCAAATATATAGATATAGATACTTAATAGTTTTTGCTTTGTTATATATAATGATATGGACTAAGCTTGATGATTAGATAGCACTATATTATATTTTGGGGCCCTTGCCTTTATTTGAATTATAATGATAGCAAACTAAGAGAGAATGGTGAGAGAAATAGAGAATGAGAATCAAGGAAGGGGGAAGATAGAATGAAAGAAAGGAGGAATGAAAAGAATAAAAACATTAATTTTACACAAGTAAAAGACCTCCATGGTCAGAAAATAAATGGCAATTGTTTATGTCTGGAGTTACAAGCCAACTGGAGCCCTCTCTAGGAGATGCACCTGAGACTTTGGAGAAAAGTGAAGTTTCCACAATTTGAAAAAAGGCTTCTGAAAATATAGTTAATGCAAAGTCACAGGTCTGGGTAGGCTGAAGTTCTCAAATCCAGCACAGTTAAGAATTGGGCCAAATGAGGTTTTTCTGGGGCTAAAACAGCAATCTCCCCAATCTCAGCCCAACCAAATGCTTAAATCTTGTCAAGCAGTAATTTCCATTTAGAAAAATTCTGAATTAATTTCATCTCACTTTTGCTTGAGCACATTAATAAACTGGTACTGTCAACAGTGATTTATTTAATAGAAAAAAGTACTCATATACTTAAAAATGATGCTCAAGCTGTATCAGTGTCATCACAGCTTTTAACAGTCTCCTAATCCAATAGCTCACTAGGGAAAAATGTAAAATTTAAAAATGAAATAAGTGCTTAAATAGATGTCTCTCCAAAGATGACAAAGAAATGGACAATGGATATATGCTCAACATCATTAATCACCAAACCACAATGAGATATTACTTCCCACCTTTCTTAATTGTTATTAGAAAAGAAAAAGAAAAACTACCTTGGTTTGTTGTGGTGAAACTGGAACTATTACACACTTGTGGACATACAAAATGGTGTTGCTCTGGAAAAAACAATATGAATGCTCCTCAAAAAATTAAAGACAGCTCTACCATATAATCTACCAGGCATGCATACACACACACACACACACACACACACACACACACACACACACACACAAATAAGTACTTCTGTACATTTATTCATAGGAATTTAGAAAATCAGGATCTTAAAGAGATGCTAACACTTCCTTGTTTATTGCAGTGGTATTCTCAATCTCAATTACCAAAATACGGACAGGACACAAGCTTACTATCCATCAGTGGATATATGAATAAAGAAAATATGGTATATAAATACAATGAACTACTATTCAATTTGACAAAAGAGAAATTTTTCAATACAGGTTTCTCCTGTTATCTAAAAGTAGAACATTCCTATTTGGTATTATTTGGTAGGTTATTTCTGCAGTCTGGGAATGCTATTTCCATTAATTTATATGAAAAAATATTGAATCTTCAAAATCATGTGCAACATGAATAAACTGAAAAAATTATATTCAGTGACATAAACCAGTCATAGAATGACAAATGCTTATGATTTCTTTTATATGAAATATCTAATATAGTAATACAGAATAAAAGAGAGGAAGAATAATCATTGCCAGGGTCCTGGGAATGGAAAAACAGGGAGTTACAGAGCAATGGGGGCAAAGTTTCACTTACGCAGGATGAATAATTTCTAAGGATCTGTTTACAACTTTGTACATATACTAAGTGCTCACTTAACATCCTGGATATGTTCTTGGAAACTACAGCTTTAAGTAAATCAATGTATAATAAAGCTAGTTTTGCCATAAGTATAGTGATATAAACAAGAGCAAATTTCTGGTCACAAAAAAGTCGCCAAACCTCTAAATAAAGGTCCAAAGCACCTCTAATATTAAAAAACATTTTATATCCAACCATTCAATAAATCATCCATTTTCAAAACTACTTATTACAATTCAGACTCAAAAGTAAGGTTGAAGCCTGTACTGGCAACTAAAGGTATAAGGGGCTGTCCATTCTTGTCCAGGCTGCCATTACATCGAAAGGCATATTCCTACACACACCACAATCACTTGACTTAAACAATTGAGACATGCCAATGAAATGAAGATGACAACTTTAGGAATAAAGAAGGAAACTGAAGTACTAGGAGAAAAGTCCTAACTACTTAGGAAGATGCAAACTCCAGACAGACAGTGACTCTGGTTTGGAATCAAATTGTTTTTTTGTTTGTTTGTTTGTTTTCTTAATCCACATTATAATGAAACTACTTGAAGAGCTGCTGTATAGGTAACATAATGGACTATATGCTTTGCATTTAATAAGAAGCTAGATCCCATTTAGAATATTTTTCCCCAATAAAATAAAAATTTTTAAATGAGTTATCTTAATTCAAATAACACTTTATTAGTTTTGTAAATGAAAATTTGTGGAGGATTATTCACTTATGGGGAATTATCTAATACTGTAAATACAATTGAACATTAAATTATAATGTTTTGAATGAAAAATATTTCAGATAACACGTGTTCTTTTGAAACAATACTTAAGGAGAAGTGTACAGCCATTGGCTATGGCACAACCAATTTATAACTGAGTTCAAGACAGCTACAACTAGGATAGAGAGTATAATTTCAAAATACAAAATTATAAGCTATAAATTAACAAAATATATTTATGGAGAACATATCTGATCAAAGACCATTTAAAATTCTTAAAACTCAACAAGCAATTAAGTAAACAACCCAAAGAACACAAGTTCATATGATGGAGCTAAAGCCAGGTTGTGAACATATTTGTACATGTTTTCCAAGTCAGTATGTATACATCAAAAGTCCAGATGTTGGGTACCTGGTTTATCAATATTCCCAGCTTCTGAATTTTGAAATTGGGGATTAGTTTGCTGTGCTTCTCTTTCCAGGGGCATCTCTCACCCAATAATTAAATGCAACAGAAGTAATAAGGTGGAAACATTCCTGCAAGACACATGACTTCTCTGAGACAACTATAGCGCAAGAACTACCTGACAGATTTGTTGAATCTTCCTTCAACTCTTCCATCCAACTTTCTCTCTCTCTCTCTCTCTCTCTCTCTTCTCTCTCTCTCTCTCTCTCTCTCTCTCTCTCTCTCTCTGTCTGTCTCTCTGTCTCTCTCTCTCATTCTCTCTCTCTCTCTTTCTCTCTCTCTTCATTAAAGGTCACAGTTACACCAATCTGACAGTTCTTTCAGCTTTGTCTCACACAGGCATTTACACTAACAAAATCCTTGCAAATTTTGTTGCAACTTTATATCAATTTCTGACAAGACCCAAGATAACAGTAATTTGGAAGGGTCTGCTCTCCCACAAAAAATACCTATGGAGCATCACTTGTATTAGGAATCATATGTCAACCTATTAGAGAAACAGTCCAAAAACAGATAAAGATGCTAAATGAAAATATGAATATTGAGTGTAAATAAAATTGAAATGCATTACAAATATTAGGTTAGTTATATGACTTTCTGGGTAATGCAGAAACCTATCTCGAACATTCCTTGAAATAAAATTCTTCATAGAAACTGAAAATAAAAGAAAAAATACTTTATTTTTGTATTTATGTAGAAAATCTAGGTATTTTTATATACATATTTGCTGCTCTATAAAGAAAAATCACTTTGTTAAAAAAGAATCTTCAGAAGTAAAATTTAACCATGTATATAATGCATGAATGCACTTCATTATTTGTGTATGATTCATATTCTCCTTGAATATTTCATGGCAATCTTTCCTGTTAATAAATGGATACTATTGTAAAACTTTCAAATTACCTTGAATTTTATTTATGAAAAATACATGTACTTAAAGTTTTTATTTTGTGTCATAGAAATACAGTACTTAAACATTTTATAGTTTCTATAGATCTAATTTTATTTTTATGACAGAAAAAGTTTTCCTTTAACCATCATGAAGCACAAAATCATCATTGGTAAGTACCTTCTATTGAAAAAGGTAATTATTGTCATTTCCCTCCCCCTCTCTAACTACCTTCCTGCCTCACAGTCCAGATTTACTCTGCTTTCTGTTCAGTATCACAGTGCTAGTTGTCAACTGAAATCAACTCAGGAGGTGAACTTTTTTGTTTTCCCTGTGATTTCCTCAGTTAAAAAATAGAAAAACAAGATAAATAAAATTTGAGATACTTATGCTGACAGGTCTATTGCCATGGTTTATAGGCCATGCAGATTTTTCTCTTAGAGTAAAATCTTGTGTCAGAAATATTTTGTCAATACCATTATTACACAAAGCACAATTATAGCAATGTGATTGGTAAAATTGGCATATAGAAGAAGACTCTAGTTCATCAAGGAATATTGTTATAATATAGTTTGGGTAAAGAATATTTGTCAAAGGGAAGGGAGACCTATTGGAGGCTCAATATTTTTCTGTTAGCATGAATATATTTCATGCTCTTGGTTATGCTGATTTTTCATTAAATTTATTTATACTTTCTTTTAGGAGAAAAAGAATCTTCACATAGAATTTTAGTTGAGCAAGCTTTCACAAATAATAATTTTTTTTCCTTCTTTACTCATCTCCTGTGATACCGCTTACTTAAGAAACTTCTAGTAAAACCAGTGAATTAAATTTCATTTTGTATTACTAGCAATAGTATTTTTAGAAGTTCCATTGAGTTGCAATTGACACATTTTGAACTGCAACATATGAGTTGTACAATTTTATTTATTTAATATATCTGTTTACATTTGAAACCACCACAATAATGAAGATAATTAGCACCTTCAAACGTTTCCTTGTGTACTTTTGTAATTCCTCCCTTTTATTCTTTTTTCCTGCCTCTTATCTTTTTCTAGGGAAAAAAACTAGATCACATTTCTTTGACTATACATTAAGTTTCATAGTACATATGATTTCATGAAATTTCCTTTGGCATCTTTCACTCAAGCATTATTCTTTTTATCTGTGAACATTCTTTTTATCTGTGTCTTTCATCAACATTATGTATTGCTGAGTAATATTCCATTATATAGATATACCACAATGTATCCATTTTCACTGTTATTGGACCTCTGGGTTGTTTTTCATTTTTTGCTAGATGAACAAAAATTGTCATGCCTTTGTATGTACCTGTGTGATTATTTTTCCTCCTAGGTAAATACCTAAGGGTGGAATAGACGGGGTCACATTATACATATAAGTTTAATTTTTAACAAACTGACAGAATAGCCTCTTATTAATACAATACTTTTAGAATTAGAGGATAATTTGACTACCATAGAATTAGAGAAGAAATACAGTTAAGGAGATGGAAGCAGGGTCATTTTCATTTTTCAATGGTTTCTATATATCTTGTTCACTGATTTCCTTGGAAATTGCTCTTTTTTCACTAATCAAGTTACTGCAGAATAGCCTATTCTAGTTACCAACTTTTATGCATATGTGATTCATCCAGCATTGGTTTCCAGCAGACTAGATTTTTCCAGTGCTTGATTCATGAGTACATACAGATTATCTCCTGATAGACTACAGCAGGTTATAGGTTTCTCTAGTGCTTCGCATTTGCAGAGTACAATTTCTCCAAAGATAAGTTTTAATGAGGCAAAATTTTCTCCAGCACCAAGCTCCTACAGAATAGCTAAGTGGAGGCCAGGATGCACAGCAACTACGGCACACTTGTATTTAACTCTTACTAAGTCAATTTTCTATTTCTCAAATCCCGTTAAATAATCATATAAAATATTTCTCATTTAACTTATTGTGTGATTTCTGTGTCCTTATTGATGACTAATTGAAAATACGTTTTCTCACAAAAATTCTTAACTTTAGTATATAGGCGATATTGATTCAAATGGATTAAATCAACAATTTATTTTTTGCTTTTTCTTTTACAATAGCGTATAACTTGAATCTGCTAATCTTAGAACTAGGTTCGTTGCTTTAGTGGTGATATTTGAGGGACATTGAGATGCTTGTCTGTTCCCAAAATATCTCCCTTCCATCATCTGGCTGCTAACTTTTGAAACTTTTTTGAAAGGAAATTGTACGCAGGAATGAAAGTGAACAGCGGTAGGCAGGTAATTAGGAAGAAAGAGAAAGAAAAAACATTTTATTTAGTTGTTCATCTTGTTTGCTCCCCCCAAGCCCTGAATATGAGCCTGGCACTTTGTGATATATGTGGACTATACCCAGTTGTTACTCTACCAAGATGCACTGAGCTGATGGCTTGTGAAATGCCACCATATCAACACCATAATTTGAAATTAAAATTATGTTCATTATTAAAATGGAAAACTCTTGATAGTCATTGACATTAAAATTTCTCAGGAATTCAGATTTTGATTTAAATTGCTCTTTTAATAATTTTCACACTGATGACTATAAAATCAGGTTCTGGTCTATTTCATCAAGAATTTTACTTGTGTATATTTATTTTGAGGTGGGAAAAATCTGAATTGGGAATGCAGAAATAAGAGAGCACCACAGAAAGTGAGAAAAGCACCAAAAATAAAGTATGGGAAGCAAAATTATTGTTTAACTATTTTAATAGACCTAGCTAGCATACCAACTAGATAATGCTTTAATTCTTAATATTCACTTTTTGTTTGACAAATAATCATTCAGTGTTTATAGATCAATTACCACTGGAATTAAAGATATAGAGGTATAAATATTTGTTCTTACAAGAGAGATGCTATTCAGTAAAGATAATAGACGTAAAGGTGAATGATGATGAGTTCCATACTAGATACAAACAAAATATCAGGAAATAATCAGAAAAATAAATCATAACTTTTTTTTGCTGAAAGGAATTTGAACATTCTGACTCAGTTGTTTTGCTTTTGTTTTTGTTTTTTTTAGTGAGTCTAGTTCTTTTCACATCATAATATCACTTAATCATTTTGCTTACTTCTACTTTTAAGGACTCTTGTGGTTACATTGGACACAACTGATTTATGCAAAATATTTAAATGTTTATTATTTAAGTTTTCTCCATCCACAATTCTTTTTCAATTTCATTTTTCATTTTTCAAGTATATGAAAGTTTTTCAACTTGTATTTAGCCCATATTATCATCTTTTATGTGATAATATGAGACTCCTACTATGACTCCATTTTCAATTATCCAGCCTATCATACTATTTGCAGTCTTCAAATATCCTGTATTGTCTTACATGTCTTTGCTTAGAAATATTTTTGTGTCTATGCCTAAAAAGCATTTTACCAACTCCATGTATTTCAAATATCACTAGCTCTGGTAAGCTTTCCTCACCATCACATCTCCTTATATTCAACCTACATATATTGAATGCAGATATTCACTCCTTTCAAAAGTTCTGATATTTATTGCAATACAATATCTATAAAATATATAATAACTTGTGCATTATTCTATCTTTATGGTGTAAGATTCTTTTTGTTTGGCAGAAATTAAAACAAGAATCCAGAATATTTAGCCTTGAAAATATACTTCTACATTTAATGAATAAATGAACAATTTACCATTAAAAATTCCACAAAAAATTTTATCACTAGATGATCCAGTTTTCAAAAAAATTTGGATTCATCTGCTTCCACTTGTAAACTACTTAAATCTTATTTTATAAATTAACATTGCAAGAATGGCTTACCTTATAAATAAACACTGAACTTACAATTAATGATAATGTCTATGATGAGCAATTAACAATGTGTCAGACTCTTGGTCATTGGTGCTAACGAAGATGGTCATATTTTTGGTTTAAATGGGGAGTCTAGGCCTTTGCTTTTATTATAGTTACATCACGAGAGAAAACACTATTCAGAAAAGTAGGGAAATATGTTAGAAAACTTGTCAATGACAAGCTAATGGTAGCTGTCTAGTTTATAAATACTGTTAATAGAATTGGTAATGTAAGTATATATTTTAGAGTTAGAGTCAAGCATTCTGAATATTGTATAGGTTCTGAAAAAGTGAGATAAATAAAGTAAATAAAGTATAGATTTGTGTTGCTATAAATGTGCATTGACAGAGACAGTGAACACTGGAAAGGAATGTGTTTGTGTTTCATAGAACATCAAGATTTCCATTTTAAACTGTAGGTTGAGACAGCTAAATCATACATATAAACTTATCACAATGTAATTGGAAGTACCAAAACATATCTTAGAGTTGAACTCCACACATAGAGATATGAGACATATCAACATATAGATTGCATAAACCGAGATATTTACTATCCCCCAATTTATCAGCCTCAGATGTAACATGGTGATTAATTATGTTAGAAGATCATAGTTTAAAATGATGTGCATCATTTTCAGATTATATCATTTAAGATCTGACATATGACCCGTCAGCTTTCTCCTTTGACTTGGTGACTTATATGGCCACAAATTCATGTAGTAAAATATGGTAGAATGCTTACCATCCCAGTTCCATGAATAATTATTAAGTTTCATATATCCATTAGAATTAAGATTAAGGTTATGAACAGCTGAATATGTAAATCTAGATTTAGCATTAAGTTTCAATCTAAAGATACACAAGTGGGAATCATCAACATTGATGTTTCAAAGTGTTAACAAATATTCTTGACCAATTTGATTTAAGTGTCTGAAACTTCTCCTAATTTCATCTATGCACCACTTTTTAAATGTAGTTTCCCTGCTTAGGGAAGTGTAACAAGAACAACTTATTCTTCACATATGACTACCCCTAATATTTGATTGAATCTTCCTCATATACCATTCCTTAAGTGATGTCTGATCACCTTGTCCTGTTTCCAGCAAGAATCCTTTTAGATTAGTCTAGTCAAAACCCTCCAACACTGATGCTTCATCTTTGTAATTTTCCACCTGCTGTCACCTGCCCACCTCCTAACTATAAATTCCCATTGTTGATGCAATATTTGGATTTAAGCCCAATCTCTCACCCCCAACTGCAAAATCCTTTCACAAGGATCCCTATACTGACTGCAACGTTCCTGAATAAAGTCTGACTTACCATATTCAACAAGTATATTTAGATATGTTTTATATAACAGTAATCAGAATGAATGAGATCAAGAAGCAAGGCCAAGTGAGAAAACAGATTATCAGGTTTGAGCAAGGAGCCACTTAAAAAAGCCAAAAAATAAAAAAGAGGGAACAGTAAAGGAGCCTGAAAAAAAGTAGTACCTGGCATAAGAATATAACACAAGACTTTTTATTTTTAAAAATATTTCAAGCAATACAAGTTAATAAATTATCTCATATTGTTTATTTGTCAAGTTAAATTTAGATTTGAATTGAATATTGCATTTTATAACAGGGAGGAAGTTTGCAACTTTGAGACGCAAGTTGACAAGAGCAATGGTTATAAAATTCTAACTGCAGAGGACTCTAAAAACAAAGAAGAGAAACTAGATCCAACAATTGACTACAAACAACTTTAGGAGATTTATTTATGAAAAATATAGGAGATAAATGAGTAGCTGTGAAGGGGAAATTTGGACTTAAAAGATTATCTATTTTAAAAAGTCAGATATAACTGCATAATTTTATTCTTATAACAATGATCTGTTTAAGATGGGGAAATGAATAATGCAGAAAATCTCCTAGTTTTTGTTTTTTGTTTTTTGTTTTTTGTTTTCCCTGGAGACAACAGAAATGATCTGAGTAGAGATTCTACAATGTGATTTAGCACACAATAGGAACATAATCCTGAAAAAGAATAGGCTTCAGGATTGACTTTTTCAGTACATACTCCTCTGAGAACACTGCAAAGAGTTCATGTATAATCATGAGAGAAGACATATTAGAGTTCTACAGATGCAGTTTGACAAAAAGGTATAAGGATTATATTGTCTTCTGACAACTTCTGTTTTCTCAGTGACAGACAGTAAGGTCATCATCTGAGGATTAAGAAAGAGAAGGAAATATAGGAGAGGTGGAGGGAATAGAATGTCACTTGTTTTTAGGAAAGTAGAAGCATGAATATTCTAAGGAAATGCAGTACACTTGCTTGAAAACATTGTCCAGAAATATCAGAGATTCAGACTATTAATTGTTTCATTTATTTTGCCATCACCAGAAAAAAGGAAAGGCATTATCACCCTCCAGATTTGGAGATCTCTATAGCACTTTTATCAGAAAAGAATGATTTTCACTCTAATAAATTATCCCATTCTTTTCAATTATTTAGCAAAACAGTGGATTATTAATACTACTTGATTGTTAGAGTCTCCTTTTCTCTGAATTAAAGTCCTCAAAGAATTAGCAGTATGGAATTCAGCTACATAATGTAACTTCAAATAGCACATATAACACACACTATTGTTTGATGGCTGAATTTCAAGCATAGTCATGCACAATGGTCAGAAAGCAGCAATAATGTACAAAAAAAGAACATATGTCTCTTTTGTTGTCAGTGGTACAGAATCAGTGGAGAATGCAATATTCGTTTTTAAAGGATTGTAGAAAGAGCAGAACTTTCAAAATTTCAGTTTTTACTTAAAACGATTAATGAAGCACTCAGAAAGAAGATGGAGAGCACAGGGGATGTTACTCACCACTGAAAGCTCTGAAGGCAAGACAGAAGGCCAATGAGATCCAAAGAGGAGACACACAGAAATACTGATACTTAGAGTAAGTAGTAAGGATGAACTGGAAGTCCTGGAATATTTCATGTTTGTCCAATTAAACAATGGTAAAGAATCTAATGGGAATAGTTGTGAGGGCTGTTAGAGCCAGAGACATGGGAATTCTTTCCAGAGACATAGTGCACACTTTTCCTTGGACTAATAGTCTGGTGTAGTAACATTCTTAATTAGGATGTTTCAGCATTTAATGGTTGCTATAGACAGTTACAGGTAGAGGCTTAATGGTGTGTAAGTGACCCTTTTTTTTAAGGGAGTGTAACATTTATTAAGGTGATGAGCATTTAATCATTTAGCATTCAGAGTCAAAGAAGTCACCCACGTAGACCGAGAATAAAAAGAAAGAAATTAAATGAAAAAGATATGGTTAATAAGATAAAGAAAACAAAGACAGAGATGTAAACAAAAAGGAAAATATGTAAAGCTGCTATAATGATTCTGAGAGGTCAAATAGTGTGTGTGTGTCCACATACATAAGTATTCTTTTGTTTTTATGGTTGTAATAGATAGATGGTAAATGATAGATAGATATGATAGATTTGAGTTTGAGGAGATCATTTTATCAGAAGAAGACATATAATTTATTTTCATAGCTTATTTATTTAGTCTACTTTGAAATATATGTTTATTTATATTTATATATTTATTTTTAAGTATATTTCTCTTTATATAATGTATTATATATATATATATTTATCCTTTACTATCTAATAAGCGATGTTAAAGGCTCCAAGGTAAGAAAACAGTATAAAACTTCCCTGTCCTCATCAATTAGATTTCCATGGAATTTTGTTCACCATACTATGAATTAATTGAGAAAAATATTCCATCTTAAAATTTGCTATTGACTGAATATAAAACAGAAGCTATCAGAAATCAGCAACTAATTTGGCTTGTTAATACTTCTAATCAAGATTAAAAAAACTCCTGAAAAATTATTCATAATCGATGTGAAGATTAAATTATTCCTTATTAGTTATTTTATTAAAGACTTTTCAATAAATATTTGCTAAATTAGGATTTATAATATTTAAAAATTTATGTTTTCAAATAATTAATGGAAATACATTTCAAAGACTTGGCATATTCTTTAAAATAAAATATAGTTGTAATAGTGCTAGAATACAATACTAGCTATATTTCCTTGGAATCTTTCTGATAATAAAAATGCTTTATTATATATTTTAATATTTTACAAATATACTCTTTCATTACTTATATCTAGGACATCTAAATTCAGATTCACATTAAATCTGAGAAAAGTATTAATGTACTTCTGTTTTATACAAGGCAATTAACAATATTTCCTAAAGTCCATATTAAATAGAGAGAATATGATATAAATTGATGTTTATGAAAAATCTACTCTGAGATTAGGCTTTCACAATTTTGGAAGTGTATTAATTGAATTTAAACACATTTGAATAACCATTTGTTTTCAGGTTACCAATGAACATAGGTACTTGATCCATAATAGAATAAGAAAGTAGAAATATAAACAAGTAATTATGCATGAAGGAGCAGTCAAAAATTGCTATAGATGTGAATGTTTATTATAACCCTACAAATTATGTATTGGCCCATTTCATAGAGAAGGAACTTAATCTTTATGTATTAAATAAATAGCCTGAGACCAGAAAATTAGATTCAAATCTTGTTTTCTGAATATCAGCTCTTTCCTCATTTTGCTCTATGATTCCATGTAGTTTCTTTGGATCTGCTATTTTTAGAAAGTCACAATTTCAAGATGATACCAATTTGATTTGAGCCTGGAACTTTTCATCCTTATTATAAATGTGTCATCTCCTGATTTTAAGATTAGAGTTTATACTTTGTCACTCAGGATTGTAAATGATATGGTAATGATGAATGACTGTAATCGTTCAATTATCGCTAACTTTCTAGAAGAAATGTTTTTGGTTGGTGAGTATGGCAAGTTTGATTTTGAATATTGGTATTGATAACATAGCTATCTAGGACACTGGGATTATTTGTCAGAGTTTGGAAGAAACTAAGATCATATTTTATTCTGTGTATGACATCATGGTACAAAAGGAGAGATTATTTTCTTATCACTAAATATTCAAGAATATGAAGCAAAAATAGCATGCCCTTGTGATTTAGTGGGTAAGTCCACAGACACAGTCCATATACATCCCAAGGACCCAGATTCAAGACCCAGGGCTAGGGGGGAATAACCAAATTGAAGTATGTACTAAATAATATAAATAAAAATGTTTCTTCCTCCTCTCTTTTCCTGCCTGTCTACTTGTTTTCATTCCTGTCTGGGCCTTTCCTTTAAGAGAGAAAAAAAAGCCACAATTTGTTTTATTCTAGCAGTAAATAAAATTTCCAACTTCCTATTTTCTGACCCTATTCTAATTCTAAGTTTCTTCTGCTGTCTTAGCTTTTATTTAAGCATAATAATAAAGTGGAGGGTTCATGCACCCTGCCTTCAAACTGAAACTACAGAGCAATAATAATCATATCAGCAAGGTATTGACATAAAACCAGACACACAGATCCATAGAAAAGATTTAGATAAGATTGGGCTTGTTCAGGATTGTATGGCACTAGACAGGGGCAGATTTGAGAACCTAGATATAGTCCCACACTAATTTATGACAAAGAAACCAAGAGCAAATAATGGGACAAAGACAGCTTGTTCAATAAATGGTATTGTGAAAAGTGAACAACACACATAGAAGGTTGAAACTATACACACAATTTTATTAAACTGGATTGATGACTTGAAACTAAGACCTGAAATCCTAAAACACATAGAAGAAAAACATATGCAAAATATTAAAGGACATTGCTTTAAAGACATCTTTGGGAATTCAACTCCAATAACAAAGGGATAAAATCTAAAATAAACAAATGGTATTATATCAAACTAAAAACCTGCAAAAAAAAAAAAAATCTCATCAGGATGAAAAAGCCTGCTATGATTGGGGGAAGATATTTGCACATCATAAATCAGGCAAGGGATTACTACCCAAAATGTATTAAAAACTTGAAAAACTCTTAACAACAAAAACAAAACAAGCAATAGCCAGATCGCAATAGACACTTCTCTAAAGAAGACATGTAAATGTGCCAAAAAGCACATGAAAAATGTTCCACGTCTTTTCATATTAGGGAAATGCAGATCAAAACATCAATTATATGTCACTTCATGAGAATGACTATTATTCATAAAACTGGAAACAACTAGTATTGATGTGGATGGGGAAAAAAGGAACTCATACCTTTTGGGTATGAGGGTAAAATGGTGTAAATATCATGGAAAACAATATGGAGATTCCTCAAAAATTTGGGAATGGAAATTCCTTATGATCCAGCTATTCTATATCTGGGTATTTACCCTAAAAGCACAACATTAACTGAGAGAAATGCATCCCTATGTTTATCACAGTGTTTTTTTAATAGTAACCAAGAGCTTTAAAAACCTATTGTCCATCCACAAATTAGTAAACAAATAAGCTACAATGGAATATGGCTTAAAAAAGGTATTAAAAACGAAATTCTGTCATTTGCAGCATCATGAATAGATCTAGAGGGAATTATGCTTAGTGAGATAAATCATGAGGAGAAAGACAGACCATGCAATTTAACTCATATCTAGTATAGAAAACCCCAGCAAGCCAATAAACTAAATCAAACAAAAATAGACAATTTATAAAATCAAATTAGTGATTTTAAAGGAGGAAACTGAACCGGAGCAGGAAAACTATGTTAAAGGAGTCAATTATTTGTTGAAGGAAGAACTGGACTGGTAATGGTAAACAATGTATTATGTTTTCATATGCTGATTTATGCACCTTATACCTATGTGATGCTATGACACAATATTCCTTTAATAAAATTGCTTGGAAAAAATTTTCAAGGCAATGGTATAACTGCTGCAATATGTATTTTATTGTCTTCTTAAATTCAACAATATTTTCAAAAAGTTATATGCATCTAATTTTAGCTTAACAGTAAGACATCGAGTCATAATCTACACCAGTGCTGGATTTTTGAAATATCCATACATGGTATGTCTAGAGATTGGTTTCTGAAAATGTTTTCTAGCAAGTGTGCTTAGAGATTTAAAGAGAAGCATGATGTATTCTAAAGAAAACACAAAGATTTTTGTTTGCTTTTGTCCCCTGGTTTTGAAGGTTAACAAAGAGGCAAAAATTGAATCTACAAGTAAAATAAAAATCAAACTCAGCCGCTTTTGCAATTTTAATGATACGGTAGTAGGTGCTATGGCTCATAAATTATATATGAAGTATGCTTTTAAATAATTAACTTTTTCCATGTAAGAAAATTAGGCAGTGATTTTCACAATGTTTCTACCAGCTAACACAATATTTATTAAAAGAAAATTTGTTAGAATTAATAAGTAGCTTATAACAGTTCATATTAAAATCTAGGTTCTTTAAATACAAGGGCTGTAGGAAAGACTACAATTTATTTGTTGAATTCTGGTCTTTAAGTTTTATTAAAAGGAATATTTGTTTTAAGAAAACTCAGAGGACTATTTAATAAAGTAGAGGTAATTCAGATTCCTTTGCAAGTCACAGATGTCTTGACACTTTTTCCCCCTAGTAAGAGCTATGTATAAATTCCTAATTTAGTTCTAAGAAAGGCAAACAGAAATGGAGAATATGTCAAACAAAAAGGGTTCTAGATCTGACAATTAAATTCTCCTCGAATTTATCATTCAAAGCAGCCTCTCTGGACTATGATTTCATCATCTGTAAATGCTGCAACACAGGAGAAATTAATACTAAAAGAGTGCTATCTGTTGGAGTCAGAACACTTAGAATTCTAGTTCCGTCACATGTAAATTTAGGCAAATTTCTAAACCTTCCTAAGTCCAGTTTTCTTCATCTGTTACCTGTAATAGAGATAATGAATAATAAACTGTCCTCCCTATGTAGGTTTAGAGGACTTAATATGATGATATATGGAAATGCATTATATGTTTTATATAAATGCTTTACAGTTAAAACACTTTTCCAATGCAGATGAATAAAATTGGTGTGTGATACAGGTACTGAACAATTCAAACTATTTAAAACATAAGGACAGTAGGGATAAGAGATATTTACCCTTTGAAAAGTAATTTTAATGTATGACTATCTTTAAGAAATAATTTTAAGTATTGGTTAGGATAGGGACAAATGAATCTGCAAGTATATAATACACATTGCAACATTATTTGAAAGGAGCGGAAACAAAAAATCAATAATAAATATATACATTAGTAATTTTTGGAACATTCAGTGAAACAATATACTCGAATTTACAATAGAACAAACAGATTGCAAAAAGATCACTTATTGAAAGCACAGAAAAAGTATTGTAAAATTTTCCTTCTTGTGGAAAATAAAATAAATGAATTAATTAATTCATGATGCATGAGAGAAAGATGTTATAGGGCTCCAAGAAGATCCTGCCCTCACTACCTTCGGACTACAAAAACAAGAGAGACTCCAGGTAAGAACTGATAAATGCCAGACACACGAGAAAGAGTGCTCTATATATTTAAGTCAGTTTTAAAGTGATGTGTTTTATTATGGCAGTAAAAACAAAATAAAACAACCTATATAACTTATTTCAAACTATTGATATACATACAGAATTAGATATAGAAATAAGAATATGCAAAAACAACTGCATCTCAATATCTCCCGATTCATAAATTCAAAACACAGATTCCGGGCATTTATCCTTACTTACTTTTCAGGCATCACCAGAGATTTATGTTTAACATTTTATTATGGTAAAATACACATAACATGAAACTTACAATTTAACCTTGCCAAGTATACAGTGGCTTTAAAGACATTCACAAAGTTGTACAACTACCACTGCTGTCTAATCCCAGGGTTTTTCATTGCCTCAGGGGAAAACCTGTCATTCTACTCAACCACATCTGCTTTCTGACTCTGTAGATTTGTGATTTCTGAATTTTCATAGAAAATAAATCAACATTTTAAGTAGCTAATCAAAGATTTTTATGCAGCTGTTAGTTGCAAGCTAGCAAGCACCTGTTAGGTGATGGACTTTTTAGGAACCATAATGCACTATATACAATTAGAAAATTCCTTGTGAGCAGCATGAGGATCCAGGGAGTATGTTTGTCACTTAAGTAGAGTGCAGTTAAGGGAAGCACTAAGGATTCCAAAGGTGTATGGTGCAATCTTATTTTATTCACTCTATGCAAATTTATCTCAGTGAACCATGTTTCACAATTTTTAGCCAAAAAAATGCAACCCTAAACAAGTTATAAAAATAATTAGGATTGACTTTCTATGTTGCAACAATTGGGAAAAGAGCAATATTCTATTTATATATACTCTTGCAAAAAATGAGCCATTAATCTGCCTAAAGCAAATATATTTAGAACCACTTTGTAAGCCATGATAAAATTGTCATATGTAGGACTCCTGTGATTGAAGTTAGTTTCATTTTTCTTCCTGAAATAGGGTCTCTTTTATGGCAGAAAAATAAGAATTTATTTGTTCAACTATAAAATGCAGAACAAGATAACCTCTGATATTTCTGTATCCTCTTAGATTCTAAACATCACAAGTGCTCACTTCGGTGATTTTTTTTCCTTATTTTAATACATTTTACAGTTTTTATAGCAAAGGTTGCCCTTTTGAATTAAGTTGATGAAGTATGATTTCAAAATTTTCCTAAAGTTAGTAATAGATCTTATTTTAGTAGTTTTAGATTTACAAAAATATGCAGATAGTACAAAATTCTATATATCGTCCTCATCCACTTCCACCCACAACAGTTTTCTCTATTACTATTACCTTTCACTAGTATTAAACATTCATCACAGTTAGTGAAACAATATTGATACATTAATATTGACTAGCAAAGCATAGTGTACATTATTATAGTTAATGTGTTATACAATATTGTGAGATGTAATATGCAGAATGCGTGAGTATCATAATTTGTGTATTTAAAGGAATTGATGTATTATCTAGGTTATAAAACTTGTGAGCTTAGAGTTGTCAGAGTACTATTATTTTTTAATATCTGTAGGTTCAGCAGTGGCGACTGCTATTTAATTTTTTCAAATTAGTAATTTGTGTTTCCCCTCTCTCACTCCCTCCCTCCCATTCTCTTTTTCTCTCTATATTGGCTGGTCTGATGAGAAGTTTATCAATTTTGTTATTCTTTTCAAAAAATCACATTTAATAACATCGATATCCTCTATTAATTCTTGCTTTCAATTTCATTGGTTTTTGCTCTGTTATTATTTCTCTTCTACTTGTTTTACATTGACCGTCTTTCACTTGTCCTCTCAGGTGGAAGCATATATTATTGAATTTAGTCCTTTCTTTTTATTTTACACATACTATTTTATATTTTTCCTGTAAGCATCCCATAAATTTTAATGTTGTACTAGTATTTTCAATGAATTCAAAATACCTTTTAAAAATTTCTCTTCTTGCTTCTTTGACCCACGTGATATTTTAGAAATCTGCTGTTTAATCTATGAATATTTGGGGATGTCTTCAAATATATTTTCATTATTGATTTTTTAATTTTTATTTTTAAGTTTAGAATTCTTAAAATGTAAATGAATTTCATTGTTGTCTGAATATATATTCTGAATATATATTCTGTTATTTTTATTTTAAGTGTTGTTGGAATCTCTAAATATAATCAAAGATTATTCTATGACCTACATTAATTCTTCAGTTTCACCTCATGTATAATGATATTCTGTTGTTAGGTTCATGCACATAAATTATTACATATTTTCAGAGCAGTGACTCTCTGTTTTCATTATGTAATGCTCCTCTTTATCCATGTCTGCTTTGTCAACAATTAATATGTTTATTTTAACTTTCTTTTTATTAGTGCTAGCAATATATATGTTTCTCCATTTCTTTACTTCTAGTCTACCTGTATCTTTATGTTTAAAGAGGGTTTTTCTGGACAATATACAGTTGTTTTTCCTTTTTCATTCTCATAGGCTTTGTCTTTATTTTCTATATTTTGACCAATTCCACTGAAAGCAATTATTGATATAGTTGAATGAATATTAATCATGCTTGTAACTATCTTCTCTAGTTCTATTTGATTTTCATTTCTCTCTTTAATCTTGCCTTCTTTTTCTGTTTTCTCTGGTTTTACTGAGCATTCAATTGATTGCATTTTCTCTTCTCTTAGTATATGAATTGTCCCTTGAAAAATGTAATATAATAATTTGCTCTAGTTGATAATATACGTTTACAAACAATCCAATTCCACTTTCAAATATTGTGGCATTCGTAGATAGTACATTTAAATTGCAACGGAGTATACCTAGTTCCTTTCTCCCATTATATGTAACATTTCCATAATTCATGTAATTTATCATTTGTTTTAATGACCCAAAATGCTGCTATCATTGTTTTGAATATATGATAATTTATCTAAGTAGGAATAGGAAAAATAAAAATATTTATATTCCTTTATTGTTTTTCCTTTATTTAAGTTGAAATGAGTTCTGACACATTTGAATTGTTTCTCCATCTCCAAATTGTGGGTGAAGAATATACAAGATCATCTTTAACCCCTTCATTAGATCTTAAATTCTTAACCAATGGTTGAGTGCTAATTTTAACAGTCTTTCATTGCTAAAATTAATTTTACTCACTTAACTGTAATATTTTGTATTTTTGTTTTCTTTTCGAATGAAGCCAACAAAGTATGACTCCAAAATTTTATTACCTCAAACCTCATTTTCAAATTCAAAGACAATTTTTCTTTATGTTTTCATGATTAAACATGACAACAGCTCTAGAAAATTTCTAAATTAAATGAAGTACAACAAAATGTAAATGGTACTTTATTTTGTTGATTAGATTATTGTTGAGAATTACTAGAAATCTAAATATTAAAATTCTATGAACAAGTCTATGTAAGTGGTCATTTGATCTTTTTTTAAAAATACTAAACCAGGTCATGCTACATTAAGAAATCAATTTAGGAGAAATCTGGTTGATTGTGGCACTCTTTAATCTCTCACTATTAAATCTGCCCGTTCTTCTCTCTTTAAGCTGACTCTTTTCCAATGATTAATTGCCATATTGGGATTTTTCAGGGTGTTTATGTACTGATATGGCTCAGCAGGAATGCCTAAACAGAACATTAACATGAGCAGTGGTGTGGGAAAATTAAAGATTAAAACTTGCATTTAATTTTCTAATCACTGGGAGGGCAATTTGCCCCTGGGATGTTTTCTTTTACAGGTTGCAGACCCAAGGACTGAGTAAAAGAGAAATACTTTGGCTTGAATTGGTACTGAACTTTTACCTTAAGGCATAAGTTTTTAATATGCATAGATGTACTGAATCATTATATTGATTTTTCTTGATTTTTATGTCTTAAAATGGAGAAGTATTTTTCAATAAATGATACACTATCTTTGAAAACACTTAAAAACATTGTAGAAAATATTTTGTCACCCTTGTTATCTGTTAAGGTCATAAGCATCACACAGAGCCCCAATTACCATCATCATTTTTTTGGAAAATATTCTTTTAACTGCTACTCTGGGACAATTAACGATTTAGTTTTCAGAGTTCCTGTGCCATGTCTTACATATCTCCTTGCATTATTTGTTCCACTATATTTTAATGAAAATAGTGCATCTTCCTGCTTAAGTTTATCCATGGTCCCTAGCAAATAAAATGCTGTATAAAAATAACACATGAGCAGTTAACATTTTACACTTTTATTTGACTTATGCTTTACAGGAATCATTGTAATCCTCATAACTCTTTTAGATGTTTAGAAATTCTGAGACATATTTAGGAACCTTGCAATAATTATGTAGTATAACTGAAATTGGGATTTCAATCCAGATATGTTTTATTCCAAAGACAGATCTTTCTCAAGGTAACATATGGCCATACTCTTGAATGACAATATAAGAATTATTAATTCTTAACCACATAATAAGAGGTAAATAATAGCACTAAAATTCTAATTTATGCTTTGCAGTTCTGAGTTCTAACATGAAAAATATTTGAGTAAATAATTAAACAAACAAAACTGTGAGTAAAATGTTGACTGCTGTGAAAAACAATCACCACATTCAATGACTGTCAATAAGTGGCTTTATTGATAACATACATGAATAATCCACAAAGTTGTGAAGTTATAGTTAGTAATGGACAGGTAGAACATTATGCTCTTTAAAGTCATTTAGGGTTTAAGGCTAATGAAGTCTGTTTCACCTGAAGTATGGTACAGCCTTCTGACTTTCTTGGTCTTCAGTTATCCAGCTGATAGAAAATGAAAGAGGTAGAAAATCACACATGGAAGATTTTTATGGGCAAGAGCCAAAGTATTTAGCATGTCCTTTCTACTTTTTTCCATTGATAAGATGGAAATAACCAAAATCATCTGTGTTGGAGGCTGAGAAATGTAGTTTGTGTACCAGAAATACAAGGGACAAACAGTTTTGATGAACATCTAGACCATTTTGCAAAAGGTTTATATCCGACACCAATATTCATTTCCTTACTAAGAATATCCTCCCCATTTGTTTACAAAAACAATTCATAGTTCAATCATTGCATCTAACTTAGAGTTTACATTAAATCTCTTAAGGAACACCCTTTATCTTTTTTAACCTCGAATCTGTGAAATACCAACAACCGAAATCATTACCATCAAACTAATGCTAAAAACTCCTTTAATTTGATACAGGCAAGTAGCTCACCTTCTACGTGATAAGATGATCTTCATTCAATTTGTTTTAGATAAATATTCATGAAATTAATTACAATATATCTCAACTTATGATAATCATCTCCTTAACACCCATCATAAATTGAAGACAGTTAGTCAAGAGGCATCTAATATATCAAACCTACTGAATGCATTAGCTTAGCCTAGGCTACCCTAAATGAGCTCAAAATAGTCCTACAGTTAGGAAGACTCATCTAATTCAAATCCTATTTTATAATAAACTGTTGAATATCATATGCAATTTATTGGTTATTTTACTGAAAATGAAAAAAATATTATAGAGTATTGGTTGTTTTCCCTCATAATCTCCTGACTGACTGTGGGCTGTGGCTCACTATTACTGCCCAGCATCACAAAGGCATATGGTACACATATCAGAAGTCCAGGAAAAGTTCGAAATTCAAAGTTTGGAGTACAGTTTCTGCCAAATGTTATTGATTTCACACAATGGTCAAATTGAAAAATTGTTAGTCAAGGATGGTCTCTCCATATTAGAATCATCATTGCATATGACTGGTGGAATTTAGGGGAAATAGTAAAGCAGAAATTTTGGAAATAGAATCTAAAAGATAGAGAATGCAGACAATAGCATTCCAAATTTAGTTATATGTAGCCATTCTTCCTCCAGGGTTAAGATTAAAAGCAGAGATATTGCTCCAATTTAACACAAGGGTATGGCAGAGAAATCTGAAATATGTAAATACAAAATATGATAGAATTATTATGTTTGCATTAATATTAACAAAACTTTCAAGGATGCTGCAATTGACTTTTTCTTTTCTGCAATGCATATAAGAAGTGCCATCATAATTCTAGTTGTCAAGCATTAGATTTGCTGAGCATGTCTTTTTGTGGCTTTGAAGTGTGTGATTCAGATGTATAAAATTGCAAAACACCTGAAATTTTATGAGTGTGTTTGTCATGTCATGCCTCAGTTTAAAAGTAACATATTCTAAGAGCATCAGAGTACTTCATAAACACAAGGAAAAATGTTTATGGGAGACAATTTACAACTGACATGAGGGTAATAGTGAGTGAGAGAGTTAGCATTAAGAATGTTTTCAGAGACTTTTGTGCAACAAGGTATGTTATGGAGCATGTTTCACACAGGGTCAGAAATTGATTCAGTCAAATGGTCTGTATGGAAAAGACTTAAAAATTAAGATTAGATGCTTTAGCTTGTTTTTTTAGACAGCTTCTGAGAGCACATTTATTTCACTTTGTATTATCATGTCGATAATTATAACCACGAAGGAATAGATCTGTCTTAAACGGAGATAAGGATATGCTAATATTAACTAATTATTGTTCACTAAGTATTGTAATAGTCATTTCATAGTTTAGATTTAATCCTAAGAGCTGACACAATTTTTACACTTTATAATTATATTACAAAATCAAAGATACCCTTATTGTGGTATCTGAAATTTATACAATTATTATGGTCATTATTTTGCAATTTTTCCTTCATTTTATACATAGGATATAGTGTAAACAGGCACTGAAGCTTAAGCTTTCACAGTTTTGTGGTAAAACTGTCTCTAACCACTGGTAGGAATTAGAAAACTGAGTCAGAAAATTTTGTGATTTTTCAAAATAATAAGTAGCAAAGTATATATACAAACTCATGAT
The DNA here is from genome assembly GCA_004363575.1 of Solenodon paradoxus. Classification (NCBI taxonomy): domain Eukaryota; kingdom Metazoa; phylum Chordata; class Mammalia; order Eulipotyphla; family Solenodontidae; genus Solenodon; species Solenodon paradoxus. The sequence continues at coordinate 118,823 of RJWH01001755.1, forward strand.
CTTATTTTTTTCTGAGGTAAGATAGATTTACAACACTATGGATTTTAAATGTGCAGGTTCTCACATCTTAAAAGTTATGACACTGCAGACTATCTACCACTGAAGTTCTGATATTCCTCAACTATCCCTTTGACTCCTTCCACCCTTCCACCACCAGGCTCCTTACACTCTCAAACTCAATTTCACTGTCAGAATTCACGGATTTGTTTTTGTTTGGTTTTGTTCATGTGTTGGTTTTGTTCATGTATATTCCACAAATGAGTAAGATGATCCAATATCTGTTTTTGTACTTCTGACTCATTTCACTTAGCACAATCTTCTCAACTTCCATAGATGTTGTTGCAAATGTCAAGATTTCATCTATGTTTATACTGTTTCATCTATGTTTATACATATTTCATTATGTATCTGTGAAACATCTTTCTTATAAAATCACCTATTAATAAATACTTAGGTTATTTTCATATCTTGGTCATTCTAAATAGTGTTGTGATGAACCTAAGAGTGCATATTTCTTTAATTAATGTTTTCATAGCCCTCTATAGATACGTAGAAGTGGAATTACTTGCTCATAAGTAATTTAAGTAGCTTATTTTTAATATTTTTGAGGAAATGTCATACTGTTTTCTAAAGTATCTATACCCACTTATGCTCCCACCAATAGTGTACCAGTTTTCTTTTTCTCCTTTCCCTTGCAACACTGTCGTTTGCTGGGTTTTTTTGATAGAAGACATTCTCACTAGTACGAAGTGCTGTCTCATTGCTTTGATCTCTAATTCCCTAATAAGAAGGAAGGGAGAAATATCTTTTCATTTACCTGTTAATCATGCATATGTCTTATTTGAAGAAATGTATATTCAGTTATTTTTGTTGGCTTGTTTGTGTTTTTGCTGTTTAGCTTTATGAGTTCAAACTATAGTATGAAGCAATAGTAATTGAAACAGCATAATACTGTAATTTTTAAACACATGGATGGATGGAATAGAATTGAGAGCCAGAAATAAACATACTCATGGACATACAGGTATTTTATGAGGAAGGAGGCAGGAGTATGCAATGGAGCAATTAAAGTATCTTCAACAAATGGGAAAACTAGACAGTAATATGAAGAAGAAAATAACTAGAGTTAACAGCATACACAAAAATTAATTCAACATGTAGTATATACTTGAATATAAGATCTGAAATCATAAAGTACATAGAAGAAAACATACATGTTACACTCCTTGATATTGGTCTTAGAAATCTCTTCGATGACTCAACTCAAATAATAGGGGAAATAAAAAAAAAGAAAAAGAAAAGGCTGAAGATATTTAAATATCATAGATCTGACAAGGGATTACTTAATACTCAACTATATAAAGAACTCATACAACTAGTTCATTGTCTTTAAATTCAAAGTATAGATAATCAGAAAGCTGATCTCAAAATGTGGGTAATATATATCAACTCTGATAGATTAAAGGAAACAGTGTCCTATTTGTCATTCCCTTTAGCTCACTGGACACAAATAGTCTCCTAAGTATACGCAGAAATTCATAGACAATGTATCTTTCTTCTCCCCCTTCCTACTTTTAGAGTAATTAATTTGTATTTTCATTAAGAAAATTATGTCGTTATTAATTATCTCTGTACCTTTCTTCTTTCCTCAAATGAAAGCTCATCAAAGAAAATACTATATCTTACTAATCTGTCCATCCCCACATTTGAACAGAGTATGAAACACAGCAGATTCTCAGTGACCATCTGCAATGTATTAAAATAAATAATCGGAATCCTCTTCAACTAAACAGATGATAATTTTATTAAAAGTAAAAGCTCATAATTCTGATATGTGTGTATTAATATATTTATAAATTTGCACCCTATTGTGTATTTTAAACCTATCAAATTCAGATAGTGGGACTGTAATTAATAGAAATTCCCTCAAAAATCTTACCTGAGTTCTGAGGCTTGTCTATTTAAAGACATCCAGATTGGTGGGAGAATAACTTAAGGACAACTTATACTGCATTTTAATATACAGACTTGTCATAGAAATAGTATTTTAATTTTTGAATATTTGGCTTCTCCCATTGAGAGTAAAGCCATCAATTTATATTGCTAGTGTCCAAAAAACAAAAAAAAAAAAAAAAAAAAAAAAAGCTGAGCAAGAAAATACTAGAATGTTTTGGCAGCAAGCAAAGAGGTAGACCATAAACATTTTTATGAATCATTCACTTTTTAATAAATGCTATATTCTCACTTCAAAATAATTTAAACCGGAAGAGAATCATTAGCTCTAGTGAAAAAAAAAACAAACAGGTTAGAGCGGCTTTCAGCGTGAATGATAATGCAGAGAAGTTAAAACACATTTGTCATTCTTTTCCTTCTGATTATATCCAGATTCTTTTATCTTGTTGTATTCATTACTTTGCACTATAGATGTGCTCTCTTCATTTTGATGAGAACAAAATGGGGAGAACTTTACAGGGCTAAAGCTAGCAAGTGGGCAAGTGAAGAAAAGGAAATATCTCTTGGCTTTGAGAAATTCCTCAGTATGCCCACCTGTCTACTTTTCCTACATGGTAATGGGTCCATACCAGTGATTAATAACTGTGGGGAAAAGATAAATTTCCCATTGAAGAGCTGTAACTTTAGTTAGAAAAAGACAATGCATGACTCTCATAGTGGTGGCTTCAGTACTAAAATACCTGAAAAGTTATGCATGTGTTATATTCTGGGGTGCATATAACATTTCCTCCAATGTGTTGCATATTTTAATTTTGCCAATCTCTATAAGCTATCTTTTAACTACATTTATTCAAAAATAAAATTGTCAAAATCCATTACCCTTAATGTTGAAACCAATCGTTATTACCTTACTACTTTCCTTTTTATATTATGTACTTCAATATTACTATGCACTTAATAACTCTTAATAGCATCATCATTTTAGTTAATTCGTTCTAATCCTTCACAGACTGCATCTAAAGTACAGAATGCATTATTAAATATACAGGATGTATTTTCTAATTGCCACTCTTCATTCCAGTTCCATTGTTATTTTCTAATGCCATCTAATAAAAAAGATATAAAATGAATTACAACTAAAACATCAATGAAATTTTTGCCTTTCTGGAGTTTTGTTCAACAACTTTTGATTTGCTTTAAAATAGTTGAGTGTGATTAAATATGTTTATTGAAGTTTTCTTTAAAAACAATTTATATTTTAAAAATTCTCAAGTTTTTATATATATATAAATATATGCTAGCTTTTAGTTTGGAGAACTTTAAATTATGTAGGTATTTTAAAGTATTTAAAATATAAAAATTATGAGTTACTCCCTTATCATTTCTTTTGATTGCCATAACTATCATGTTTTTATTTTTTGCTAAATCTGATAAAAACTCCAGTAGCTGGTATTAGCTCCATTATAAATCAAGCCTAATTCATGTTTTATTCTGTAATACATATCATCCACATAGAAATTTATAATGAATTTAAGAAGACACACATCACTCTGAAAATGAATTTTCTTCACTTTATTATTTATTTCACTCTAACACCCACCAGTTATCTGTTACTCATGTAAAATATTTTGGGTTCCCACCCCTCTCTACTAACCTTCAGAGTAAGGGAATTAATGTTTTATTTTGCTTCAGTTTCTGTGAATGAATCTTCATGGTATACTCTATGATTTTTTTTTTTTAACATAGGAACCTATTCACTTTCAAAAGTCTTAGTTTCTGAAGTGCTTTTTATAATAGGATCTCAGAAAAAGAGGAATAAATTGTAATTTACATTCTTCGGATAGAGATATTACTAATTTTATTTCTATTACTTATCCTAATTACTTACAGACCTATAAGGGATATAATTAAAATTGACTTACATTGATTATTTTGATTTTAGAGAATAAATGTTGATATATTACATGAATCTGGAAATACCTTCAAAACAATCAGCTCTAAACATTGGGAGTTTGATATGTTGAAATATTTCAAACAAAATTTTCATTCACAACTGTATTAGCATTTCAGTGCACTATGATAATTTAAAAATGACATGATAGAAAACTTGCTGCAGACTGGAAGGATTGTCTCTAAAAATTCTGATACAGAATAGACAAAACTGTTAAAAACAAACTGCTAAAGACTAAAATGACCTCTGAGACAGTCTTTGAAAATCACAAATTTTGCTGAATGAGTGAAGTAAGGAAACATTTTGAAATGATTACTTTCTGCAAGAATATGATGACTCAAAAAACAATATATAAACTGTTCAAATTTATTTGGCTATAATAAAGTTCTCCTTTTATGCATAACCATAATATAGGCAGCCAATTTTTGAAACAATACACAAATTGACTGTTTTTGCAGTTTTACTATAGTTATTTGTTATGCATTATTTGCTTTATGCCATTTTATTATTAATATTCAAATAATATCTTCAAATTAAAATGTGTTACTGTATGCTAGGAATATCTTAAAATGACTGTCAAAGCAATCATTAAAAATGTCCAAAGAAATATGTTAAGTTCAGTAAAATTGCTAATTTAAAAAATATTGTATCAGATAATGTGAAATCTAAGGGTGAATATGATGTCATATTCATTACACATTTAAACTTTCTTCAGTTTATCTGAAATTACCTAAATCATTTGACTTAAATATTTAAAAAACTAGTTTTAATATTACGTAAGCATAAAAGAACTGTTTCCATGATGTCATTAAAAAGTGCTATTATAGGGACAAATTTGTTTCAAGAATCTTGTTGACATGTTTCTACTGCCTTTGGTCTTCTAAAGAAAATGACTTTGGAAGGGTACAGCAGTATAATCCTAATAAATTTTAGATTTCTTACATTCTTATTTCATTTTGCTTCTGTCCAACAATTAATTTCCTTAAGATGTCTTCTCTCATAAGGGGTATCAACAACGAACCTCTGGTCACTTGCCACACATTCAGCTTTACCTTTCTTCATTTGTGCTCATCAAAAACACACAAAAGCTAAACATATATCTATCTATGACCTATCAATTTTGTTTCTAGGAACAGAACAAATGCAATTACTTTATCAATCCACCAAAAGTTACACAGAAAATTTCTCTTAGTAGGTTAATATAAGGAGGTCAAATTGGCTATGATGCAAACATTCATGAATTTTAATAAGTTAAAATGTATATATATTTAATATAGGGGTGTGCCCCTATTATTTTTAATTAAATTTAAATATTATAATGTAGGTTAATTTTTTATAGTAGAAACTTATTATTTTCAATGATTGCATGATCACCAAAAATGGTGGAAATAAGTGACTTTGTAAAATAAAATAGATAAGTAGGAGAAAATTAGTTTAATAATAAAAACAAACCACATTTCGCAGAATGAATGTAAAATTCATCTGTTCACAACATTAGAGAATATCTGGAGATCTTGGTAGGAAAAATAATCATTATTCATTTTTCATTTTTCATCTATTTGTACTGTTGAAGTATTTCTAACTTAAATGTATTATTTATAAAATGTAAAGTCTTTAAAAGTGTAAATATAGTATGGATTTTATCAAATGTACAAGCATTAAGAAAACATAACAAGAGTCATTGAACAGAACTACAAGTTAATAAAATTTATCAAGTAAATGATACAAAGGAAAATATTCAAAAATGGAGAGGTTGGGATAAAGTAAACATTACTAAATAAAATAGGCATTTAGTGACAACATATGATATGTATTTTTTATGGTTTGGTCAGACAATATAAAGCAAGGTAATATAAATCAATTTTTTTTTTCTAGAAAAATAAGTTGAACATGAAATTTTGATTCTCCATTACTAAATAAACATAAAACTTCAGGTAAAACACTGCAGTTAATGACAATTTTCACCTGAGTCAACAACTCATTAGGGGTGATACTTACGATCGGATCCCAACTCTGCTACTGGATATCTACACAACTACGAATATGAATAACTACTGTCTTCTTATTTATAAAACAAGAATAATGTACTTTGCACATAATTGTGGCATGCAATCTAGAGTTAAATTAGAATGCATACGTATATAGGATATATTTATATAATATATATATGAATATGAATAACTGCTGTCTTCTTATTTATAAAACAAGATTAATGAAGTTTGCACATAATTGTGGAATGTAACCTACAGTTAAACTAGAATGCATACATATATAGAATATATTTATATAGTACATATATGAATATGAATATGAATAACTGCTGTCTTCTTATTTATAAAACAAGAGTAATGAACTTTGCACATAATTGTGGCATGTAACCTAGAGTTAAATTAGAATGCATACATATATAGGATATATTTATATAGTATATATACATAGAGATACAGAGAGAACAAGAGAGAGATATATAGATATGTAGATATATTTCCTCTAGCTCCTTAAGTTCATCTTGTAGTGTTAGGTAACAGTTAGATAGGAGCAGAATGAGTGGACAAAGAACTGGGACAAGTTCTCAGACGTTTGGTAAGGATATCGGGACTTACCAGCAACCAACCCGCACAAGATTAATGGTTAACTTGCCTAGCAAAGAGGGGAAGAGTTGCTGATCAACATCAGACCAAGTCAGAGTTCACATTTAGGTGATCCAGTTCATTACACCATCATTATAATAAAATTTTACTTTGTATCTACCTCCCTGCCCCAGGGGAAACAGAAAATTCTGGGTATTCGGCAAGCTCACCTGAAACCTGCTAGTCTGAGTAAACCCATACCCAGTACCCAGGAAAACTCCACCCAAAGCCCACCTCTGGGTGAGATCATAAATGGCACCACCAATTTGGAGGAAGTAAAGACACAAACCCATGAGAAATGCAGCTTCCTGTCCTATAGCAGGACTGTCTGATTTCCTGTTTTGAGAGTATACTTTGACTTTAAGAAATAAAGCCTGCTGCTGATGACTCACCCTCCTGTTTGTGCTGAGTACTTTGCTGCTGGACACAAAAACCTAGATTAGCATGGACTACACCCTGTTAACAGTAGGACTTTCCAGCTAAACTGCTAGTCATTTTAAATTGTTGATTCAGCTATACTGACAATGTGCAGACTTCATATGCTAATGAATACTTCAAATTATTTAATTTGTGATTATAGTTATTTACATCTTTTTACCTGTAAATATCTCATGGTAGATATAGCAATTATATGCATAATACATTTCAGTAGTGATAAAGAATTAAAAACAGACCTGGCTAAGAACATATTGACAGGATGATAAAATTTCTCTATAGCCTCTGGACATGAATAGTATATAAACAAGCCCTTCAAAAATCACTTTAGGCTGGACTGGCTAGCAGTGGTATAATTTTCTTGTATTGACAGAGCAATTATATCTAGTTTCTTGTAATGTTTTCTGCCTTGCACAAAATGAAATGACATGCATTCTTAATGTTACAAGAAATGCAATTCGGGACATGAATTTCAGTTGTCTGCTTATGGAGATAAAAACATAACAAAATCAAACATTGTTTCAAAATGAAAACAAAGCCTACGTATTGACAAAAATTATGAATTATTAAAATGTTTTTCATTGTAGCACAAATATTTTTAAAAACACCCTCCAAAATGATTTAAGAATCTTTAAAATAATTTACTGCAAAACTATTTACATATGAAATGATTATTGTTTCAAATAAATTATGTCAGTTATTTACAACTCCAATACCGTGTCATCACTTGAACTTTTATTCATATACTCAAACGTTCTAATCTACATTTTTAACTGAATTTTATTTTTTCTATAGGCTTGTAACCGAAGATTCTTTTCTTTGTTTCATTAGTTTACAATACTACAAAGTTTTAGGAAAATCAATTTACACTTCAGTCATTTTTTATCATACCAAATCTACCACCAGTATTCTAGTATCAGTCACCCTACTCCCTACCCACTCTGATAAACAGTCTTGCATCAGAGTACCAAGAGTTAGTTTTCTTGGTTGTTCATTTTGTTTCTTTATATTTTACATATAAGTGAAATCATTCAATGTATTTTTTCTCTCTCTGACTTATTTTACTTAGCATAGTCACCTCAAGTTCCATTCAAGTTGTTGAAAAAAAGGAAAGATTTCATCTTTTTAAATAGATAAGTAGCATTCCATTAAGTATAAATGCCACAACTTCTCATTCAGTCATCTATCAGTAGATATTTAGTGGACATGATTCCATGTTTTGGCAGTTAGAATAGTGGTGCTGTGAACACAAGGATGTAGATATCTTGACTGATAACTGAAGCTTTAACTGGCTTCCAAAAGACAAGATATGATATATTACATATGTCTCTTTTTTTCTTTTCTTTTTTAAAGGAAAGTTACAATAAGTAATAAAGGTGAGTAAGAAGGCAGGAAGATAAAGGAGGAAGAAGTCTTTTACTTATTTTTACTTAGTTGTTCATCTTGGTTGGTGCCCACCCTACTCCCACCCCTGCCCAAGGACACAAATCCAGGTCTTTGGGATGTACCAGAGGTAGGGGACCTAACTGGGAATCTACCAAATCATGCCTATGTCTTCTTTTTTAAACCTTTAATCCAGTTTTGAATAATTTAATCAATATTGCCTTTTTTGTTAATCTGTTTGTTTAAAGTGAGCATGCTATTTTCTTCCCTGCTTCTGTGGAATTTTACTTTGCTCTCTAACGGCTAGTCTGATTACAATTAAATGATGCTTCATCTTTGCTCTCTCTTCCTAAATATGAATGACACCGGCCAACTCTTTTCCCATTGTTCTTACTTTAGCTAATCTTTAGTACAGATGACTCCTGAAGTCCTCTTCTCTCAAGCTTTATGAACTAAATTGATTGATTTACATATTAATGCATTCAAAAATATTTGATTGAGGATTTGCTATATGTCATACACTATTTAAAGTACAGAGACAAAACATTACAAATTTGTGATTTTATGATGTGTATGTTAAAGGGGTGAAAAGAGAACACTCAGTCTTTTTGGAATGGTTCTCTTGTGGAGGCCCTACTCTGACATACAGAATTCAAGGACAACAGAGGACAATCCCACAGGCAAAGGAGTTCTTTTAATCCTATAGCAAGGGAAGTTACTTATATTTACTTTCAGAGTAAAACTGATCCATTCTTCCTTGTCATGTAGTGACCTCCTCCACTCTACCCTGATTCCTTTTTCATGCCTCAGAACAGAGCTCTGCCCCAGCTACCTCAGAATTTACCACCATTACCACCATGTAAATTCTCCATACATATGTTCTTAAATTTGGGCTTTTCTCTTAATAATCACACTGAATGTTAATTTGTTCCTACATTCAGCCTGTGAAGAACCTCAGAGAAATGGGGGTGTAGAAGAGAGGAAGCCACACCCCAGTTTCTAGCCGCCAAGGACCAACAGTGGCCACCCAGCCACCAGGCACCTGAGAGTCTAGACTAACCGAAAGCTACTGATTAGATAAAAGGACCCCTTTCTGAGAATGGAACCCTATGTGTGTTTTACAATTTTGTGTGTTATCCATGTGAGTGAGGAATTCACAAATGAATAACTTACTTTCATTTGTAATTCCTGTTCTGACTCACACATTCCCCTCTCCCTCACCAATAAAAGAATATCCCCAAAGTATTTTGGGGCTCAGATTCTATATATGGCCCGCGCTTAATAAAGTTGTCTTCACTACTCCTAAAAGAGCACCGTCTGGATTTTGTCGGTTGAGAGACAGCTATAACAGGGGAACTTTTTATGTAACCCCCACAATGTCCTTCATTCAGTTAATGATATGTACTAAGGAAAAGAAAGAAGCAGAATAAAGAAATTCATACATACACATATGTGTGTGTGTGTGTGTGTGTGTGTGTGTGTGTGTAGAGAGAGAGAGAGTGTACGTGTGTGTCTATGCATATATATTTAGCTGGGAAAGGTGCTGTTTTAGATAGAAATTGCTTGCTTAGAATTATTTGCTTAGATACCCATAATTCTGGATATTAAACCTCAAAAGTTTTGACATATTTTGTCTCTTTTTCCAGGATAGGATATAATTTTCAACTTCATACTTCACACTATGACGGACTAAATCTTCAAAATACATCTTACCCAAATCCAGTTCTGCCAAATTGGTGCACATAACCATTGCAGCTCCAAAGTGGGAAATCCTTATTCAATTGGTAAATTGATTGACTTATTCAAATATAAGCATTATGAGTGCTTGACTTTACAATGAAGAATATAACTTACTACTTTTCTTCACAAAACATAGCATGATTTTTTTTAGGAATGTTAATCTTTTGAGCTCCCTAGAGAAATAAAAATTTAAATACATAGTCAACTCCTCCCTCTCATTAACTTTTTAAGACTATGCTTCATTATCTTTTAACCACTCAATCTGAAAGATGCTTTAAAATGCTGTTCTTACATTATCATTGTAGATGAAATTTTTTATGGAACACCCCTCTCCCTGATCCAGAAGAAACTTGCACAGGGGGATATCAAAACAAAACTGGCCTAATTCTGTGAAGAAACCATTTTAGAATGTACTGATTTGAATAAGCAGGCACCTCTCACACCATCTGCCTGACAGACACTACAGGGGAGAAGCCTTTCTGAGCACTCCCTAAGGATACTGCAACATTAACATTTTTAATTACCTTGTATTGCTTATTTTGATCTCCAGATAATATGCAGAGCCAAAGGGCCTAAACACAACCTCTTTTGTAACTTTTGTAATGTAGGTGCAAATTAGACCCACTACTCAAGGGCCTTTGTCCTCACCAGGAATGTAAAGGTGAGCAGTCCACAGAGTATCATGTCTGAGTTTTTCTAAGTTCAAATCCTCAAATTAATTAAGTAACAAACTTTATTAAATTTCATAATTTCTGGGATCTTTTTACTCAAGTTATCACAGTGAGGATCAAAGGAAATTTTTCTCCAATTTTTCTGAGGTTCTACACAGACTGGATGAAGAAACAAGTTGACATTATACATGATTAGTAATAAAAAATACCAAATTCATTGGCATACATATATAGTGGTAAATTCTGAGGTAACTGGGGCAGATCAAATACTTATATTCTGTACTGGGGCATGGAAAGAAGACCTGGGATCTGATGTGTGTGGGGTGGGGATAGGGTATCACCAGTGTCTAAGAGATAGGTTTCTTAGAAAGTGATAAGGGGTAGGAGGGTTGGGTGGGGTAGGAGGGTTGGGTGAGGTGGGATATGACAATGAGATGCAGGGTATGTCCAATAAGAATTTGGGAAAAGTCATTAGGCCAGGATCACATGACACATTTATTAGAATTACTAGCAGCAAGTTTAAACAGCCAAGGGCTGGGATAATTATATTAGGAAAACAGTACAAATGTGGGTGCATCACTTCACGTGTGTGTGGAGGCAATATGGTGTCCCATATATACCTGAGGGGTTGGACCTCCTCCCTTCTTGGGTGTAACCAGGGACTGGAGCTATCCTAAGAGTTTCAAGATCTATAAGGTTGCTTGAAGTAAACCACTGGGAATAACTAGGAGGTTTGTCTTCAGACCTGAGGTGCTAAGGTAGGGTCTTTATAAATCCATCTTCGACATGCCTGTATAGTAGTATTTATCTGCATACCTGCTTATAGATTTTAAGTAAAGCTGTTGCCAAATCAGAGAGCACTATTTTCAGATAAACTACATTCTGGATTAAAATCTTCTTCTAAATTATGTTCTTCTAAGTGTTAAGGACAAAAGACAATTTTTCACTTAGGAGAAGGATAGAGGTTTTGGGAGTAGCAGTTAGCTTCTTTGATTAATGGAAGAGCAAAAGAGAAGAATTCCTTTTCCTATTGTCCTCTATTGTACTTAACATTTGTTGTGTCAGAGTGGGGCATGCAAAGGAGACCAATTCTGAGAAACCTGAGGTGTTTTGTTTTAGCTCCTTCATTATGCTGATGGTGTCATTATTTCCTTATAAAGTTCACAAAACAATAGCAATAAAGAAATTCCAGTATAGCTCTTTTAGTAATAGGACTTTTGACTTCATTCTTACATAGCACCGGCATGCTATCACCATATTCTACATTTTTACTCACCTCTTTCAGTAATGAAATAAAGTGCATATCACTATTTTTATAATTAATCTCATGACCAGAGTTATACAACTTTGAAATGGCGGCATCAAGGTTTAACCAACCTCAGATTGTTCATCTCTAGTCTCTATTCTTTCAATCATTTCCTACACCACATTTATAAGAAATATAGAAGAGATAACTAAAAATAGGAAAAGAATATAAGTGTTGTGTGCATATAGATACATAAATATTAATGGTTATTCTATTGGAATATCACATTACCATATTAACAGTTATGTCTCCTCCAATAGTGCTGTCCTTCCTGCACTTCTCACAAAGTTTTGAGAGGACATTTCTAAATAGTTACTGTTTCCACTCTCCATCATAATCTGTCCTTCACTGTTAATTGTGCAGGTGTAAAGAAACTGTACATTGCTTATTCCCTGAAAGACCACAGGCTTGGGATAAACAATTCAAAATTGTGCTTTCTACTCAACGATTATGTAGTTTGAATTCTAAAAATATATCAATATCAAACATTTTACAATCACCCTAATACGGATACTAAATGTCTCTAAATTTTCAAGTTCTTTTCTCAATTCTTACTTTTTGAAAATTAGCTTTGTATTTCTCTAAAAGTCTTTTTTTGGATAAGAGGTGAATGTGAGACAATACTACAAACCATGAAGTAAAGCAGGGAGATATGATTAGTGTTCTATGTGTGAATTATAAAAACAACATATTTTCATCAGTCAAATATACAATGTGTATATATATACACATTTCCAAGTTGACTTTCACGTTGGAGAACCAGAGTGTTTTCATGTACCACCATGCCTGACTAAAAGTTACACCACTGCAAGTGTGTGTATGTGTCCTCAAGTGTGGAGTAATTTCTGAAAAGAGTTAAAGGAAAGATGTTTGATAACAGCACACAGTAAATTTATTATGAAAAATAGAGACAGAATCTCCCTATGTGCAGGAAAGAGCTACAAAAGAAAATAAATTCATGGAAGACTTTATGTAAGGAAAGTACTTTTTCACCCATTTGGAGTTGCTAGGGAGTTGTTAGGGGTTGTAAAGACTATAAACCCATCTCCAGCGTGCCTGTAGCTTAGGTGGACTTGCCCACCTGGGAGGTACTGGCTTATTTGGATAATACTGACTTATTTTGGGTGGCACCCATTTGTTTGGGTGGTACTGACTTATTTTTAGCATGTCTACAAGTTAACTAACCCCTTGTTGACTTTTGCAATCCTGATTCATTGTTCACAAGGTCCCTTACTTTCCCTAAACTGTCCCTCATTACCACAAGGACCCACGTTCCTTTGTTCTAAACATGTCCATGACTGTTGATTTGTATCCTTTAGTATCTTGTGTAATAAATTAGTCATTTAATGAATAACTAAATCTCCTGAGTTCTTTATGCTGCTTTAGCAAATTAATTTAATCTGAAGAAGGGGATCTGGGAACCTCTGATGTATAGCTGGTAGGTCAGAAACACAGGTACCCTAGGCTTGTGCCTAGAGTCTACAAACTGAGAAGTTGTGGGAACCTTCAGTCTTTAAACTGGTCAAAAGCACAGAAGCTGTGATTGGCTTCTGAAATATAGGACAGTCTCGGGAGACAGAATCCGTTTTCTTTTTTCACGTGCATTCATTTATTTATTGGTCATTTGAAATATGCTAGCCATTTTTCACAGCATCTGAGATACTTCAGAAAACAAAATTGATAAATCCATGCCTTCCTTAAACTTACATTTAAGATAATAAGTTGAAATTTTCAGTAAAGTTATGTTCTCACACAGAATGGAACTATACATATTCAACCTACATATTCATGAACACTGCATTGGGGTTGTAGCCTAGAAAGTTTTTATGTGAAAGGGAAAACTTTTTCCAGTAATTCTTCACATAACTACATAAGCATATTAGTGGTTATTTCTCTAGGAAAGGGGCAAAGAATAAGGCTCCCAATACACTTGCATTCGCTCATGTACCCAAAGATGGTCTTTGTAGACAAAGGACAAAACATGAGCTACAGGGAAATATTTCTTTACTGCATAAATTATCTGATGCTAATGTAGACCTGATGTATGGACGAAGCCTATGCAACACTCCAAGCAATAAATGCCTCCTGATGCCATTTCCACTACGATGGATTTTTAACTGACAGAAATATTTAAAGGTCTTGAGTAAATATATTTTTTATAATTTTTTATTGTAGTAACTAATCTACACATTAAAATAACTTTCTATGTATAGGTCCCCCATTCTTTAGATATATGTCAACACACATGCCCTCCACCAAATCACCAAGTGATCTTCACCATTCTCCAGTGGGCTCCACCACCCTTTGCCCCTGACCCATTCTTTATTGGTAACCTTAGTTCAATTATAAGTGTAAAAGGGCTGTTTTTTTCATCTGTTCCTTTGTTTTGTCTATTCACATTCCACCTATGAGTGAGGTCATCTGGTATCTTTCTTCTTTTGACTTTTTTCACTTAGTATAATGCCCTCCAGATCCCTCCATTTTGGTTCAAATGACAAGATTTCATCATTTCTAAGGGCTGTGTTGTATTCCATTTTGTATATATACCACATCTTTATCCATTCGTCTGATGTTGGGCACTTAAGTAATTTCCAGTTATTAGTTATTGTGAATAGGGCTGCAATGAATATGGAGGTGCATAAATCTTTGCAGATGAGTGTTTTGAATTGGAATGGTGGAATCATATGGGATTTCCATCTTCAACTTTTTGAGAAATCTCCAAACTGTTTTCCATAGGGATTGCACCAAATTGTACTCCCACCAATATTATCAAACTGTATCCTTTTCTCCACATTCTAACAAACATTTTGTTTCCAAGTTTGGATTATAGCCAGTCTCTTATGCATAAGGTGATATCTTATTGTTGTTTTGATTACATTCCCTGATACCCAGCAAGTAGGAGCATCTTTTCATGTGCTTGTTGACAATTTTATCTTCCGAAGAGTGTTTCTCCAATTCTTCTTCCCACTTTTTGATTGGACTGCCTGTTTTTCTGTTATTGAGTTTTATGGGTTCTTCAATATCAAGCATTTGTCATAAATATGAAATGCAACTATCTCTTCCCATTTAGTAGATTTCCTTCTGGTTTTAGTGATGTTTTCTTTTGTTGTAAAAAAGCTCCTTAGTTTGATATAGTCCCAGTTGTTTATTTCTGTTTAAGTTTCCCTTAATGGTGGGGTTAAGTCCATAAGGCTTTTCATGGAAAGTTTTTCCTAAGTTACCTTTATGAACTTTATGGTTTCTGGTCTAAGTCTCTAGTCCATTTTGAGTTAATTTTTGTGAATAGAGTTAGAGTGGCCTAGTTTCATTCTTTTGCATGTGACTATCCTGTTTATTGAAGACATTTTACTTTTTTCACTGTGCATTTTTGGCACCCTGTCATAGATTAACTAACTGTATGTGAGTGGTTCGCATTCTGATAATTCAGTTCTATTCCATTGATCTGTGCCTCTGTTATTCCAGTACCATAACATTTTGATCACTACTGCTTTGTAATAGAATTCAATTTCTACACATGCAATTTCTCTGGATTTGTTCTTTTTTCTAATAATTTCTTTGGCTATTTGGGGTCTTTTGTTGTTCCATACAAATTTTAAGATTTTTTTTTGTTTTAATTCCTGGAAATAAGCCTGGAGGATTTTAATGAAGATTGCATATAATCTGTATATTGCTTTGGGTAAGATGGTCTTTTTAATGATGTTAATTATTCCCAGCCATGATCAGGAATGTCTTTCCATTTTTTGCGATTTTTCTTGTAATTTTCATTGTACAGGTCTTTTACTTCCTTCGTTATTAGGTATACGCCCAGTGTTTTATTCTTCCAACCTCTGTCTTAAACGGTGTGATTTTTGTGATTTCATTTTCTTCTAACTCGTTGTTTGCGTATATAGATGCAGAGGATTTTTGTGCATTGATTCTGTAGCCTACCACTTTATTGTATTCATTGACGAGTTCTAGATAATTTATGACAGAGTTTTTAGGATTTTCATTATAGATAATTGTGTCATCCGCACATAATGAGAGTTTTATTTCCTCCTTTCCAATTTAGATTCCTTTTATTTCCTTTTCTTGCCTAATTGCTCTGGCTAAGACTTCCAGTACAATGTTAAAGAGTAGTGGTCAAAGCAGTTAGCATTGTTTCATTCCTGACTGTAGAGGAAATGTTTTCATTTATTCACCAAGGACTATGATGCTGACTATAAGTCTTTTTGTATATGGCCTTGAGCATATTAAGGTATGTACCTTCTACTGCTATTTCATATTTTTTATATGAAATTGTTTTTATATTAAATAGTTATTGGATCTTGTCAAAAGCTTTCTGTGCATCTATTGATATGATCATGAGGTTTTTCTCTTTGCTCTTTTTGATATGATGTTTGACATTGATAGATTGACATATGTTGAACTATCCTTTCATTCCAGGGATAAATCCCATGTGGTAATGATGGATGACCTTTTTAATATGTTGTTGAATTTGGTTTGCTAATACTTTGTTGAGAATTTTTGTATCTACTTTCATTAGAGTTATTGGTCTGCAATTTTCTTTCTTCATGTACTCACTATCAGTTTTTGGTATCAGTGCAATTTTAGTTTAATGTGAAGCATTTGGGAGAGCTTCCTGTTCTTAATATTATGGAAGATCTTGAGAAGAAAAGTGTTAATTATTTTCTGAATATTTGATAAAACTAATTAGAAAAGTCATCTGATCCTAGGCTTTTATTTTTAAGGAGACTTTTGATTACTTCTTCAATTTCTGTGCTTGTGATTAACTGTTTTGGTTTTCCATCTCTACCAGGTTCAGTCTTGGAAGACTATATATTTTTTTTAAATATGTTCATGTCCTAAATGTTGTCCAATTGTTGGCATAGAGTTACTCACTGTAGACTCTTATGTTGTTTTTTAATTAATGTGGTATCTGTTGTTACTTCTCCCCTTTCATTACTGATTCTAGTTATGAGAGTTTTCTCTCTTTTTTTGTGAATCTAACCATGGTTTGTAAATGTTGTCTATTTTTTCAAAGAACCAGCTTTTTTTTGTATCATTATTCTTCTTTATTGCTTTTTGTTTTCTGTTTCATTTATTTCTGCTCCAATTATGACTATTTCCTTTCTCCTGCTGATATTTGGATTTCATTGTTCTTATATCTCTAGTTGTTTTAAATGTGGAGTTAAGTTGCTAATTTGTGATTTTTATTTTTTCTTGAGGTGGACCTGGATTGCGATAAACTTTCCTCTTAATACTGACTTTGCTGCATCCCATAGCTTCTGGTAGCTTGTGTCTTCACTATCATTTATCTCTAAGTATTTTTTTGAGATTCCTCTTTGATTTCCTTTTACCCAGGAGTCACTCAGAAGCACATTGTTTAGTTTCCCATTAATTTGGGGTCATCCAGATTTATTTTTGTCGTTTATTTCTAGTTTTAAGCCACTGTGCTTAGAGAAGATGTTTGGTATGATTTCAATCTTATAGATTTGTTGATAGATGTTTAGTGTCCCAGCATATGCTTTACCTTGAGGATGTTCTATGCGTACTTGAGAAGAAAGTGAAATCCCTATTCACTGGGCGACATGTGTGGTATACGTCTGTTAGACCTATCTGTTCCAGATGGCCATTTAAAGCAGTTGTTTCCCTGTTAATTTTCCATCTAGCTGAGCTTCCATTGTTGTAACTGTATTTGCAGTCTCCCAGTATTATTGTACCACTGTCAATGTCTCTCGTCAGATATAATAATAGTTGCTTACTATATTTTGATGCTCCTTCAATTGGTGCATATATGTTAATAAGCATTGTCTTCTTGCTGGATTCTTTAATCATTGTATAATGCCCACTTCTATCTTTTGTTATGCTTTTTAGAAGGACGTTTGTTTTACCCTATATGAGTATAGATGCTCTTGCTCTTTGTTGGTTGCCATTTCACTTTATGATTGTCTTTCAGCCATTGACTTTGAGCTTTTGTTTGTCTTTTGAAAGAAGCTGGGTTTCCTGAATGTAGCAGAAGTTGATTATGCATTTTAATCCATTCAGACACTCTGCATCATTCAATTGGTAAGTTCAGTCCATAACGCTTTGGGTGATTATTCATATATAGCTGCTTTTGTAGCTGCTTTTGTCATTTTATAATTTGTCTTCTGTATGTTTCTCCAGATAAAGTGTTTGTTCTTCCTTTTCTCTACCTAGGTCAGATGGGTGCAGTTATGTTTTGATTTTTTTACCCTTGTTTTCTTCATTGTTTTTTCCCTGGTTTGTATTTTGAGGCTACCCTGAAATTAGTATTAGCAGTTCTATTTTCACTTCTTATTGTTATTTGAAAGCATGTTAGTCTTCCACCTATTCTAACTCTCCACATTTTTGTTCTCATCCTCCACATTTATATTTGCTATCTTACTGTTTTTATGTGGGGTTTCTTTACACTTTACAGAGCATCCTTTAATGTTTTTTGCAAAGCTGCTTTTCTGGTGATAAATACCTTTAACTTTTGCTTATCACAAAAGCTTCTTATCATTGCTTCAACTGAGTGATTATCTCGCTGGCTATAGTATGGTAGGTTGTAAATCCTTTTCTTTCAGTGCTTTGAATATATCCTAACATTCCCTTTTGGCCTACAGAGTTTCAGTTGAGAAGTTTGCTGACAATCTCATGGACGCTCCACTGTATATGACATGTTTTTTTTCTGACTGCTTTTAAGATCTTTATCTTTCATTTTTGACATTTTGATGATAATGTGTTAGGTGTAGTTCTGTCTGGGTTTTTTTTTTTATTAAGGACTCGTTGAGCTTCCTGGGTCTGGAAGCTTAGTTCATTCTTCACTTGGAGAAGTTCTTGTCTATTATTTCCTCAAATACAGTTTCTGCTCACTTATTCTCTCTCTTCTCCTTCTTGGACAATTATGAAGAGAATGTTATTCTTTTTGATGTTGTCCCAAAGGTCTCAAATGCTGTCTTTGTTTCTTTGCATTTTTTATCTCTTTGCTGGTTTGCTTGATTGAGTTCCTCTGCCTTATCTTCCAGTTCACTGATTCTTTTGGAAGATTCATCCATACTATTATTGAGTCCCTCTATTGAGTTTATATTTCACTTCTTTGATATTCTGTTTTATTCTTCTCTTTATTTTTTGTAGTTCTATTTTGCTTCCACTGTTGTGTTCCAAATTATCATGAGCTTGTTAATCATTGATAGACAAAATTCATCTTCTAGTAATGTGTATACTTCTGCTTTATTCAGATTTTTCCCAGGGTTTTGATTGGATCCATCATTTAAGGTATATTTTACTTTGCCTTTGCTTTGTTCAGCATTCCGTTCTATATCTGACAGTTTGATTTCCCTTTAGTGATCGCATTGTGTAGGGTGATCACCTTGCTGCTATCCCAAAATTGGCAATCGAGCTTCTGTTCCTTCTTTACCCACAGGATGTTGTTAGTGGATAAAATTGAAGTTTAGTCCTGTCAGGGAGATGGCCTTCTTCCTTTAATCCAGGGTTGGGCTATCCAGTGAACAGGATATCCGGTGGGTGGGATGTCCAGTAGGTGGACCCTGAGGCACAAAATGGTAGTGAGAGGGGTCAAAGTAGGGACTTTCCCTAGCTGCCTTCCAGTTATTGTAGCATCAGTGTAATTCCTCCATGAAGGCTCCAGCTCAGTCTCCAGGGCACTGGCTCTCTTTCCATTCGCTACCAAGATAACTTTCCTCGCCTCTGAGTTCTGGCACAGCTGAGTGTATTCCTTACTGACTCTGAACTGGATCCTCAGCCCTTTTGCATCCTCCTTAGTCTGTGCCCCACTGTTGTAATTTTTATGCCAAGTCCCAAATCTACCCCTTAGCTACACACTCTACCGGATGTCCTTGAGCACAGTTTGTGATCAGAATGCTCACTTCATCTGTGGAGCCAGTGTCCATCATCCCTCGGTGCTTCTCTGGAAACTAAGTGAGTTTCTCATTACTCTTTGGGGGAAAATCTGAATTTCCTTCCTTCCAGTAGTCATCTTCCTTCTGAATTCTAGGACAATTCTTTATTTTGTGCAATTTGGGAAATTTATAGAATCTTCCTTATTGTACCCTGTATGTAGAATTTCCTTTAATGTTCAGATGAGGAATAGGAATAGGATGAGGAGTGACTTGATCTGGTCTAGTAAAATAAAATACAGTTCTACTTCCATAAGAACATTTTGATAAGTGAGTTTTTTCATGAACAGTTCCTGGAATCTGGAGGTGACTATACTTGCTCTTCTGAATCTGATTGGATTCTCCAAGGAAACATCTGTTTCTTCAGAATAAGGATAGTTCTCCTGAACAATATAGTAGGGAATACATCTCATTGCCTTGACAAATAAAATTATCATAGACTTGACAAATTGCCAATGAAATGTGATCATCTCCTCATCTGAGTAAGTATCTGGAGGAGTTCAGGAATGTGTCACTTTTCCACCCTTTTTGGGAATCTGACAACAGTTTTGCTAGATAAACAATGTCTTTTTTAAGGGTATGTTGTCAAAAAAAAAAAAAAAGGTGGGGGGAGAGTTTTCTGATGCTGCATGTTGTTATTGACTTTCTTTCTGAATGAACTGAGGAACCCTGGGCTGAGGCTGAGCTTCCCATGGCTGCCTTCCTGAACTCAATGCATCTGATGAGGGAGACTGAATATTAATCTGCAGAATTTGATGCTATCGCTGATTGGATAGTGTCAAAATTTAGATGAATTCTTCAACCCTGCTGGTGTTTGAGAATTTTTCTTTGAGGTGGGGAAGCCTTTATACTCATATTGGAATTAGTCCAGGAATCCAAAGCATTATGCATTACTTATTTTAGTTTAGCTTGGCTATTGTTCTTTCAAATTATCTAAGTGGAAAATGATTCTTTACAGTCTAAAATAGTATCAACTAATTAATGAGGACTAAAAATTAGAGCTTCCTGGCAATTAGCGCTACATAAGGAAAAGTGAGCAAATTTTGTATTAGAGAAAAATGATTCTCATTGATCCTGCAAGGAAGTATTCCCTGTAGATATATTGTCTGTATGCTGTCTGACTATCAAGCAAACACAACAGCATTTATAAGATGATAACAAAACATAAAATACTTTTGAAATAGCTAAAAAAAAATAATGTTGAAAAGGAACGAAAGACTTTCTATTTTGAGTGTTAAGCAAAATTAGCATAAGACACTTTCCAAATCAGACAAGAAGAGAAAACCAAACAATGGTTTGTTTCAAGAACACAGAGTTAAAAAATATGAAAACAAAGCATTTAATATGGCATTAATGAAACTGATATATTACTATAATCAAATAAAAATGCATGCCACCATATAGGGACAAAATTTGTTTCAAGTAAGTATATCCTTGTGCTTCCTCTGCAAATCTTCTTCTGAAATGTCTCAAAAAACTTGAAAAAAAACTTTCTCTTTGGAATTGAAAATTAATCTGATATCAGGCCAGACATTGATATGATATTGTTTCACAGTTGTCCACTGAAACTAAAAACAGTGGAAATCCTATCTCAGTCTACATCAATTATATAAGACGCAATTCCTTAACATTGAACAAGGAATTCACTGCCTTAATTTTTTAACTTAGTAAAAATCTCCCTTTAAGTAAAACACTCATATATTCGTACTCATCATTGAATTTGTATATACTGCTTCTTGCTGCATTTGGTCATCTTTAGGTTCAATCATTGATTTCTTAATGATATAATAAGAGATCCTTTCTTCTTCAGTTCAACAATATCCGTTTGATTTCTTTTCATTGATTATAACTCTATTGAATAACTTTCCTTTTCTTGCATTTTGCCTATTCTTTATTTTCATTAATATACTAATAATAATTATTTTAAAAATCACTGTCTATTATTTCCAGTAGCTGGATCATCTCTATATTAGTATATTTACTGTTTTATCTCATGATTATCAGTCAAATTTCCTAACTCTACCTGGCAATTCGTGTTATTTTGTAGTACTGTTACAGATACTTTAAATTATATCTTCCTCTAAAGCAGAGCTTGTGATTTTTTTTCAAGTGTCAGACTAAATAGTTTAAGCATGGGAACTATACTGTGTTACAACTATTTAACTCGGCTGTTATAGTGTGCAAGTAGCCACAGACATATGTAAACACAGGATCATGACTATATTCTTATGGAAATTAGATATCAAAGCAAGCAGTTCTTCCTCAAGCCGTAGTTTGCCAACCATGCTTTTATGTATATAGAATTTTCTTCTGCAAACTGTTACATTGATTGCAAGTGAATTATATTTGTTTGTCAAAGTTTGGTCATACATTTTATTATCAAAATATATTTTAGCTTTCCACTTAGTATTAAGGATCAGTACCTTTCTGAATATTTGGCCCTACCTCTTAGAACACGTGTTCTTAAATGAATTTCTAGGAAGTCTCATATTCTACATATACGTCTTAGGAATATGAGCAGAGGTCTAAGGGAGAAACTCTGCAGTGAGTTTAAGACTTTTTCTCTCTGGTGCCCTCCTTTTAGGAAGTTCTGTAACCCTGAATCCCAGTCTCTTTGCCTTCCAATCATCAGTTCTGCTGCTTTCTACTTTGACTCTCTTTCTCTGTGATTGAATTAGACAAGTGTGTCCAGAATAAAACCAGTGAAATGGGACATTCCTCATGTGTTGCTCTTCCTTCAGTGTTTTTTTTCAGTTAAATCCCCCAAATAGTTTTATACTACGTATTGTCTATTTTTATTTGTGTTTATCATGGAGGTGAAATCTGATGCTTAACTAATCTCAATGTTAATTTCCAAGTGAAAATTGTATAGATTCCAGATATTGTTATATCCTAGCAGAGTAGATTATTGATCTTTTCTAGATAACTCTACTTTGAGTTGATTGTCTTAATTCAGTTAGTTATTGAATTGTATTGTGTCTGAGTTTTACTTTGTCAAGCTCACTCCATCTGTAATTTGCACCTTTAGCTAGACTATAGCTATCTAATATTTTTATATGGCAACTTGCTGAGTTCATGAGGTCTTCTTCCTGAAGTAGGGCTAGACCTCTAATCCTTTTTTTATCTCAGAACAGCATGACTTCTGAAAGGAATTTAAAACAATTTATTCAAAAGCAGGATAAAAGTGACAGACAGAACACAAAAAAAAGAAAAATTTTGCTGAGTCATATCTTTAACATTTAAAATTTATTTGTTGGTAGCCAATTTGGAGCCTATATTGACCTTGAGTTCTTAAAATTCTAATGACACGAGGATGTTCATAAAACAGCAAACAATTTTTCTACAAAGAAAATATTAGCTCAATTGAGTTCTAAAAATGTGACTTTGTACATCAAAGAAAATGTCTTTGATTTCTACTTAAGGCCAGATGAATGTCTGCAGAAAAGCCTGGATGAACTCAATTTACTGGAGCCATTTAGACTATGTTACCTAAAATGCTTACCTGTAAGAAGTTGAATCTTAACCATTTTTTTCTTGTTTTGGGGGGATACTGTCATGTGAAAAACCTGTATGTTGACTAGAAAATAGTTTACGCATTTGTAAAATTTTAATTTGTTAAGAAAAAAAGTATTTAATTTCTTCCATAAAAGGAATAATAGATTGCTTTGATTTTTACTGAATTGGTCTATAGAAACTGAGAGACATTGATTTAAAAGAAACAAAAACACAGAAAGGAGTAAATAGATACAGTACTGACTTTTTAAAGAGCTTTTCTTGAAATTCTGCCATTTACAGCAGCATGGATGACATTGGAGAATATAATATGCAAAACAGGATAAATGCCATATAACCTCAGTTTTATGTGGAATCTCAAATAATCAAACTAATAGAAAGAGAGAAGAGAATGGTGGTTACCAGGGGTTGGAGCATGGGGAAAATGAGGAATTGTTGACTAAGGGTACAGATTTTTACTTATGCAGGATGAATAATCTCTGGAGATTTAAATGTTAAGCATGATGACTGGTTAACTAAAGTTAATCTCTTAAAGGTTCAGAATAGGCTTTCCTAAGACATTTCCATTTGTAATATGGATTATTTCCAACTAAGATCAATTGAAACCCTGTAGGTACAGGAGAAATTTTTACCACTCCCTTACCTTCCTAAAAGAATGAAAGTTGGAGGTATTATGAAAAATTGCAATTTTTTGCAAAAATAACTTTTATGGAGGAAAATCATCTTATGGGAGGGCAAACATCTATTTATAAAGCATCTCTGGCTTCATCAACTGAATCATCCATACCTTATTATGTGAGTCTCTCTCCATCTATGTTATCCCATATTTCAAGATATGCACTCTTTGTTTTGCCCTATTTACTTTAGAATCTGTATCCATGTAGATTCTCCATATGTATGTAATTAAATGTGTTCTTTTCTCTGACTTATTTGTCTGATGTTAATTGTATTGCTAGAAAAGACTTAAAAGATCTCAGAGGGCAGAAGAAAATTTCTTCTTCACTCTAACAAAACAATATTGAATACTTGCCATTTTCTGAGCGTAGATATTGCAAAGGTAACTATGCAAGGTGATGGATATAAATTAGCTTAATTGTGATGATCATGTCACAATATATAAATATATGAAAACATCAAGTCATATACCTTAAGCAGATGTAATTTTCATTTGACAATTATATTTTATTGAAACTTTTAAAATGTCATTATCTTATAAAAACAGTAAAAAAGAAATAAAAAAGAAAGAAAACCAAAATTCGATAATTATAATTTAAATAAGATGCCCCCTCCTCAAAATGGATAATATCAAAGGAGAAGTAATACCTGTATAAAGCACAGACTTTCCAATATAATTTAGAGACTTTAAATATAAGAATTTTATATTTAAAAGAGTTTATGTTCTCTTTGACATATATGGACACATTAGATTGGTTGATAATTTTTTCATACAATAACTCTATGTCTTCTAAATTCACTAAAATTTCTAGATGAAATATGTTGACTTTACATAGCAAGTAAGTTAACATTCTTTCCACAAAATATTTCCATATCATGAGACTGCAAACATTTTTAAATGTAGAAAATTATAAAACTATTGTCTTTTAAGAGTATTTGCTCCTTTCTATTCTGATCATTGCTGCAATTTTAAATCAACTTTTCTTGTGATATCTGAAGATGTCTCTGATTTTTATATCATTAATGAACATGCAAAAATATAAATTCTTAATGAGCTTGGATACTTTGAGTAATATTAAATAATGGGTGTTCTTTTGCTGTTATTTATCTTTACAAAATCAACTTCTAAAAACAGATTATTTTTAAATCAAATAATTCTATGAAAATAAATTTACTCTTTGAATAGGTAAATAAATTAATAAATGAAAAATAGACCTCTATTCTTTGGAAAAGAGGATTTTCTATCAATAAAAAGTGAATTTTATGAAACACTGTTATATATTTGTAAATGTACACTGATACTGAATTTTTGTTAGCCTTTCATTAATAAAAATGTTCAATATACTTAAAATTATTTTATTAATGCTTCAGTTTCTATTTATATCCCAATATAAGAAAACGTTCAGTACATTTTTTTGATGTTTTTCTAATTCTTGACCTTAAATCCTAAGTAATAATAAAGTTTTTAAATATTACTTATATATAAAATAGCTTTGAGTTTTTTTTTTCATGCATTTGTTAAGTAGCTTAGCTGGGAACAGACTAGCCACTAAAAATATCAGATAAAATTCTGAAATAGACAAGGCACCAGAACAGTCAGAGAATAGAAAAAAGTCTGACACAGACCAGGCACAGAAATGGTTAGACAAAATTCTCCTGCACATTTTAATAAATTTCCCACTTAACCTGGTCTTGCATACTAATTTTTGCCGTGTCTTCTGTGCTAATTCTACATGTGGGATGCAAGAAACTGGGGTGAGGCTTCAGGTTCTTTGGGGGCTCTCACACTAACAGTCACTGAGAAATACAAGAGACATTTACTTACTTCAGTAAAGGAAGAATATTCGATATTTTAACTAGCTCCATACAGCCATTTGACTACCTTTATATCAATTAAAAATCACTTGAAAACCAAAAGACATTAATTCTCTCTAGGTTAATTTAGAGGTAAATGTTATTACCATATATGTTTGAACAACTATTGTGAGGTTGTATAGACACACAGGTTCATGTTCAAAGTGGCACGCATTGTAAACAAATTGATTTTTTTCCCAGATATAAGTATTCCTATCTTTCTTGGTGATTATAACATTTCTTTATAGTACAAATTAAAGTGTCCTAGCTGTTAGTCAGCAGCCACCTTGTCACCTGCTCTTGTCCTCAGAATAAACATTGACTGAATACTCACAAGTAGAGGATTTTACTCTTCTCCATTATGATAATGTGGGCTGGTATAATTAACCTACTAGATTTATTCATGTTTGTCACCCAGCAAATTGGTTTTGCTTTTACCCTACATATAAATGAAGGCTTTTGCTATAGAGATCAGATTGAAATTGAGTATTGTGGAAGAAAGAGCAAAACACCTCACTAAAAAAATGTTTCTCATTTCTACAAACAGTGAGCATGCAGCTTGATCAAGAGGCCAGTTTTTGGTTTACAACATAATCTCAGTCCAGAAGTCAATAGCTCTGAAAGAAAAGTCTGAGCAACTCAAGACCCCCTTAGTCTTTCTTAAGACTAAGTAAACTGATTTAAATCCGCTTTCTTACCATATCATTAACCCTAGGATTAGCATAATTGTGATTAATATCTAGTTTCAACAGACTCCTGAAGATATAGAAATAAATAAAAATCTTGCAGATTCTAAATAGAAACAGAAAATTTAAAAAATCATAAATATTAAGGTCAATGATCCTACAGCTATCAGTTGGTAATATTTATAAAATAATTCAAAACAGTGATCAAATTTCATAAAAAGTAAGAAAACCCCTGTAAAGCGTGTGTCAGTAACTTAAAGAATGTGAGTAGAATCATTAATACGTCAGCGAAGATAGTCAAATCAATAAGCAGACAGACATATTAGGCAAAAATAAAGCAATTTAGTAAAATGCCAGACAACTTTGACATGAATTATAGTCAATTAGTAACCTATGAGGCACATCAAGTAAAAATAAATTAACTAGGTAATTTCTTTGCTGAACAAAGAATTTTTTTTCAAAGGATGGAAGTACCAGAGGTCCCAAGTATTCATGATGCACTTTATATAGATGAGGCACTCAATATTCATGAGGTGGTAAATTGACTATCACAGGGTGACAGCTATTGTGGTCCTACGAATACTAAGAAATGCATATAAAATCCATAGGTGTTGATCAGGCTACTGGTGAACAGACGCTGTGTTCTTCCAAGATATCAAGTGTATGTTGATTCCAGACACCTTTTGTTTTTTGAGTACCCTATATCATACCTCATCTCTAATTTTCAAAACCACACCTTCAG
Organism: Solenodon paradoxus; assembly: GCA_004363575.1. NCBI lineage: Eukaryota > Metazoa > Chordata > Mammalia > Eulipotyphla > Solenodontidae > Solenodon > Solenodon paradoxus. Next base: position 146,260 of record RJWH01001755.1, read on the forward strand.
CAGAGAAGTCTAGTGCAGTAGGGCATAAGACAAGATTCAAGGACATTTCAGGTATTAAGGTGATTTTTTCATGTTTGTTTCCTATCCACAGTGTAATAATCTACTTTATCTTTTTATCCCTGCTTATCATTGTGTTTTAAGTTGATTTACTAAACTATGACTTGAACATTATAATTCGTAGTGTGGGCTTTATTGTGTGTCACCTTAAAATAACAGATCTGCTATTGGACTCAGAGAATACTATAGTAGTAATGCAATCCCACACATAAATTATAACAAATTTTGAACCTCATCAAAGTGGCATTCTATTCATTTCGCTGAGATGTAAGCCTAAATTCTTACAATGGTTTAGAGTCCTTATACCAGTCAACCACTATCCTTGATTTTTTTTTTAAACTACTTATGTTACTACTCTACCTTTGCATATTGGCTGGCCTACTCACTGGTGCTGGAAAATTCTCTGTCTCTTGGCTCAATCTGGAATGTTATTAAAATACTCCTTAAGTGCACCCTGGTGGAGTAGCATATAGGTCAATCGTCTCTGAAGTAATGTATGCCACATACCCCTGAGTTCAAGTCCTGTACCTGGGGGGAAACAGCCAGTGTAAGCAACTAAATAAAATTTAAAATGCTACTTCCTCCTTTTGCTTCTATTTGCCTGTCTGCTTACTCACTTCATTCCTACCTGCATCATTCCTTTAGCTAATTCCTTTAAGTCTTTGCTCATGTATCATCCTTTAAATGTTCATCTGCCTTGTCATTCCATATTATATCTAGCCATTTTAATATTAAATCTTGTGTAACTGTATCATCAACAGTTAAGTTTTCCTATTTTGCCATAAACACTTATCTCTATTATGATTCCATAGAGTTTATTTAATATATGTATTACAGTTTTTCCAATGAAATGTAAATTTTATAAGGGTAGGTATATATATCTCTGTTCATTTATCTTCCATTATTCAGCTCTTATAGACTGGTGTTTTGTTTATGGTTGACTTCCATCCAGTTAATTAATGAATAAGAATATAATTTTTCACATTTTAACATGGCAAAAAAATTCTGATTCTCAAGACTGGCAAAGTCTTGTAAGGAATTAGTAAAAGTTGTTTCTGTTAGCAATCCATAAAAAGTAATTTGATCTGTAGTATCCATTTTAAAAGCGTTGATACTTTTTGAGTTAGTTGTTTAATTTCTAGTACTCTGTGTGAGGGGAAGTATTTAAACTATAGGGAAGAATGTTAAAGTGCTTATCTATGAACCATATAAATATCAGCAACTTTGTTCCTGCATAATTTTAATAAAAATATAGCCCAAGATTTAAATTATTTTATTTCACCTTCTCTATTTAAGAAAGAGTAGTACTTCAAACATATTAATGACTATTTATGAATCTATTTTTGTCAGATATTTTACATCATAATTTTCTGAGGTTATATTTTACAATAAAGATTTTAGAGTGATACTTCATTTTTTACATCAGATTGAATTATTTACTTCTTAAAATAGAAAGGGAATTCACAGTTTTCTCAGATCATAATTATAATTAATAATCATGTTTACTCTTAAAAATAAGCAAAAATAAATTTAAACACATTTAACAACTGAGAGAATGCAACTTCAACTTGCTTTTATAAAAGAAAGATTGAATTTGCATATTTATTATAAAGTTGATCATTTTAAATATGGACAATATACATTGTGATTTGGTTCCACTGACACATATTATAACTTTATTTAGTTTGTTGTTGTTTTTAACTCGATAGGATTCTGCATCTGAGGATACTTTTGTTGACAATGCCACTAGCCCTTCAAAAATATTGTTTTAATGTCTATCAGTGTAGAACAAGCCATCCATTCACCTCAGGATATAAAACAACCATTTGATTTTACTCACATATTCTGTGAGTCAGGAATCTGCGATTCAGTTCCTCTTTGCTTCATGATGTCTGGGAATTCAGCTCAGAGGACTTAATTTGTTGCTTTAAACAACTGGGGACCTGAAAAGGAATAACTGGAGTAGCCATTTCCAAAACAGTTTCTTCCCTTAAGTGGCTGGAATTTGATTAGCGATAACTAAAGGATAGGTTCTGTCAGGACTCTTAACAGAAGAACTAACACTTGGTGCCTCTAACTTGGCGGCATGAGAATAGTCATACTTCTCATGTGAAAGCTCAGCACTATAAAAGTGAATGCTCCAGTGAACAACACAGAGGTTGCTTTGTCTTTTAAGATGTAGACTCCCAAGTCACACGGTGTGACTCTACTGGTCAAAGTAGTCACAATTTAACCCAGAGTCAACAAAAAGGGATTTAGATTCCACTTTTCAATGAAAGAAATACCCATTTTTGGGCTGACATGTTTTCAATTCACCAAAGTATAAACTGAGGAATCCATAAAATAAAAATATGGTTAATAATAGTTTTGTTAGAAGCATTAATGCTCCTTCTTGCCTACATCTAAAAAATAAGGGCATGAATTATAAAAATATATCCAACTAATAGAGCAAATGCTTTCAAGAGGCTTAGTGAAAATATCAGAAGGGGAAAATTCTAGCAAGGTAAAAAAATAGAAGTAGAAACTAAAAATAATGTGAAAGTTTACATAATTGTATTCCAAATAACTGGAAGCAGGTTGACATACTTAAAAAAAGTCTAGGAAAAGTTGTGAGTATGGACAATATATTTTTAAATATCACGTTAGATATAATATTAAAAATACTAAGAATAGCTGGATTGATATAGTATTCAAATTTTGATTTACAAAGATTTACACCTTAAATTTATATACTGTTATGATGCCATGTTCCTTAAATAAAATTAATTAAAAAAAACAAAAGGTGCAAGTGGGTAGACAAATGAAATAAAATTGAGTCAAAAATTGTTGAAGGTGAGTAAATGTTAATTTGTTACATTGTCTATTTTTGCATAAGTTTAAATTTTCTAAAGGCTTTTAAAAATACATAAAATACAGTTTTCTATTTTTTTTTACAATTAATATATTCCATTCTTTCATTTTGAAAGATAGTACATGAGTTCTTCAGATTATTCTGGCATTTGAATTAGAAAACCAAATATACTAAATTCCAGTCTATTGCTTTTTATTTTAGATACACAAAGGCCAATAGTAGCATTTTACTTTAGTAAGTATAATCTAAATGTATTTTGAGATTCTACTTAATCATTATATTTAAATAAATGAAATTGCTGTATTGTATTAATTTACCTATGATGTGTGAAATGCAGTTACAGATTTTTAACATTTTATGAGATTATATAAAGAGGAAAAGAGAATATTAAATGATTATGTGGAACACCAATATATTTCAAAGAAGAATGAATTTAGCAAATATGAATTTTAAAATATAATAGTACATCTATTTGAGGTAGCGAGAAGACTGTAGGTAGTACAGGCAGCCTGACCTCTTCAATTTGTAAGTGTATAAACTACAGATATTCAACCTGTTCAGTAACCTCGACCATAACATTAAAGTTTTACCTGAGAGAATATTGAGAAAATAACTGCATAAGATTTCTGACTGTAAAGAAAAATATACAGTAAGCTATGTGTCAAACACTCTATTATACAATAGTCATACTAATGGAAATAAGAAAAATATGATCTCTGTATGAATGGGTTAATTCTCTTTGTGTGTGTGTATGTGTGTGCGTGTGTGTGTGTGTGTGTGTGTGTGTGTCCATGCCAGAACCAATGGTGAGAAAGAGGATGAAGGAAGAATTCTGATGTAAATGAAGTTTGCTAAAAGGATGCAATTGCAATGTTCAGAAGAGAATTTCTGGTTGGCTTATTAAGCTACTCTGGCTGAATAACAAAATACCATCTATTTGGTGTCTTAAACTACAGAAATTTATTTTCCGAAGTTCTACAGGACAGAAGGCTAAAATCCAATTTTAATCTCAATTTCTGGTGAGAGCTCTCTTCCTAGCTTGCAGATGATCACTTTCTTTCTTTCTTTCCTAATTATTATTTTTAACAGAAGGTACAGGCAGGAAGGAAGGCCAGCAGGTAGGCAGGCAGGAAGAGAGAGGAAGTATTTTTATTTATTCTATTTAGCTGTTCATCGTGGTAGTTTCTCCCAGCCCATATGCTAATCCAGGTCATTGGGATGTATGTGGACTGTGCTCACTGAGGCAGTGGACCAAACCATTACACCACAGGACACTCAGATGGCTACTTCCTTATATGTCCTCACATGACTGCTCCTTAATACGGACTTGGAAAGAGCAAAAGAATGGACTATCCTGTGTCTCTTGTAAGGTTGGACCATCAATTCTGTGTTATCAACCTCAGTCTTATGACTTCATTAAAACTTACTATTTCCTTAGAGATCCCATAATAAAACACAGCCTCGGGAGTTAGGGCTTCAATGTATGGATTTAGGGAAAGGGGGAAGAGGCAAGACAAGCATGAAATCCATAATAGTTGGGGAAATATTTGTGTGTTATTGGCTCTTGGAAGATTGTTATTTATGCTTTGGTTTTAATTAAAGGCAATCACTCTGCTAAGGCAAAAACTGATTGTGAGCTACTTTAACATGTATTGGCAAACTAGAGGTAAATGTTTTAAAAAGACTAATTCATAAAAGGAGAAATAGAGAAAATGAAAAGAAATTGATCCGATAGAAATCAAGAGTCAGAAGATAACAAAGAAAATTAAGTGGAAATCAATATAAAAACTACACAGATGTCAAAACATTAAAACCTCACTGTTCAGGTAGCAAATTATCTAATGTGCTCCGAGTAGAAATTACTAAGAAGATTTTTAAATATTTTGAAAGCTCAATTTGTTCTATCTAGAATAAGTATCATGACACAGTGCTTAATATCTGAGTAACAATTCATCTATAAATGATTTTATCCTCAGAGTGAATCATCCATGTATTATCTCACATTAGGTATAAGAATGATAAATCTTTCTCTTTAGATATTTATAAGTTAGCACATAATAGTACATATAATAATATCAATATGACATTCATCCTTTTTTCAGGAATGTATAATATATACATATACATATGCTGAAAATACATTAAATTGCAAATCTCTAATAGCACATGACTAATTACATTGTATTTTATGCATGACACAAAATTTCTTCTTCTGACTCATACCACATAAAATTAGCAGCCAAATTATTTTATAAATGTAAAAATGTTTTTGCTGAAAATCTTAACAAAAATAAATCACTTGACAAAGTTGTTATATGAATCATGCAAATGCCATAATTACTAGTTACTTGCAGGAACAAGTGATTCAAGTCTTCTACTTAATGTTTTTATTTAAATCGTAAAAAATATTAGATAAACCTAAGTAATAAACTTGACCAGAACAAACTGAGTGTTGATTATCTGTTTACCTTTCTGTTAAAACCTGGGTGGCCTACCCATCTACTATACCTGGAAGCAGCCCCACATACTCCCCGAGATCCCAGATTCAAGACCCAGAGCCAGAGGGAACAACCAACGTTAACAACTAAATAAAAATTAAGTGCTTTCTCCTCCACTCTCTTCCTGCCTGCACCTTTCCTTTGAGAAAAAAGAGAGATAATGAAGTTTGTATGTATTTTTTTTAATTTAGCATTTATCAAAAACCTACAGGTATTTATTTTATTTTTATTTATTCTATGTTGTCAGGATAGGTACAGTTGAACGGTCAAAATATGTGACTACATAGACATTTAACGTAAACATATTCTTGTTGCCTTTTTATTTTCTATCTTACCTCCATTTTCTTAACTTCTATTTGCTTTCTAGAGTTTTCTTGGTAATCTTGATATTATAGTGCTTCATAACACTGAATTCTATAGAAACTTTACTTATTTCAAGTAAGTTTATTATAATTTTCCATATTAATAAGTAAACAGATATTTTCTTCTTTCTCCTGATATTTAAATGTTATTCTAGGTAGTAGTGTTATATATAAAATAATCTGATCAATCCCACAATCTTGCCTATATTTTCTGATTAACTTTTAGCAAAGAAGATATGATTACTATTCTAAACCCTAGGTCTCTTATCTGTTATTCACAGTCCACAGGCAGTCAAAGTTTTACCTGAGAGAATATTGAGAAAAATATATAATCACTGGTTTGATAAACTAATATTTATTAATTTGTATGCCAGTAAAGCCTAATTCCCTTTGTCTACTATTATAACTGATTTTTATCTGCATCAAGGCTAGCAAATTGTGTCAATTTCAATATACTTGAAGTAAAATGTACTTAATTTTTTTATTTTGAATTTTTCAAGGAAATACTCCCTCAACATTGGGAGGAGGAACTAGAACTACTTGGAGGATTAGAAACAAAAAGAGAGCAGGGTTAAATTAGTGTAAATACAGAAATACTAACATACAGGTTATTGACAGAACACTAAGCACAGATCTTGAATTCACAGTTGTGTTTAGTAACACTAGTAACTATTACAATGAGGAAAGTTTCTAGATTAAATGGCATCTAACAATTGAAATCTCTCTTAAAAACCATATAGATTAACATAAGAAACAAGTAAAATAACCCAAACCCTCACAATTAGCATATCAAAGAATATATATCATATATATTAATTTACATAGACATGAGGAAATAAATGATGCCACTGAGAAAATATCACAGCAAAAACTAAATTAAGAAGTGTGAAAAGAGAAAAATATCATGGAGTCCTGCTATAGGAGTAAAGCAGATAATATCAGTAAGATTTCCCTTCCTGGAGGAAATAATCTCATCCTGATTATTTTCCTAGTTAACATTAGAAAGTCAAAATATAATGAAATTAATATATATGTGTGTATATATATAATATTATTTTCCTTTGACCAATCACTCTTCTGAGACTCCAGTCTGAATATTTACCTTCAAAAGTAATAATATATACATAATTCTGCATATTCATTATGAAAAAATGGAAACAATCAAATATACACTTGATGTTGACTATAAATATTTACTACAGCATATTTTAAACATTTTTAAAGACCTACAGAAGAATAAAATAAATTTTAACTTTAGTGAATAAAGTGATATTTTTAATATTAGTAATAAAGCATTATATTAATTTCAAACTCTTTCAGACATTTTGCAGTAAAAAATCCAAGACTTCTTTACAAGTGAGTAGAAGAGTGTCTGGTAATAACCTTAAATATCTAATGAGAAAAATGACCACTTCACAAATTTCAGTGAAAACATATTTGGACATGAATTATCAGATAAAGTTGTATTTCACAAGACTTAAGAACTGCAGATCATATGTGAATCAATGTTATCTCAAACTAGATGTTTTCTATCTCTAAACAACCCTTTCCCTAAAGTGAATATTGGGGTTTTTAATAGATCACTGAAATGTCAGCTTCCTCACTTTTAACTTTACTTTAAAATATATAAATATTTGGAAATCATGGATTTTATCTTAGCTTGATTTATTTTTCTTCACTTGGCAGACATTGCATAGAAATTAAAAAAAAAAAAATCTACTCAGTGGCTTCATAAAACAAGTATTATTGAAGAGTTCCGAGTGACTGAGGCAAATTGAAATGGATTAAAATAGTATCATAATGTAATGTTTTTGCAAATAAGAATTTAGTTTGAAGCCAACATATTCAAAATTAAGTAGGGTCAACATTTGTCTTGAACACCACCTTCAAGAGGCAAACAAATTGTGTGTAGTTGATCTCGGTAAAGCCAACCTAGTCAGTTTTTCTTCAGTGTTAGGTATTACTTTGAGAGAACACAGGATAGATAAGTAGTTTACAATGTGGAAACTGAGCCTATAAAAAAAATGAATCTTAAAATACTAGAAACACTCGCAGGATGCTTCTTAGCTCACAGTATGAAGGTCAAATGCAAACTGAAAAATAGATGGATTCATCTCTATGAAACAGAGACTCAACTTCCTCCACTATCCCCATGCATTCTTTATTCTGTTAAATTAGCATAATTTAAATTCACAGGTACTCATATTGAAACAGAAAAGAATGCCAATAAAAGTTAGAGCTTTCAATGGATACATCTTCTAGGGAAACCAAAGTTCTTGACATTTCTCCTCTATCTGGAGCATAGAGATCCAGACATAGAATCTTCTTTATTCCTATTTCCACAAAGGTCATCTCCACCTTATGCAAATGTTTCCCTAGAACAAAGTTTGGCCTTGTCTTAGCATCCACTTCCCTCCTTATTTAGGTAGTCTGTAAAAAGAACACAGGGATGCAGGTGTGAGTAGAGCATGACAAATTCAGTGCTGTGATTGTCTTCCTGTTTATATAAACCAGTACAATTCCAACCTTTCCTGGATTGGACTAAGCTGGGTTACAGCACAGGTCTTGAGTAGATAATGGACTGGATATTGGCTTCCAGTTGTTCTCATGTTGAAGAGTTTTTTGATGTGACTAAACTATAACTTTAAATGGCAGTCATGAATGAATTCACGGAATAGTCCTTGGCGGTGATTTAAGACACATGAATAATCATCCAATTTTTTTCTGCCAATGAAAGGATGATATATGCCTTTTGGTCATCTTGATGAAGCTTTGGGATGTTTCTTTTTCTTCTACACACATATATCCACATATACTTCAAAAGAATTAAAGGGGATTCTATGGCAGTATAGCCTAATCTAGATCTATAATAAGAAACGTATTTTCAGACTGTAAATTGAAGTATCCAGACTCACTCTGGCTCACAATGAAAACAATGTATTTTTTATCATATGATTAGAGGTTCTTTGTTTACACTTGGTTTAATATTCTACTTCCAATCAGGCTGAGCTGTTAATGGGTGTGACATTGGTTAGTGGTTGAGGTACACTTTGTTACAAACTATATTAGTAGTACTTCAATAATGGCCCCTCAGATTAGTATCACCTGGTAACTTGTTAAAAAGGTATATTTGCTGACTCCCTTCCAAACATACAGAATCAGAAATCCTGGAGGCAGAACCTAGCACCTGTGCCTTAACAAACCCTTCAAGTTAGTCTAATGCATACTGAAGTTAGAGAACTACTTCCTTCGGGCAGAAAACCACATTATGTGCCCAAGATTTTGTATGGCCCTAACAAATAGAGAATCCCCTAAGGTAGAGCTTTGAGGGACAACTCCTGTCTAATTTGGGGCATATAACAAATTTAAAACATTGGTGTGATTTATAAAATAATAGGTTTATTTCAAATATTTTATTGATTTACTTTTTAGTCATCTAAATGCAAAGAAAATGGTGACTCAAATGATGTTTAGTTTATTTTTAAATCTTCTTTCTGCATTTTGAAAAAAAGTATTGCTACATTTATCCCTTATTAGAAAGTTGCACTATTTGCTTTAAAACTTCATCAAGTTCATGTCATCCAAATTATTTAAAACTGCTTATTCAACTTCTGGGTTTATAAATGAAATTTGTAATGAAGAACTTAAAGTCTCATGCCCTGTCACTGAAATAAGACAAGCTTGGTTAAGTTATATAACCCTCTATTTTTTGATTTCCTCTTATATACAGTTGGGTAATAATAGCATCTGGAAACTTCAGAAAGCCATGTTGTTAGGTTTAGTTAAGTAAAGTGGGCAAAGAGCAGAAATGGGAATCTAACAGGCAAGATTTGCCAGAAAAATGTTCTACACAATTAAGGTAATATTTCATACCTACCATCTCTCTTCTAAAAGAAACTTCTACTTCATTTCTCTTGCTTAATAATCCTTTCTAGCCACTCTTAGAGATTCTTTTATAGGTAAAAGTTATATTTGTTGCTGAAATTCTGCTTGTACCATAATAACGATGTCTAACCAATTCTACTTTTTATATTCAACATCTCTAACTAATCTTAGTTTATTAAATGTATTTTTTTATACTCAAGTTAAGAAAGCTAAGTATAACAGAATATGAGATGACCGATGTGTAGCAAACTTTTACTCATTTATTATTTAGTTAATTCGAAACAAACTTATTTAGTTAATTCAAAACAAAAAAAAAACCTAAGTTTGATTAAAGAAAAAAATGTTAAAACCAGAAAAAATGAGAAATGTTAATCATTTTTTACAAGAATCAACAAATTTCATCCACAGAATTCTTTTTAGTAATAGAATTATATAGCACATTTCTCAAATAAACCATTTCATCATCTCTTTCATGCCTATCTAAAAGGTTGCCAAATTTTATGGCACTGTATTGAAGAAATAACATGTTATAAGATATAATAATGAGATATTTTAGCCTTCATGTAACTTCATATAATTATTTTAAATACTCATATTAATTTAATTGCATTAATAATAGATGGTTATCATTCATTAAAATGAAATAGTACAAATATAGATAAAATAAATTTCTGTTGATGACAACTAATTATAATCCTCTTATGAGTTTTCATTTTCATCTGACTTTATTCTTTGAATATGTAGAAAAGACGATTCTTTAATGTTATTTAGAATTTCAAAAACTAAAGGTAAAATGATTGCTTCTAAGTTCAGAGAAGAACTGAGAGAAATAAAATAAATAGCTAAGAGTTTTAAACTTTCAGGTTAAATCAAAATCGGATAGTCGGTGAGCTTACTTGATGGCTCTAAAGTGATTTTTTTACCTTGTAAATGCAGGGGCAACTTCACTGAAAATAAGTCCCAATTTTTAAATTGTTCTGGTTACATAATTACTTACTGAATTTGCTGCCTTAGGTAGAACCCATGTGAGACCTATGATGAGTGATCCGATATTGTAATAGGAACATTAAGGGGGACTCTGACAAAATTAAAAATTCAACACCTCTTATACATGGAAACAGATGCAAAAACTTCCTTTCAATATAAGCCATGACATCCCTCTTTCACTTGCTTCCTCTCCCAGTCACCATATTATGAGGAACTTCAGGACACAGAAGGAGATCCTCTGTGGGAATTTTAACCAATTGCCAAGCCCCAACCAGTAAAAACTGTCAAACATTTAAGTGAATGAGTCTTCAGAAAACTCCAATCATTAACATTTGAGTTTTCTAGCTGAGGTTCAGATAAAAGCTGACTGAAATTTTCTCCACTTAGTCCTTTCCAAATTCCTGTGTTATAGAAAGTTGGGGTGGTTTCTTGCATAGCAGTGTTAAGCAGACAAATCCCATATGACGAACATTCTATGCTGTAACTGACCTATGTTCATCAAAAAGACTAACGTAATAAATGAAAAAGAAAAACTGAAGAAATATTCTAGATTAAAGAGAATGAAAGAAACATAATAACTAAATTCAAAACATGGTTCTAAGCTGGTTCTTACATTATGTGAAAAGTGCTATAAAGGATATTATTTAAACAATTAACAGAGTTGGAAAACAAGATGATATATTAAAGTACTATATCAAGGTAAACTTCCTGAATTTGGCAACATGCTACAGTTCCATAAAATAATATCTAGTTTTTAATAAATGTATGCTAAAATATTTAAGAATAAATGGGAAAAAAAAAGAAATTAAGCAGGCTTTTGAAGGAAAGTAAGCTGGAGAGAAAAATTTTAGACCCACATATGGAAGAGAAACTACTAATTTCAGAGGACTAGCTACAAAGGAACTGAGGGGACATGACTCAGTAATGTACTTGCCTTTAATATTAACTGTTGCTCTCTTAAATGTGCTTACCTGTTGAAAGATATGCTTTATTTGGATAGTAGGGTAGCAAAGTTTATTTTGTTACCTTAAATTTATGTAAATGTCAGACTTGAGACCAGTTGGAGTATCACCAGGCACGGCAATGGCTGGGTTGTTTAGGCAGGTCAGGCAAGGGACTGGAGGGTATAACATTCCTGTTGGGGACATCTGCACCACTGTATGGCATTTGGAAGCTAGCTTTGTTTTTTCTTTCTGTGTGTTTGTTTAAATTAACTTTTAGTTAAGTGCTTGAAATTAGAACAGAATTTCAAACCTGGAAGATATCAGCATAACACTGTTGCTAAACCTATGGTAACTAAATTTATAAATCATTTGCTAGTTTATGTGATTTAAAGACAGAGGCTGTTAGAGATGGGTTCTTTTCTGTTTCTGAAGTGAAAAAAACCAAAGATTTAGAGACATTATGAACAATAATGTCAATGACATATACCTCCTAAAATAATCATGATAAAAGTGCTTGAACTAGTATATAGTAACTATTTTTAGTTAAGACCTCTTTCTCCTTTGCCATTTTCTGTGAATCTAAAATCTACTAAGTCTGAGAAGAAAAAGAAATAAAGAATTTTTAAGGATATTCATTACCAAACCTAACTTTTTTTTAACCAAACACTTTTCCTTAGTACTTGAAGGGATCAAATTCTTCATTCTATGCTTTCTCCACTTCCTAAGTGTATAGCTGCTGCTCCAATGTATTAAAAAAGAAGTTCAACATCTGTACTTATCTCCTTATTAGAAGCTGCCAAGGATAAGAACTTTGCAGTAACTCTGCCTTGTCATCAAAGCTAGTTTTTCACTGACTGCAGCATAACCTTGGGAAAATTTCTCAGCATCCTTTCTCCTGTGTTCTCCTCAGTAATGAGAAAAATATTAATAGAATTATATTAATAAGATAAATGAATTGTTAATTAGAAACACTAAAAGTATGGCATATAATAAATACTCAGAGATCTGTTATTTTTAATATCACTATTAATCTTTCTGTAACTCACAGAAATTATAAAAATATGTTAATAAGTGAAAGTGAAATGCTGTGTTGAATGAATTTAAACATTAAAAATTAATTTGTAATGTTAAAATTTTAGGTTCTCACAACCTTCATGAACATCTGAATGCACATGATACATGCTAGTACACACATATAAAGTCTACCAGGGATGAGAGTAGCTATTTACATAGTGATCAATAATTATCATTAGAATAGCAATTACCATATATTCTGCATACTACCTCACCAACTAGGTAAGTATTAATATTTTTGTTTAATGTGAATCCTGCTATTTAGATTGGTCAAAGCAAATCAATGGCTCTTAAGCCCTCAGTAAGTGGTGAAGTAGAGGTTATGTAAGTTATTTAAAATGTATTTTAAGTATCAAGAAACTCTCTAAATATATCTATTTGTCTATTATCTAAAATCTAATATATACATTAATTCAAAATAATACATAGATTTCAATATATAATGTGCTTTAATTTTACTTTTTAAAATAAGTATTTTTATTTTTGTTCATAATTTAAATTAATTAGATCATATTTATAGCTTGGACCTACAATTTTATAATCTCAAATTATGTATTCTTTTTCCTCTCAAATTTTTTTTTTTTAAGAACTGAGTGGCAACAGTACATAAATCACTGAGAAAACAATTATTACTATAGGTATGTTTTGCAAAATAAATTCCATAAAATAGATAATATATTTTCTGCTGAGAAAAAAGACAGATTGTCAGTTAATAACAGTGCTTCATAAATTTTAACATAGTATGACTATCAGATATACATTCACTATTGATCAGATTCTAATTTGACCACAAAAAAGAAATTAAAGTTTCTATTTTTAGTCCAAAATATTTATTATCTATGTACATATTATACACATTGTAGGGTATTTCATTATTTTTAGATATTTTCTTAGTCCAATTAATGGCTATTTTATTTTCTCAATTCCATAATCTTTTATCATGTGTTCTATTTTTTTGTGCATTTGATTGTAAATTTCTGATTAGAAAGATTTGCATTTTTCTTCTTATAATAAAAAATTTGTAATTGAGTTCTCTTTTCTTGGTCATTAACATTACATATATATTACATATGTATTATCAACAATGATATAAAGAACTGAATAATCTTTTATTACTAAGTCCAATAAGATTTTTGCCTGGTTCTTTCAAGAGAAAAGACCTGAGGCTGTTTTTGCTCTAGTTAAGAACTTTATTGTGAATTCCACAGTAGGAGAGCTGTTAAAGTAGTGTTTAATTTTCAGTCTCCCCCATACTTCAGTGCAATAAAACTATAAAAAGGATTGGCACAGACACACTTTTGTGGCATAACAGTTCAGTTCACTGACAGAGTCCACATAAATCCCAAGGTCCCCAGTTCAAGACATGGAACCCAGGGAAAGCACCATGATGAATAATTAAATTAATTAAAAATAAAAATGTCCTCCTCTCTCTTCCTGTCTGCCTGACGACTCCCGATGTGTCATCATCATATATAATGCGTCCTTTCCTGACACATGCACTATTGCTTGCCATGTTTTGATAGGCCACATCTCTTCATATGTAACATATCACATTATATGTTCAATCTCCACCCCTGAGTGTAAATTTTACCATGTTAATGGAACAAATGTCACTCAGGGAACAGTTTCATTGCTAATGCACAAACTCAGCAATTCCACTAAAACCAGATTAGAATTTAGGGTTCCTGCTTTATGAGAATTGCTATTTTTTTATAGGAAAGTTTTAGACTGTCTCAGATTTCCCATTTGCTACAAGTTAGAGCAGTAGTTTCTCTTAAGGAGAAGTGGAGAGAGGAGTATGGTAGCTCCTACCACTTCTTTATTCCTTCTTCTCCTTAATATTCACTTCATTAAATCAATGTTCTTAATTTTCGTTTATTTATCTATTTATTTTTTAAGGAAAGGTGCAGGTAGCAATGAAGGACAGCAGACAACCAGGCAGGAAGAGTGAAGAGGAAGACACACTTTATTCATTCATCTTGGTTATTTTCCTCCAGCCCTGGATTTTGAACCAAGGCAGTGGGATGTATGTGGACTGGTCCCAACCACTACTCCACCGGGGCATGCTAAATTTCTACAGTGTGCCTGAGTAGAATTATTTAAATTTAAATTTATAAGAAAATTGGTGAGCTTATTCTATTTTTCACCTTCTCTCTTATTTTCATTCAGATTCTGTTTTGTCACACTTATTCATACGTTTAATTCTAAAACAAACACTCCACAAATATGAAGTTAAATGTTCTGTAGTTGTACTTGCCGGTGTTAAATCTGTCTCAGATTTTTTTATTCCTGAGTGTCTACTCTGGTTGCAGTCTTCTTACATTGAATTGTTGCTAGGGAGAAATCTTATGAAATCCTAGTTATCCTTCTACTAGATGAATTTCTTCTCTTTTTTTTTTTTTCTTTTAAACTCCATTGCTTAATCTTATTTTTTTCAGTACTTTAAACTGAATAAAAATATATTTATTATTGATCTTATTTTATTCTTAACTATTCTAGCTTAAGTTTTCCTGGCATATATCTGTCACTTCAATGTGTAGTTTAAAATGTTCTTTTTCACAGAAAAGTTTTGCTTGAATTGTATTTTAAATGTCCGTTGTCTTAGTTTTTTTCTCTGATCAGTTCAAATAAGTATTTGATGATTTTCCTTTGTATTCTATATCTATCACTCTCTAAAATCTTTTATTTTTGTTTCCTTTTTGATTGTTTGGTAATTGTATTTCTCTTCATTGTTTACTGCCTTGTGCTTTCCACACTGTTAATGGAGAATAGACTACAAGTAACACAGCTTATACTTTCCTTGAAAGTCTCTTTTTATTTCCTTTCTGAATCCTGTCAGTTCATGTTTTACCTCCTACTCTATTGTTTCATTGTTGCCCTTTTTATCTGGTCTTCTCTTCCTTGATTTTCACTTTCATTTACTTTCCCTCTCTCTCTCTCTCTCTATTTTTTTTTTTTTTTTTTTTTTGCATTTTTACTTAGTGTTCATTGTAATCATTTCTGATTGTTGATCATTTTGGGGGAAGGAGTCAGGTAAAATGACTACTTATTTGCTTTGGATTTTGAGGGAAAATAAGCTAAAGCATTGAACAACTTTCAGAACTCTTTTAACAATTTGGTTATTTCCTCTGGGTGTTAAGTAATTTTCTCTTATAATATTGGCATTAAAAGGTTTGGGTTCACCAAGTCTCTACTATTCATATATTATTGAAATACTTGTCAGGTAGCAGGAAGTAAAGCGGAGGTAATGTGAAGTTTTCTTCTTCGGTATCACCTCCTCCATCATTTTAAGTTATGTAACTGGATTTCAACAACACCTCTGTTTTCTCCTTTTTCAATTCCTACTCTATAGCAATTACTGTAATCAAATGATTACTCAATATACCTTTTAGTAATATGACAGATAATATATTCATGTGTATTCAACTTATACATATCAACTAGTAAATTTATCATGTAGTTGCAATATAAGTTTTCTGATTATACCTTACTAATAAGCAGAGGGTAATTAATGGAATAGTTAGTATTTGAAAAAATTGGAATGTGAAGTCAGACAGGTTGATTATTACGTCTTTACTTTTATACACTAGTCTACTTCTTGTGTCCTTCATCTCAGTCATCTTACAGAGTTTATATTTTAAGTGAAAAGTCAAAGCAGTTCTGTAAAATCAGAATAGAATGACTAAAAAATACCACAGAACTAACTACACACCTAATTATTTAGGTTTTAGCAGAAGAAAAGACAGAAGCAGCAGTAATAAATCCCCTGCTCTAGCAATCTGGTTAGAGAAATATACAGAGAGAATGTTCCAGGGAGTATGTTGTTCCAGAAGCTGACTACGGCAATGAAAATATTACTTACAAGATTCTTGGATTGTTTTGCCTATACAAGATGAGGGAAAATGGATATGATTCTGAGAAATAGAATGAATTAGAATGAATATTTGTATAATTAGGGCTTGTTGATATCAAGAGAACGGGTCAAATATTTCAAAGCCCTAGGGTACCATCAAATATTCTAAAAGACTTCATAAATAAGAATGAGATTCTTATTCGATAACCAGAAGTAACCAAACATCCTAATATGCAACTCTCATCTCCAGCAGGACAAAACAAAAAAAATAATGAAATCCGTAGACATTCCTTAGATGTATGTCAACACATCATGCCCTCCACTAAATCACCAAGTGTTCTTCATCATTGTCTAGTGGGCCTCATCAGCATTTCCAACCATCCCGGCACCAATTCCCTTATTTGGTAACCTCAGTTCTGTTGTTAGTATCCAAGGGTTGGTTTTGTTTCATCTGTCCCATTGTTTTGTCTATTCACATTCTACCAATGAGTGAGGTCATTTGATATCTATCATTCTGGTTTTGACTTGTTTCACTTAGTATAATTCCCTCTAGTTTCATCCATGTTGATTCAAATGACACAGTTTCACATCTTCTAAGGGCTGTGTAGTATTCCATGGTGTATGTGCATATCTTTATTCAGTCATTTGATGTTGGGCACTTAGGTAATTCCAGTTCTTAGCTATTGTGCATAGGGATGCAGTAAACATGGAGTGCATATCTCTGCAGATGAGTGCTTTTGCATCTTTTGGTCAATACCCAGAAGTGGAATGAAGGGATCACATGGGATTTTCACTTCAAATTTTTGAGGAATCTCCAAAGTGTTTTCCATAAGAGTTGCATCAATTTGTATTCTGACAAACAGTACAAAAGTGTTCCCTTTCTCCACATCCTGAGCATTTGCTGTGTCCATACTTTTGGATAATAGTCAGTCTTTCAGTTATAAGGTGGTATCTCATGGTTGTTTGGATTTGAATTTCCTCGATAGCCAGGGAGGAGGAACATCTTTTCTTGTACGTGTTGGCCATCTGTACAACTTACTTAGAAAAATGTTTTCCAATTCCTCGTCCCATTTTTTAATTTGATTCCTTACTATTCTGTTATTCAGGTTTACGAATTATTTGTATATTTGTATATTTTCGATATTATGCCTTTGTCAGAAATATGAAATGCAAATGCATTTGCCCATTAAGTAAGTTTCCTTTTGATTTTGATGATGTTTTCTTTCACTGTGAAGTAGCTCCTTTGTTTGATGTAGTCCCAGTTGTTTATTTTTGTTTTTTCTTCCCTTGATGGAGAGTTGAATCCCCAAAGATATCTCTATGACTTATGTATGGAAAGTCTTTCCTATGTTGTCATCTAAGAACTTTATGGTTTCTGGTCTTATATCCAAGTCTCTAGTCTATTTTGAGTTAATTTTTGTCAGTGGTGTTAGAGATTGGTCTAGCTTCATTCTTCTGCATATGGCTGGCCAGTTTTCCCAGTACTGTTTATTGAAGAGACTTTCATTTCTCCATTGCATGTTTTTGGCTCCTTTGTTATAGAATGACTAATTGGATGTGAGTGCGTCAGTTTCTGTTGATTCAGTTCTATTCCTCTGTCATTATTTCAGTAACATGCTATTTTGATCACTATGGCTTTGTAATAGATTTCAGTGCTGAGGTGTATAAACCCTCCAGATTCATTCTTTTTTCTAATAATTGCTTTTGACTATTCAGGGTTTTTGTTAATTCATAAAAATTTTAAGATTTTTTTTGATTCATTTCCTGGAAATAAGCCCATGGCATTTTAATGGGGATTGCATTAAATCTGTATGTTGCTTTGGGTAAGATGGTCATTTTAATGATGTTGATTGTTCCCGGTCATATGCAGGGCATTTCTTTCCTTTTTTTTTGTGTCCTGCTCTATTTCTTTTAAGAAGGACTTGTAATTTTAATTTACACGTCTTTTAACTTCTTTTGTAGGTATGTGGCCAGCTATTTTCTTCAACTTTTATTTTAAATGGTTTGATTTTCATAATTACATTTTCTTCTAGCAGGCTGCTTGTGTATAAAAATGCAACAGATTTTTGTGCATTGACTTTGTAGCTTGCAATTTTGCTATGTGCATTGATGAGCTCTAGAAGTTTGTTGATAGATTTTTTTTGGTTTTAAATTTATATAGTCATGTCATCTGCAAATAATTATAATTTTACTTCCTCCTTACCAATTTGCATTCATTTTTATTTCTTACTTAATTGCTCTGGCTAAGACCTTCAGTACACTGTTAAATAGCAATGGTGAGAGTGGACAATCTGCCTTGTTCCTAATCTTAGAGGAAATGCTTTCAATTATTTTACCATTGACTATGATGTTGGCTGTGGATTTTTTCGTATATGGCCTTTATTATGTTGAGGCATATACCTTCTATTTCCATTTTAAGGAGGGTTTTATCACAAATGGGTGTTAGAACTTATCCAAAGCTTCTCTGTGTCTATTGATATTATCATGTTTTGTTGCTTTTCTTTGAACATGTTGATGGGGTATATGACTGAATAGCTAAATCATTTTGGCTTTCTAAATGGAAGTTCATTCTATTTGCAGTTGAAAACCCACAAATTATTATAAATAAAAACTGATGTAATTATTTCTTTTCCTTTAAAGATAAGGTATTTGCATATTTCTTTTTAAAAAGAAGTATCTAGAGTATCTTTTATTGTTCTGGTACCAGACTGTTTTATTTTAATATATTTTTTATTGTAGTAAGTTTTCAACAGACTAAAATAATTTCTTAGGTATAAGTTCCCCATTTCTTAGATATGTTTCAAAACACCATGCCCTCCATTGAATCACCAAGTGTTCTTCCCTATTGTCCAGTGAGCTCCACCACCATTTGCCCCACCTGTTCAATTCCCTTGGTAACCAGGTTCTGTTGCAAATGTATCAAGGTTGGTTATGTTTCCTCTGTTACTTTGTTTAGTCTATTCACATTTCACCAATGAGTGAGGTCATCTGGTATCTATCTTCTTCACCCTTATTTCATTAGCATAATCCCTTCTAATTCCATCAATGTTGATTCAAATGACCAGCCTTCATGTCTTCTAAGGTCTGTGGAGTATTCCATTGTATATATGCACCACATTTTCTTTATCCATTCATCCAATGTTGGGCACTTACGTAATTTCCAGTTCTTAGCTACTGTGAATAGGGATTCAATAAACATGGGGATACATACATCACTGCAGATGGGTGCTTATGTATCTCTCAGGTAGATACCCAGAATTTGAGTGAAAGGATCATATAGGATTTCCATCTTCATTTTTTGAGGAATATCCAAACTGTTCTCCATAGGGTTTATACTAATTTGCACTCCCACCAACAATGCAAAAGTGTCCCCTTATCTCCACATCTTCCCCAGAATTTAATGTTTCCAGGCTTTTGAATAACAGCCAGTCTCTCAGGTGTAAGTTGATATCTCATTGTTTTAATTTGCATTTTCCTGATAGCCAGTAAGTAGGAACATAATTTCATGTGCCTGTTGGCCATCTGTATATCCTTTTCAGAAAAGTGTCTCTCCAATTCCTCCTCACTTTTTTGATTGGATTGTCTTTTCTTCTGTTGTTGAGTTTAAGGAGTTCTTTGTATATGTTAGATATTAAGGCTTTGTCAGAAATATCAATGCAAATATCTTCTCCTAGTTAGTTAGTAGGTTTCCTTTTGGTTTTGGTGATGTTTTCTTTTGTTGTGAAGAAGTTCCTTAATATGATGCAGTCCCAGTTTTTTCTTTTTCTTTTTGTTTCCCTTGATGGTGGAGTTGAGTCCCCAAGGGCTTCTCTGTAAGTGATACCATGGAAAGTCTTTCCTAAGTAGTCTTCTAAGAGCTTTATGTTTTCTGGTCTTATAGCCGAGTCTTTAATTTGTTTTGAGATAATTTTTATGAATGGTGTTAAAGAATGGTCTAGTGTCATTCTGTCTAGTGTAACTGTCCAGTTCCCAACACCATTTTTTGAAGATACTTCCCTTTTTCTCTCATATGCTTTTGGCTCCTATGTCATAGATTAACTGACTGTATGTGAGTGGGTCAGTTTCTGGTGGTTCAGTTAAATTCCACTGATGTGTGACTCTAGTATTATTCCAGTACCTTACCCTTTTGTTCACAGTTGATTTGCTATAGAGTTCACAGTCTGGAAGTGTAATCGCTCCTGATTCGTTCGTTTTTCTAATGATTGCTTTGGCTATTTAGGGTCTTTTATAGTTTCATACAAATTATAAGAATTATTCTATTTCCTGGAAAAAATGCTTTGGGTTTCTAATGGAGATTGCATTAATCCTATATATTGCTTTCAGTAACATGGCCGTTTTACTGATACTGATTATTCCCAGCCACAAGCAGGGGATGTCTTTCCATTTCTTTGTGTCCTGCTCTATTTCTTTTAAGAAAGACTTGTAGTTTTCATTGTATAGATCTTTTCTTTCCTTTGTTAGGTATATGCCCAGGTATTCCATTCGTTGAACTTAGTCTTCCACTTTGCTGTACTCGTTGATGAGTTCTAGAAGTTTTTTGATAGCTTTTGAGATTTTCAATATATATAATCCTATCATCTGCAAATAATGAGAGTTGTACTTCCTCCTTTCCAACTTGAATTCCTTTTATTTCCTTTTCTTGCCTAGTTGCTCTGGCTAAGACCTTCAGTACAATATCAAATAACAATGGTGAGAGTGGACACCCTTGCCTTGTTCCTGACCTAAGAGAAATGCTTTCAATTTTTTACCACTGACTATGATGCTGGCTGTGGATTATTTACATATGGCCTTTATTATGTTGAGGTATGAACCTTCTATTCCCATTTTATGGAGGGTTTTGTTTTTATCATAAGTGGTTATTGGATCTTGTCAAAGCTTTCTCTGAATTTATTGATATGATCATGTGGTTTTTCTCTTTGTTCTTGTTTATAGGTGTATGATATTAATAGATTAATATATGTTGAATCATCCTTACATCCCAGGGATGAATTCCATTTAGTCATGATGGATGATCTTTTTGATGTATTGTTGAATTTGCTTTGCTAATAATTTGTTGAGAATTTTTGCATCTATTTTCATTAGAAACATTGGTCGGTAATTTTCTTTCTTGGTGACATTTCTGTCAGCTTCTGGTATCAGTGTACTGCTAGCCTCATAAAGAGTATTTCAGAGAGTTCCCTGTTCTTCAAAATTTTGAAAAAGTTTCACAAGAATAAGTATTAATTCTTCTCTGAAGGATTGGTAGAACTCATTGGAGAAAGCACCTGGTCCTGGGCTTTTATTTTTGCGGAGGCCCTTGATTACTTCTTCAGTTCCATTACTTGTGATTGTTCTCTTCAGGCTTTCCAGTTCCTCCAGATTTGGTCTTGGTAGACTATACTTTTCTAGAAACCGGTCCATGTCCTCAAGGTTGTCTATTTTGGTGGCATAGAGTTTTCATAGTAGTTCCTTATAATGTTCTGAATACCTGTGGTATCTGTTAGAACTTCTGCTTTAATTTATGATTATGCTTATGAGATCTGCTCTCCCTTTTTTTTGTCTTTGTGAGTCTACCCAATGGCTTGCCAATTTTGATCATCTTTTCAAAGAAACAAATTTTGGTTTCATTGATCTTCTGGATTGTCCTTTTTGTTTTCTATTTCATTCATTACTGTTAGAATTTGATTATTTTCTGCTTTCTGCTAATTTGGGGCTTTAACTGTTCTTATTTCTATAGTTGTTCTAAATATAGAATTAAATTGTTTATTTTTGATTTTTCTTGTTTCTTAAAATAGAAATGGATTGCTATGAACTTTCCCCTTAATACTGCTTTTGCTGCATCCCATAGATTCTGGTAGCTTGTGTCCCCATTCTCACTTGTCTCTACGTATTTTTAAGTTCCACTTTGATTTTCCCTTTCACCTAGGAGTTCTTTATGAGCATATTCTTGAATTTACGATTGGTTTGAGGCCTTCCAGCTTTCTTTCTGTGGCTGATTTCCAGTTTTAGGCCACTGTGGTAAGAGAAGATGCTTAGTATGGCTTCCATTTTGTAAATTTGTTGAGATGTTTTGTGTTCCAGCATATGATCTATCTTTGAGAATATTCCATGAGCACTTGAGAATCAAATGAAATCTGTAGTCATTGGGTGAAGTGAACAGTTTGTCTATTAGTCCTATCTGTTTCAGATAGTCATTAAAAGCAGTTATTTTCCTGTCAATTTTCTTCCTAGTTGATATGTCCTTTGTTGTAAGTGGGCTGTTGAAGTCCCCATTACTGTGTTGCTGTCAACAAATATCTTTAAGTCTAATAATACTTGCTTGATATATGTTAATAAGCATTATGTCTTCCTGATGGATTGATCCTTTAATCAACATTTAATGTTCATCTCTGTCATTTGTTATGCTTTTTAAAGGGAAGTCTATTTTGTCTGATATGAGTATAGCTGTTCCTGCTCTTTTGTGGTTGCCATTAGATGGTAGAATTGTCTTCCAGCCATTGACTTTGAGCCTTTGTTTATCTTTTGAAAGAAGGCGGGTTTTCTAAATGCAGCAGGTTTGGGTTACGCTTATTAATCCATTCAGCTCTACTTACTAATCTCTTCAGCTCTGTGTCATTTGACTGGTTAGTTCAGTCCATTAATGTTTAAGGTGATTATTGACATATTGCTGCTTAGAGTCATTTTAAATTTGTATTTTGTATGTTGCTCCAGATGATGAGTTTGTTCTTTCTCTTTTTAGGTTAGATGAGTGCAGTTATCTTTTGATTGACTTCACCGTTTCTTTTCTTCCTCACTTTCTCCCTGGGGTGATATTTTGAAGTTACCCTGATTTTAACATTTGCGGTTCTATGTTTACTACTTAATGTTATTTGAATGCATATTAGTTTTCTACTCATTCTATCTACATCTTTTTCTCAACCTCCCACTTTTAATATTTATTCTCATACTGTTTTTCTGTGTGATTTCTTTATGCTTTTTAGAGCATCCTCTAATATTTTTTGTAAAGCTGGTTTCGTGTTGATGAATTCCTTTAATTTATCCTTGTCAGAAAAGATTATCACTCTGGATGATAATTTTGCCAGATATAATACCCTAGGTTAAAAATCCTTTTATTTCAGCACTTTGAATATGCCATTCCCTTCTGGTCTGTAGGGTTTCATATGAGAAGTCCGCTGACAATGTTATGGGGGTTCCTCTGTATCTGACACCTTTTTTTCTGTCTGCTTTTGATATTCTTTCTTTATCTTGTATTTTTGACATTTTTATGATGATGCATCTCATGTATTATTCCTTAAAATGCCACGTCTGTCCCCTTTTCAATCTCTTCCACTGGACCCTTGTGATGCGAATGTTTATCCTTCTGTTGTTATCCCAGAGCTCTCAAATGCTGTCTTCCATTCTTTGAAGTTTCTTATCTCTTGCTAGTTTGCTTTATTGAATTCATCAGTCCTATCTTCCAGATCACTGATTCTATTGGAAGTTGATCCATCCTATTATTGAGTCGTTCTATTGAGTTCTTTAATTCAGACATCGTGTCTCTTGTCTGTTTTATATCTTGTTTTAATTCTTCCTTGTATTCTCATTTACTGCCTCTAATGAGTCTGGATTTCCATGAGTAGATAAATCACTGCTACCCTAAATTCCTCTTCAGGTAATTTATATATGTTTGCTATATTCATATTTTCCCCTGGCTTTTTGATTGGATCCATCATCTCATGTATATTTCTTCGTGCCTTTGCTTTATTAAGCATTCTGTTATATTACTGAGGGTTTGGTTTCCCTGACATTGTGTAGGTATCACCTGTCCAGGATTAGAAATAGGGCTGCAGTTTTGCCTTTACCCACAAGATGGTGATAACCGGTAGCGTTGAGGTTTGGGTCTGCTTTCTCACTATAATCCTCGGGGTGGGATATCCAGTGGGCAGAATTTCCAGTTGTCAGATATACAGTGGGCATGATTCCACTCAGTGTACCCCAAACTTGTATGAAATGGTTGTGGGGAGGGTCTGAGCTTGCAGTTTCTTTGGCTAATTTCGTGTTATGGCTGTGCCCAGTGAAATTTCACCTTGCAGGCTCCAGCTTATCTCCAGTGCATTGGCTCTCCTTTCACCCCTTCCCAACTCAGCCCTCCGTGTGGCTCTGTGTCTCAGCCCAAAGGGCCTGCCTCTTGCTGTCTCTGCAGCCCATCCCAAAATCCTTAGCTTCTGCCCCACCATGCATCCAGAAACTCCCAAGCTCTGCCCCAAATCCAAATCTGCAGCTTAGCTGAGAACCCCGCTGGGTGCCCTCACCCACCATTAGTTATTAACCAATATGTCTCCAGCTAAAGTGCCAGTTGTTTCTTGGTGTTTGTCTCAGGAAAATAGGTGATTTTCTTTGTGTGTGTGGTTTTTTGTTGTTGTTGTCTATGGGAAGCAACCTGAAAGTGTATCCTGTCTAGTCAGAAGTCGATCTCTAGTAGCATACTGTATTGATGATGATCACGCTATAGTATAGTTTGAAGTCAGGGAGTGTGATTTCTCTGCTGTTCTTTTTATTCTCTTAGGTTAATTTTGATTATTCAAGGCCTTTTGTGTTTCCATACAAATTTATATATTGTTTGCTAAATTTCCCTGAAAAATATCACTATGACATACGTGACAAGGTCATTCACGGGAAGAAAGAAAGTCTATTCAAAAAATGGTGTTGGTAAAACTGCAAAGACATTTCAAAATGTGAAGTTAGATTACTCATTAGTACCATGCACAAAAGTTAACTGAAGATGGAGGAAAGACCTGGACATAAGATTCAAAAACACAAAATAATTAGAAGGAAATGTGGGAAATACTTCACAACCTCAACCTCAAATATGTATCTGAGCTACAGCAAAAGAAACCAAAGCAAAACTAAACAATTGGGAGTACATCAAGCTGAAACGCTTCTGCACAGCAATGGAAACCACCACTAAAATAAAAAGACAAGGCATACAATTGAAGAATATAGACAGACAATACATACCACATAAGAGTTTAATCTCTGACATATAGATAGATAGAGTTCATAAACCTCTACAATAAAAAGAAATAGTCCACTCAAAGAATGGACAAAACTAAGTAGATACCTATCTAAAATAGATATACAAATGGCCTACAAATACTTGGAAAAAATGTTCTACATCACTCATATCAAAAATATACAAGTAAAAACCACAATGAAATTGCACCTCATACCAGTGAGAATGGCCTGTACCAAAAAGACTGAAAACAGTAGGTATTGGGGATATGTTGGGAAAAATAAACACTTCTACACTTTTGGTGGGGGTGTAAATTGATGCAACCACTTTGTAAAACAGTAAGGTAATTCCTCAAAAATACAACAATTTATCCAACAATCCCACTCATGGGCATATATCCAAAGAATACAAAATCTCTAATCAGAAAATTATGCATATCCTTATGCTCACAGAAGTACATTTCACAGTAGCCAATGCATGGAAACAACCTACAATATTTTGAGGGTTTGAAAATATTAATTTCAAAATGAATGTTGTGACCGCAAACTCATAAAAATAATTAAAAAAATGATCAATCACCTAGCTATTAGAAAGAAAAGTGGAATAATATATATTAATAGTCCAAAATAAGAAGAAACAAAAAAAGAATAAAAATACAGTAAATAGTTTAAAAAATTTATAGTTTTTGAATATTGAATTCGTTAGTCATTATATAAGTGTAAATAAATGAAGAATTTTATTTTAAAAATAAGACTTACGTGTACTTAAAAATCCTTTGTACTTCTAAGATGTAAATCTTAAAGAGACATCAGAGGTTTGAAAATAAAATAATGAAAATGATATACAATACAACCATTAACCAGAAAAGGTGATGTAGTTTTACTAATATTTACTAGATAAAGTGAACTAAGTTGAAAAGGAACTTATTGGAAGTATAGCTTATTATAATAAAGTGGCCAGTCTAGGAAGATAAAAATACTAATTTATTATGAACACCCTAAATATCTTACAATATATATAAAGCAATGATAGCAAGACTAAAAAAGAAACTTTGAATAAACTCACAATTACATGAAAGTTCTTAATACTTACTATCCTAAGAGCTGATAAAATAAGCTACCAGAAGAAAATATATAAAATAACTGAAACATAAAAATAAAAACTTTAATCAATCAATACATATAATATGTGTTCTGATAGGTACAGAAAATGTTTAATAATTCCCATACTATTAAATAATAAAGTTATTGGCAAATTAGGGATACAAAGTATCTTTTTTATTCTGATAAAAAAAAATCACAAAAATCCTTCACCAAGCACTATGCATAATGGAAAATTGCTGAAAGTTTCTACCTTGAGAAACACTAGTAGCTAAATAGTTCCCATTATCACATAATAATATACAATTTCGCAATGCAAGTACAAGTCAGCACAGTAAGGCAAAGGAAGAAAAGCTTAATTTTTGAAAGGATGCAAAAGAAAACACTGGGAAAACAGTTTCATTATCGACACATAAGCTTTACATGCATATACATGCACCAAAAATTATGCATAAGACAGTTCATAACTTTCTATTCTTACTATCCCTGCAAACTAAATGTCTACAGTCACATACAACAATGAAAATTTTTGGCAAAGGATGCCAAACACAATAAGCAACATATTATTTCATAAAAGTGAAAATCAAGAGACAATTTACCCTCTAACAATAAAAGTGGCAGAGTAATTACCCACCCATACCATAGGCAGTGTTTGGAAAGAGTCACAGGGTAGGCTTCTAGAATGTTCTCTCTCTTGTTCTGTGTACTGAGAGTAAAGAGAATCCACTTCATGACAGTTCACCAAATTGCACACTTTTGCCTCCTGTACTTTTTCTGTAGTATGGTTTTAATTTAATAAAAATGTATTTGAATTAATGCTTTATAATGAAATATTTCCATTGATGTTGAAATTAATAATATGGCTTTCTCTTATTCATAAATATTATGATTTATGGAAGTATATCCATGCAATTTAAAAAATCAATAACATAAAATATGAGAAGGTAGAAGATAGCAAGTATCATTATTCGTAATTGATGTGAATTTATAAATACAAAATAGAAAATTCATTAAAATAACTATTGAGAACAATAAAAGTAATACAGTAATTGAAGATGAAGGCAAATATATAATAATTATGGTATTGTAGCAAAAAAGTTATAGAGTAAAAAAAGTATAATGAAAGAAAAGTCTCCATTAAAAATAACATAAAATCTGTAATAATTAGGAGCAAATTTAACAGCAATTTGTAGAATATTTTTGTGAATAAAATAAGACTCTATATGCTTGCACATGTTATTATTGATCATCACGGGAATCTGCATGCCTTGAGGTAGTAATCAGTTATTTTCCTTTTGTGGATTATACTCACACAGCAAAATTTAGTTTGGGTTTATTGACACTTTGCCCTGAAGGTTGTTTCTCAGTCTCCTTCTCTTGACACTAAATATTGAGTGTTCACAAACTACAAATTAATTCTTAAGTCATACTTAGTGAAACATAATTAGGAATGCTAAACCATTTTAAGAATGGCAATACAAAGCCAAATATGAATGATTTCTGATATGCTTCTTAGCACCCTGCTCCCATTCATTAACAGAGGTAATTAAGAACTGGCTATAAATACAAAACATTCATTAACAGCTTTTATTATCCTTGCTCTCTTTCCTTACGGAGTCTAATGTTGAATTTCTGCACCTTTTCACACTATTTTTTGTGTTTGTTAATTAAACTTTCTGGTAGTCACTTCTCATTCCTCTGGGATAAAAGGAAAGTGAACCAATATAACCCAAGAGGAAAGTAAATAAAACACCAGAACTCTAGAATATCTACTTACTTTAAGAAAACAGTAGTAGAGCACAGTGAATTCTATATTCTGGAGAGACATAGCTTGTGAGGATGCTAGTGTACTTACTTTTGGTTATTAAGTACATGTATATTTATACTTACCTTTTCATCATAAATGCTTCTCCCTAAGGTATCTGAATAAAATGACATTTAAGTCATAGAAAAATATGAGACCGGTATGCAAGTAATTATGTATAGTGACATGGATGTCAAAGGTACCAGTGCTAGAAATTTGTTTTGACGTGATGACACTAGTTTTCATGGTTAATTTTTGACATTAGTATGTTTTTACCCTGCTAAAATAACGGATGAAATAGTGCAGATAATTTGGTTAGTTCATTGCATTATATTTGAAATATTTCATAGTAGTTAATTTCAGATGTTATTCTTAGTATCAGCTTTTTCTATATTTATACACTTTATAAAAACTTAACATGTAAGCCAAAGACAGCTATGAGTTATGAAGAATAAATTTGGAGTAGGAGGAAATACATTTATAAGAAAGCAAATTCTATGTTTTTCGAAAGAGTTTTTAAATATATTTTACTGGATATTTGATATGTATATTAAATGCTCACTATGGAATGTAAAGGTAGTCATTATAATAAAATAATTTCTATTTCATGTGTTTTTAAAATGTGCACATTTAGGTACATTATTTATGGAGATATCTTGCTCGTATTAAGGATTGTCGAAGAACAAAACCTTCCATGGATAAGTTAAAATTTGGGTTTTTGCTATGACTTTCTATGATCTACAGGAATCCATTTGCTATTTTAAGATTCTTCAAATTCTTTACCACCTTGTGTTTTAAATTCTTTATTTTCTTATAGGCATTTTTAACTATTCTTGTGAGACTGTGAGAATAAAAACTATAAATAATTCATAATTTTAACATATCTCTTTAAATTTTCAAAATCTGTTTCCCAATTCACACTATTACTACAAAAACAAATGGAATGAGCTGAGAGAGAGAGAGACGGGTGGGGGGGAGGTAATATTAGCTTAAAAGCAATCCACTACTTTCTGAAGAAAGTCAAAAAAGCCTTGAAAATATTCATGATTCTCAGAATTCTCACTCCACTCACTCCAACCCACTTTTAAGCCCTTTGGACTACATCACACCTTTGTTCAGTTGAATAGCACTACTAACATGTTTCTCAAAAATAGTGTGGCAGAGATGATGTAAAAAGGATCTGAGAGCAAGGAAAGTCCTATAGCAACTGTATGTTAAATGTGGAGGTTCTCATTTTATAAAGCAGATTGGTCATTTTTATTCATATTTATGTGACCTACATGGATTTTTCAGGCATTGTATATTACAAACAAAAGTGGGTTGGGTGGACACTCTAAAAGTATAATACCGATATGGGCTCTAGGCTTGTCTAATAAGAAAGGACATTATCCTATAAAGTTAACTTAAAATTAGACCATTTCTTTCTACATGATGCTCGTTATTTCTGCAATTTCTCTTTTTAATTTTTAATATTTGATTTGGACGCATCTCCATTGGTTTGGCTATTTTGTTGTATGTCAGACCTCGGAATTGTGTGGTTAGTAGGTCCAACCAAGGACTCCTGGAACTGGACACCTCTGAAATACACATATATATGTATATATACATGCATATATATGTATATATATATAAATTTTTAATTTTATATATGTAACTTTTATAATATAATTATTGTTTCTTTTGTTTACAAAATCATACACACTTTAAGATACTGAAATCACTTCTTAATCTATGGCTATTACATACCTCACCCACCAGCTGAGTTTTATTGTCCTTTACCAGCACCTTGTTCCCTCTCTCCTTCCATCCTACCACTCACCCCCTGGCAGACACCACCTTGTAGCCTGGGAATTTTGCTGGGATTTGCAAGTTTATTTCATTATATTCCACATGTTAGTGAAGCCATCTTTTTTTTTTCTGACTTACTTCACTTAACATGAACCCCTCCAGTTCCACCCAGATTGTTGCAAAGGACATACTTATGTTGCTGTTGTTTTTCTAGTAGCTACACAGAATTCCACTGAGTATAAATAATGCCATCTGCTGATGGCCATTACCAAATCTAACTTAAATCCAGGAATGTTGTCCTGGATCTTCCTGGTCAGAAAAGTTGCTTAAGAGTAAATGGTTTAAGTAAATAATATAGCTATCTCTGGCAATTAGTATCTCTGGCAGTTAGGTTTTATTAGACTCCCAAATACATTGGTAACGTGAAAATTTAGAGCTTTACTAAGCTGTGTAATTGGAATTCACTAAATTTCTGAATAAGAATTCTGAAATATTAATAATTTGTCAACTTGGCAAAGAAGCTAAGAATTTAAATCTATAAGCATAGTGTGGCACCTTAAGAAATATTACTATTAGGATGCATATATCCTTTTATGAATCTTTTAATCTAGAAGAATGCTAAAGTATACCTTTCCTGTAATTACATAAAATCAATAACTATTTTTTAAGAATTCTAATTAATATAAGAAGCTAAAGCTAACAAAAATGTTGAAGGAGAACACAATAAGTCACCTCCAGTCTATATCTTTTGTAAAAAGACATATCACTGAAGGGACTCTGAGGCCTAGATGAAAATTATTATCTTAAAAGACATGTAAAGGGAAAAAAAATATTTAAAATGGTTAAGAATGATTTACTCACTCAGTCTCTTTAACATATAAATGCAGAAAGTAGAACCTTAATCCACTTACCACCCTTTCCATTTTCCTGCGTGCACTACCACATTGTTCCCTTACAGCATGCTTTGACTCTGTATTTGAACAAGAGACAAAGAAAACATGGTGAATTTGACTGTTAGTTTTCTTCCACATTCTGCAAAAGGCATAGATACTACTAGTGAACTTCTTCCTGGTTATTTTTTTAATCAGTATATCCAAGATTTATTTGATTGTCCAGCCTGTAAAGAACCTCAGAAGGAAAAATAGGAAATTTCCTCTTTCTGACAATATTAAGAACATATCTCTATATATAATGAAAGCAAATGTGTATTCTTTAAAAAGGAAGGGAAAAGGAGTGAAAATGTTTTTTTGAGGAAAACTTGTTATTTTGGAATGGGAAAAAAAATTTGAGAAAAATGAAAAAAGGAAAATGAATTTCGTAGATGGTTTGTGGAAGAAGCATTTAAGGAAAATCTTTGTATATGAAATTTTTTAAATTGAATTTTAATATCAGTAATATTCTTATGAAAAATAAGACTACTCTTAATTCATGCTCAGCTTTTCATAACAGATTGCTAATTGTTTTAATTTTTCTGAAAACCTTCTAATACCTTGGAAAAACCTTCCAAACCTCTCCAATATCAAATTCAGATTATAGGTCTTTAAAGGAAAATTTGGGAAATCTTACAGAGTTCCTAAGATATTCAATATAAAGAAATTATTCACTTTTTGTGGAAGAAAATATATTAAATGAATTAGGTTTGTTTAATGTAATTAAAATTGACGGGAAGCATTGTCCAATATTAAAAATGTGTGCTAATTAATGTGTGTCCTGAAAGTTGCATAAAATTTCTAAAATTCTGATACATTTTGGTATAATACCATTATTTTTCATTTGGTTGGTCTTTTGTATGTCACAAAAAATTATTACATGGAAACTGGAGGGAGAAGATTAATAAAATAATACGGAGAACTACGTCATATTCATATCTCAGTGTGCCCCAAACATCCAAAAGAAAATTCTAAAATTGACATTGGGGCACATAATGCCGCTAGGTTGATAGCGCAGGTTTGAGGTTCATAGCAGCAGAGATTTGGCAGACAAATGTTACCTAAAGCTACCCATCCCACATAACCAGGAGGAGAGGAAGAAGATGCCACAAATGAGTAAGCCCCACTCCATTTAACAACCGGATGATTATACTGTGGCATAGCCCATAGGGCTAGGGCCCTATCAGCATGACAGGAAGGACACTGGAAGTGAGAATCCTGGATTGTTCCCAGAAGGGTAAGGGCCAGATCAACTCTAACTTCCATGAGCTCTCGCTAAGTGATGAGATTGAAGGGCTCCCTGATTGGCTTTCCTAAGTAACCTCAAATTACCACAGAGATAGAAATGAAGTAGAATTTCCACCAAAACAGTAGCCACATTCTCTGCTTTGAGTATCAAAGAATGCCATATAGAAAGACAAACATGAAAGGCGTGGCATTGCCCTCGTGGAGTAGGAGTTGGTGCAGTCTCGGTACATCCCAAGTTTCCGGGTTCATTTCTGGGGCGTGAGGAACAACCAAGATGTACAACTAAATAAATAACAATGTTTCTTCTTCCTCTCATTTCCTGCCTGCCTGCCAACTTTCCTGCATCCAACCTGTTCCTGGGTTCCAAAACATTGTGCCATTCTTCATCTAAGTACCCCCATTTCCTTTTTGGAATCAGAATTTGCTAATAAAACCAGGGCCCTTGGTACTCAGTGGGAAAAAAATGACTAATTATTTTATCTAAGATTATGGGTGGGGGTATTACTTTTTGCTGTTTTTGTCTTATCTCCTGAATTTCTGTCACTATTGCCCCCACCTTTGTTAGCTTGCTGTCCCATTTCATACAAACTGGATGCCCCTTTCACATACAAATGGAAATATAACACTTGACAGTGGGTAAATAAAGGCTAAAAACTTTCAGTCATGAAAGAATTTTAAAAAACTTTTTTTTCTCTTCAGACACAGTTTACTAACAAACTTTATCACTGACAAGGCAGAACCAAGCACAGTCCATTGCAGGATGGAGGCAGGACAATAAAACTAATGAAGGTGGACCCTTGAAACACACTCCACATCCTTTGTGAAACCTGCTTCCACCTCCCATTACCTCCTTGTTAAAAGATTTGTCTTTGCCCAAGGCAGTTGAAATGGCTTTGTGAGACATGGATGAGCCATTCTCCCCAACTGATAACTTTCTGAAAAAATGTCATCAATTCTTTCTTGTAACACAGTCTCTATTTTTCTTGGATTTGGCTTGCAAACAAATGGGAGCAAAGAAATCATTGTAGATAACAACACTTCTGGGTATACATCCAAAATAATTAAAAGTGAGGTCTTAAAAAGGTATGTGTACATCCACGTTCATAGCAACATATCCACATTTTAGTCTTTAAAAGAAAGAAAATTCTGTCAGATAATACAACATGGATGAAATTTGAGAACATTGCTCTATGTGAAATAAGCCTGTTAATAAAAAGACAAATACTGCATGATTTACTTATATAAGATACTTAGAATAGCAGAAATCATAGAAACAGAGCATAGGCTAGTGGTTACAGGGGAGGTGGAGAGGTGGATTAAGATTTACATATAGAATTTTGGTTTTACAAGATGAACAACTGAAAGTAATGATGGTTGTACAACATTATAAATGTGGTTAGTTCCACTGAACTGTGTCCTAAAAACTGGTTAAGACTGTAAGTTTCATGTTATGGGTACTATGTCACAATTAAAAAAAAAATGTGAAGAAATAAATAGGAATAGCATCCTAATGTGTAGTCTAGAGAATAACTCACAGTTTTCTTTAATTTGGGAGTAACTAAAAAAACCTAAAAATGCAACTACAGAGCAAATACTCCATTTCAACACCATGATAAATAATGAATAGGTTATTAAAGTACTACTGATCACATTTCTTCATCTAGCTCCATAATACAAGAGAGAAGGGACACATAATGCTAACAACTCATAGGAAATTTAAAACTCCTGAAAGGAAATAGAGGGTATAAATGAGCAGAGTATTATAAATCTGTAGTGCTTACAGTCGTGTGGGAAATCACTGAGACAAGTTGTTTAGAGAGATTTAAAGGGATTTTCAAGTTTCCGGAGATCAACTAGAGTAAATCAGCAATTAAGCAGAGGAATCACAAAAAGTAACTCAGTAACTCTAGCTTCTGCCCTTAAGCTTCAAGATACCACAGAAAAGCTGATAAAGAGGACAAGGGGGGGATGATATCCCCTACGTAGTTTCAAATGAGTGAATGTAAAAGTGGAAAGTCAATTAATTCTCAAAAGCTTTTCTATTTAAATTAAAACTGATTTTATTGATTTCCACCAGCACCCCTGCCCCCATTAAGTTCTTTAAAATCTCTAATCTACTCTTTTTGGGACCTATGAGAGACATTACTCTGGCATAAAATTATTTTCCACAGAATTAAATTTAGTAATTTATTTAAATCCAAAATCTAAGGTAAAGCCCAGCAGACATAAACATCTAAAGTAGCACAAAAATAATTACTTTCAATGCCAAAAGAATGATAAAAGAAATTCATTTTCATCAAGTTTAGTTTTTGTCTTTAACATTTAAAAATAGAAAGGATAGGTTTAAAGAATTATCAGGAGGGCTTTACAAATGAGACTCCATTATAAATGCCTGAGAAAAGGGTGATGTATGAATAAAATTAAATGTGTTTTGAACAAAAAGATAAAACAACATGATTATCTTTGAAATATTTGCTACAGCAATAATAAAATGCATGCTTATATAAATACATTTAAATTTTATAAACAAATAAGCATTCATGTAATTTTAAATAACTTTTGGTTTCTTTTTTCATCTTATTTTAATTAAATTAAATGCAAAAGAATATTTCCTTAATGTTGTATATATCAGTGCAAACACAGTCATAAATATGGAAGGTAAACATTTTTCAGAGAGTTTTAAAATGATTCATCACACCTGCTTCTGAGAACAAACCAGGATTTGTAGAAGAAACTATATTTAATGACATATGTGTGGGAAATTTACTTACTGCAAATTCTGAGGTAAATGAGACATAAGAACAAGGGAATGTGAACTGGGTGTCGGGGAGTGAGGAATGGTGTTTCACTTTATCTTTAGTCTTAAAGAGATGTTTCTTGAGAAGACCTATTCACAGATAATCTAAAATCTGAATTAAGACCTACCCAAACTTCAGTTTTCTGGGTTGGAGAAAGGGAGGAACGATCACTTCTTCATCTAGAGGGTTAAGGGAAAGGCAAGAATTTCTCCTTCACTTCTGAGGTTGTCATTACTTTCAACTCAAAGTAATCTGTATGCTTCTATAAGACCCTTTCTGAGAGACTTGGGTAATCTGTTCTGAGCTCCTTCAGACTCATATTTTTTAATTGTCAACAATTTTCTTTGGCTTAGAGCAATCTATTTCACACAATCTTTTCCTAAAAGGAAGATTTAAAACTGTGAAAGCTGTTCTACCAAGCTTTATTTCAAAATAGTAAAATGCATATTAGTTTGGTAAAACTCACATTGAATATAGATAACTTTGTTTTTTCAAATCAATTTTATTGAAGGAGCATTGTATCATAGCATTACATGGTTTTAAGGTGTGCATCATTGTAAATCAAATATGTATATAACAATTTAAGCTCACCATCACAAATTCAGTTCTTTCTTCACCATACAATTGATCCCCTCTAATTGTCTTATCCTCTCTTCCTTCTCTTCCTACAACCAGTAATTTGCTTTAATTGACTAAAAGTTCATTTGTATTTTATTAAGATTACTTGCCTGACTTCTCTACATAACTTTGAATATGTTAAAGTGAAAGTCTCCTTCAAAGTAACATTTAGGTTGTAGAAACTACTTTGAATCAAACTTACCTCTTCTAGTCTCCAACTACCATTTTGAGATTTTTGCCTGAATTGTTGAGTGCCACCCAACTCAACTCCTTGTTTTCTCTTTCTTGGATATTGGGAAACAAACAGGAGACCACCAGATGATAAATTGCTCTTCAAAGTCATTATAACTATTTACATCTTAACTTATTAATATTAAAAAATTTCTAAGATTTACGAGTTCTTATTGTACCACAGAATGTCAGGGAAGGTAGATAATGTACCTGAGGATGACTGTTATAAAAATAACTCTAATATGATTTGCCACATATCTTTTTAAATAATGTTTAAGAATTGTTTCAAAATTGTAAAAAGTTTGCAAAGATAACACTGAGATGTCCTATGGACACTTTTACCCAAATTCAATTAATGTCAATTTATAAGGTATATTTTTTAAACTTAAGAAACCATAGATTGGTTCATTACCTTTAGTTTAATGTTAAATTTGATTTGTATTTCATCATCATTTGATTTGTTTTTCCATTTATGTCCTCTTTCTTGCTCTAATTCCATCCAGGATTTTACATTGCACTTTGTTGTCATATCTCCATACCCTCCTCTAGTCTATGAAAGTTTCTCAAACATTCCTTAATCTTCAAGACCTTAATAGTTTTAATACTAGAGATGAATTTTTCAGAATATTCTTAATTTTGTTCTGTCCAGTGCTGTTTTTAATGATTAAACTGAAGTTATGGGTTTTAAAAAAGCATGTAAGAATGAAATGCCCTTTCCACCACATATAAAGGAATATGTGATAACCACACAATGTAGGTCATGTTTTAAACCTCTATCGTTTGTTCAAGGTAGTATTTGACAGTTTCTCCTGTGCAAATTATCTTTTTGTTGTTGTTTTTTTTCCCCTCTTTTCTTGTGTTATCATTTGTTAGCAACTCACTAAGTCTCTTCTATCTTCAAGAGGTAGGAGGATTAAGCTCCAACTGCTGGAAGGGTATTTATATATATTATTTGGAAATTTTCTGTAAAGAAGACTGTTCCCTTTACCTGATCTATTTCAGACCTTGTATTTATATCTGTATATAATTATAGGTATTTATTTCATAATTTTATTTATAAAACAACATTGTCTTATCATTTGCTTTTGAATTTTTCCAACTGTAATTATGGTGCATCTTAAAGTTTGGCTTCTATGTTTTACCCCTCCTTTTGATTTCTGAGGATTTCTTTACTTACCAGGTCCTCTAGGTACCCTTTCCTGGGACTATAATTAGTGATTTCTCTTAAGGAGCCATTGTCCCTTTACCTGATAAATGATATTTAGGCACCAGGAAAGGGTTGGTGGTTAAGCTCATTGCTTCTGAGATGTCACTGTTTTTAGATCTTCTTTACAGTGTTATATTTGTATGTATAACTTTTGCATATACACAAGTTTATGATTATTTCTAGGCCTAATAATCTGAATATACTGTAGGCTACAAATTACATCATTACTGATGTCTCTGACTCTCAGCTTGTCTTATGTTTTTAATTCTTCACTGTGTTGGTTTATTGAATTATAAAGTTGACCCTTGAACAATGTGAGAGGTAGAGGATCTGATACATGCCCAGTTGAAAACCTTGTATGATTTATAGTCAGCCTACTGTATATGTGGGTTTCATATCCCAGGGTTCAATCAGCTGACATCTACAGCTGATTGAATCTATGAAGTAGAACCAATCTGCATATAAACAGATTCACACAGTTCAAGTTCCTCTTGTTTAAAGGCTAACTGTACAGACCTTGGCAATGCAGAAAGTAAATATCAAAAAATACATATACATGTTATTCATAGATATGCATGCACTTAATATTGTTTATTCACTCCCATCAATTGATCACAATTAAACACTAGGAAACTGAAAATGAGGGAAAATAATTTTGTTCAAATTAAACATTTATTCAGTTAGAAATTAAAAAATAATATATGAATTAAGATCAATATTTAAGATATCTTAATAGTGTTTTTGCCTTTTTTCAATTATGGGGGAAAATATTTCCATATTATTTGAATTTCAAGAACATATGTATTTGGTGACAATGAAGATAGAAGAATGAGAAAAGAAAAGTGGAAAATGAAAGTGATATAAAAGATACTTATATTAATTAAAATAATAAATATAGACACAAGAATTGCATTAAATATTTATATGCTAATCTTATTAACTGAATGAAGTTAATATATTAAATTTAAATATGTCTAAGCCTCATCAATGCCTTAGGAAAGATTTATGATAATAATACAGTGTTGACAGATATTTGAAATTACTCATGTATATGTTAGCTGACATTAGCATAAGTAAATTACTTCTTCTGGAGTTCACCTTGAAGCCATATTTGAATTTGATAATTCCCTATCTTCTAATGTTAAAGTCATATTTAAATGAAAAATGAGAAAACTGTCTTACCACTGGGTATTCAGTATGTTCATGTACTTCTAAATATAGCATGCAAATATTAATTGTCATTGCTGTAACCACTATGTGTCAAATTTTACACAACACAAATTAGAGTCTTCAATGATCCACCAAGAAATGTAGTAGACTGTAATAACAGATCTCTTTTTATATTTGGTTTATTTCTATCAAGTGCTATTTTAGATATCACTAACAAAGCAGCTAAACATCATCCCTCATAATGTCTAATATTTTGGTCATTCCCTCCTGCCCCTGACCCACCCTGTGATTATGGAAAGAAAACTATCTAATATATAGAATCTTCTTTTACTTCAGAAAAAAATACCTTTTAATTAATTATTTCCTAAGAACTGACATATTAGTGAACTTGAGACTATGAGGAAAATATAAGTAGTTTTTCTCAAAACATAGGTGTTTTTTAGCAATAATGTTCAACATAGCAGTAATACAGGACTTTAACTCTGCTTTTCTTCTAGGATTCTTAATTGGTAGATGCAAGTAGACATCAACTATAAGTAATTCCTAAAAGAGTATTCATTATTGCAATTGAATTGTATAATTACTTAATAATTGAGGACCCAGGAATAGTTTTATTTTACATGATGAGTTTTCTGAAATTTTCTATAATATAACTAATTAGTTATGTTTCTTGGATATATGAAATTCCTTTTTTATTTCAGAAAACATAGACATTGAAAGCAAATATTTGAAAATTGTTTTTCATTATTATTTCAAAACAATTTTTGAGTTGGGTGACTTCTTAATTACAGCATCAGATTTTCCCCCAAATTAGTAATTTTATATATTTTTAAAATGATCACACATATTAATATAGCCATCAGTCTTAGCAAAAACATCTAAGTATTGAGAAGTTGTCAACTTCATAGATGCAAGTACAGGTTTTCGAAAATTTAGCTTTTGCTTGAAGTTCAAGCTTTATTACTGGCAGCAAATACTGTTACTTGGGCCACATCTTTGTAATTCAGGAGGCTGAGACACTGACATGCTGAATATGTAAAGCCTCAGAGTCTGGGTTTGAGACACGAGTCTAGTGTGAAAAACCAAAATTAGCTGATTGATTAATTGACTAGCTAAAAAAAATGTTAATTTGTTCTCTTACTTCCTTCTTTCCTTCCTACTTCTCTGTCCCTCCCTCCCTCTCTTTACCTCCCTCTCTCATTCCCTCCTAACCTCTCTCCATCCATTACTTCTTTCCTCCCTTTTTAAAAAAAAGTTCTGCCAATTATTTTTAAATGACTGACTTCCTTTATTCATGTTGAAGAAAATATCTGTCAAATACTCATCTGAATAAGAATAACTTATCTATTAGTTTTTCCTTCCATAGAGGAAAGTAGTTTCTTTAACTCTCAACCCAAAAGAATTTTATATGTGTTTTCAGGCAACCAACCTATGCAGTACACAAAAAAAGGTCTTTAAACATACTTCAGGCTTTATCATAGAGTATGTGTTCTTTACACATGTTCTTAAGATCAATTTTTCATAATACTATCATTTTTTTACTGATACCCATAACATAGACTTCAGTGAAACTTTTTTTTGTTTTTTTTTTGTTTTGTTTTTCCCGTGAGTGCTTAGAGTAAAAATTACAATACATCTTGGTACCAGTCACTTGATTTGTGTTAAGGCAATGGCAATTTTGATACTCAATGAAAATGACAATACAACTGTTCTTGAATACAATCTGTGATTCAAAATGATTATTCAAGTCTTTGAATATTTTAGCACCATTTGTGTTTCTTCCAAACATTCCTATAAAATCAGATTTTCTTTAATGATTAAGTGGTAATAATAACATTCAAGAACAATAACAAAAAAAACAAAAATATCTGCATGTTATCTGTAGAGTCATCTAGTTTCAAAAGATAATTAAAGTTCTGCAGGTTAAACACAGTAGTATCCTTTCATGCTTGCAGATAGATCTTTAATTTGGAGAGCAATGATACTGTTAGAAAATGGCAGAGCTGTTATTTCTATTAGTGATTTTTCATCAAGCAAGCATTCACCAATTTAAAATCCATAAAGCTTTATTAATCATTCAGCTATTGTATGCATTTTTCATATCAATATCATATGATGACTTACCCAAATAGAATCCTTCAGTTCATTTTTCGTTTTCAGTTTGCAAAATTATAAAATAAAATTTAGGATTCCTAACAAGCTCACCAAGCCTACATTTGTTAAGGCTCTCTGGGATAAACTAAGGGGGCACTCTTTGGAAGTATTTTAGACAGATTTATTATGTGCAGTCTCAGCAAGTTTCCTTTCCACAAAGGTTGAGCACAGGCTTCTGGTTAGGGCACACCCATACAGGATAGAGCAAACAGGGGAAGACCGGGATGTAAATTAGGGAGGGGATTTCAAGCATGGGAAATTCTTTGTCTGCTGGTAACATTCCAGCAAGCTCAGGTGACAGGATGTTTTTATGGCTTTGCTAGCTCAGTGGTTTTTATGGCTGTCATCATGGCTATTGGAAGGACAAGCAGGCCTTTTTCCTCCATACATTTACAAAATCTAATATTTAATTCACTTTTCTTTAAAATCCTAGCAATTGTTCTAAAAATGAAGCTGCATTTTAACTGGCAATATAAAATGATTAAAAATATCTTTTGCTCCATAAGACACAGCAAGATATATTATTAAGATCTATAAAGCCTAAAGAGTTACAGCATCAGCCATATCTGTATTCACTACTTATGTGACTTCTCCATTTTATTTTGATGGGGGGAATAGAGTCTTTTTTATCATGGGTCAAAAATCTGCTTAGTTCACCTTTTGTAGCATCATTAGACATAGATAATAAATGCTGAAAATGGGTGTATATTTTTCTTTTTTCAATCATAATTTGGCTTGAAATATTTGAAAAATGCATAAAAGATTTTTGTAATAAATTAATACTATGTTCTACATTTACTTGACAAAAGCAAGATTATGACAAATATAACTAAGGATATCTAACATGAACATAACTTAAGTACCAAAAATATGTTTTAATGTTTGAATACATGCATTTTACATTCCTAACCTAACAGAAATTTCTGAAAAAAGAAATATGCAATTATACTTCCTAAAAGAACACTGATATCATTACACAACCCATAATTTGTGGAAAACAAAACCAAAAATTTCTCTTTACATTCAGGAGAGAATGAGGGTGAAAAAGCCAAACAGAAAAATCTTACCAATTTCAAGAAATGATTCACTTTTTTGTGTATTGTAGGACTAAAATTAAAATATCAAAATATATTATATATATGAGAATATTCATAGTTTTGTAATACATAT
This sequence comes from Solenodon paradoxus, assembly GCA_004363575.1. Taxonomy (NCBI): domain Eukaryota; kingdom Metazoa; phylum Chordata; class Mammalia; order Eulipotyphla; family Solenodontidae; genus Solenodon; species Solenodon paradoxus. The sequence continues at coordinate 187,959 of RJWH01001755.1, forward strand.
TTTCAGATATACCCACATAAGTGTACACTTATCTGTAATCTGAAATGAATTTCTTACTATCAGGTGCAATGAAGCCAGCATTCTACACTGATGTTGAAAATTCTATCAAGAAAGCAAGGAATAATGAAGAGAATAAAGTTGGATTGTGGCCAATAGATTCATGCTTAACAGTAAGATTCTTGAGCACAGATATTTTGATTTTTCAGAAAATTAACTTTTATTAGAAATATTTTCTTAATGAATAGTTGCTAATAATAATTTTTATACTTATATTTCTCTTCTTTTTCAATATATCATTATAATGGAATCACCTGAATATCATGGTTGTTTTCAAAAAAAAGTTTTTTTTTAATTTTTCCAGATCTCCTTTGACCCTTATACTTCGGACTACTTTCTTGATACGCTTCAGTGAAAATCTAGAATTAAGCACTCGTTTTGATCCTCTCACTTGTCATTCCCATTCGCTTGTGAGTCCATTATTACAATTTGGTTTCTTGTCCCTTTGTTCTACTCAAACTGAATTTGTAAGGTTCATCAGTAAATTACATGTTTAAAGAAGATGTGCACAGTGTAATATCATTGATCATCACAAAAGAAGAAATATTAAGAAAACTAAAAAATACCCAAGTTAATGAAAGCAATTCACTATTACAGTTCTTTTTAAAAATATATTGAAGTAATATTGCATAATAACATTATATAGGTTTAAAGTGTGCATCACTGTAAATGAACACCTATGCATACTGTATTAAGTTCATCACCACTGAGACCAAATAGAAATCAGAACAAGGGAAATACCCTTTTTGTCCTATTATTTTAACATTGGCTAGAATCTGTCTTAAGACCACTGATTTTAGAAAACATTAACTTAATGTCTCCATTGTGGTAATTGCTACTTCCTCTGTTCTAACCACCATCTTTCCCATTTCCCCTAAACCTGTGTATCACAGCCAGTTAGCTTTATATTCTTGAAACATTACTATAGGTCTCCCCTAAAAATGTGTATAACTAACAGTCAATTAGTATTATGTTCTGTAAACATCACTACAGGAGGTGAATTCCAGCGAAAGAGAGACCATATCTTGTTAAAGGTCATTTCAATCCAAAACTGCCCACCCTGGCCATACATATGCTTCAAAGGAACATTGTGAACCTCTGTGACTTCTGATCTATTGAATCTGTAGCTCTGGCTAGAAAATCTTATCTACTCCTGCCATCCCCAATATCTAACTGATCTATACCAACCTCATGACTTGAAAATCCCTTTGGGAAGAGAAAATCCTAGCACTCCACCCATCCCTACCACCTGCCCTGCCACTGGAACCTAATCCACCAACCACCTGTATGTAAAATGATACCAAGTGGCCCATGTTCTCAGCACTTTCTTAGGTTTTCTTAAAACAGGAGATATTAAATATACCCTGAGATATGATTGCAATATCTTAAAATTAATATAGAAATGCAAATAAAATCAACAATAAAATTATTATAAGAATAAAATTTGCCTCCAAAGAAAGAAACAGGAGAAAGGAAAAAAAAACAGTTGTAGTCCCTTATGCTACAGTAAGCAACCAATATCCAACAGCTGTGGGATTCCCCCAAATACTTCAGCTTGCCCCCATGTTATTCCCTGAAGGTGTACTTTGTCTATATAATTTCAGCATTAGCTTCAGACTGGGAAGTAGATCTGAGGCAGAGCAGGTGTCCCATTTCCTCAATCAGCACCTCTCGATAATAAAACTACTTTGCCTTCACTGATGTTTGCCCTTTTAAGTATTAGCCTTTGGGAAGGTGAGTTGTAGACCTGGGTCTGTAAGAGGAACAGTTCAAGTCTTTCCTTAAATTTTCAAGCACAACCCACTCTGATTTGGGAAATAAATGAGATGGAATTCTTCATTTTAAGCTTTCTGGACCCAAGACTAGACACAACTCACTGAACATTTACAACTGGTTATTTTTATCATCATAATGGTAAATACAATACAGAGAAATTTATCTCACAACCTGCCTTGAAACCTTGATAACAGAAAGCCTATGTTTTCTTGGGATACAATTTGCAGACTTAGCATCTCTATACTCTACATTTTGCTTTACCTTACATTCAATACAAAGGAATATATTTTCTAAAGACATATATAACTAGAGAATAAGCAGGCAAGATTTCTAAAATAAGATTATTATAAAGACAGCAGCATTTCAAGTGCTTCTCATTATTTAATTCTTTGTAGAATAAAGATAGTTGATTAAAGATGGTTGAAGAATCTTTGACACTCCTGCTGAAAGTCAGGTCTCTTTTCTTGTCTCTTTTAATTCTAGCTGATTTATAACTGCTTCTTAAGTCAGTAGAATATGAATAACGAGACACTATGCAAGTATTGACTTTAACCTAGGAAGTTTTGTACCATTTCTAGTGATCACTGAGCTGCGATGTAGTAAGTTAACTAAACAATGAAGATACCATGTAGGGAAACCTTGATTTTACAGAGAGAGAAAAAGAACCTGATCATCCCTTTCTTCTAGCTATTTTTTAGAAAGTCACCAGACCAAAAAGTTGTCAAGTGAGTAGTACCAAATGATCCCAGTCAATGTTATGTGAAAGAAAAACTCAGTAGACTAATTCTACTTTAATCCTTGACTTCAAACTTACTAAATGCAACAAAATTATTGTGACTTAAAGTCATTACGCTTTGAAGTAGTTAGGATCAGGAGTAGGTATTTAGGAAGTTCATATCTTAGCTACTTTTAACGATACAAAAGTTATTTTAAGGAGCTTAAATATGTCTGTTAGCTTTGCTCCTAAAATTGCAGAATCTCTAAGAATTCCAAGAACTTTGAAAGTGTCATCGCATATATAACTCAATATAAAAAGAGTTTGTCTTAGAAAGGCAGAATATGAGTGTGGTTACTGTGTAATGGAGTACAATGATATTCACAGGAAAGTCTCACAGTTTTTGCTATAATAGTAGGAAATAAAAAGAGCCCTTGTACTAACCAATATACAATAAAAAAGAGGGCATAAAAACAACTCTGTTCCAAGTCTCTATTTAGTTTGAAATCTATTTAATTTGAAATATGAAGGGTATCTCAGAGGGCAGCACCAAGAACAGAAAGAAAAGATGGTATTCAAAAATAATAGTATAGAGTGATGCTGTCTCTGAGCAAAATCAAGCCCTAATAAAAAACATCACTACCTCAGATTAGAAGACCTTGAAATATATACCTTGTAAGATTTCATATTTTTAGAGACTAGTGACAACCTTCTTTGCTTTGTTTGAACAAAAGTGTCTGTTGAGCCTGTCTGTCCACTTCCCATTAGATGTTGGTTTGATGACATATAAATTATCATTTTGTTTCATAGATCTATGAATCAAGAGGACACGTGACCAAGTAGCTTCTGTTGGTCTTGGACTTAGCCTATCTCATGAGATCCAGACTATCACTCTTATTGTAATAACTCAGATATGATTTTTAGGAGACCTGGATCAACATAGCTTGTATTTGAGGAAAATGCAAATAATTAGCAGCAGAAACATGGATTCCGGGAGATTTCAAAATAGCTACATACCTTTTGCATTCTTATAAATACTCCTCTATGTTTTGTGACTTTGTGTATTCTCCTGTCAAGAAATGGATTTTATTTCTCAATCTCCAAAACCTGGGTATGGCAATGTATTTTTCTGGCCAACAGAATAGTATCCATCAATCATGTTTCAAGTAAAGACTTATAATTTATCAATTTAGATTTGACCTTTCTTGAACATCTGAAACCGGAGATGACTAAATAAGCAAGCCTAGACCTTTGGTCAGCTTACTAAAGGAAAAATGGTCTTATGATGAAGAATTGAGTTGACATGGTCAATATCTGCAAATCTACAGCATCACTAAAGCTAACATAGATCATCTAGGTATCATCAAACTCCTAAAATTACAGCACAATTAGAGGAAAGAATAAAAAATGAGATGAGCAGAAGCAGTATGGCCTTGAAGAATTGTTCAATGGGTCTGCTGAATAGAAAACTAAATAAAATTGTTAATTTTTAAGGTGCTGAGTTTCAGGTAGTTTGTTGAGCATCAAAACTTTATTGATGCAACCATCTTAGCTTATGTCCTAACTACTTCAAGAAAGTGGTATGAGCAAGTCCAAGAGCTGTCATACACTTTTAGTTGTCATATAGCTGAAAACAGGGAGGATAGAGCAGGCTAGAAAGCTAATTATGGACGATCTATTCCCACAAAACATTAGTAAAGGTGTCATCCAAAATACACTGGAAGTTAAACTTCATGTCAACACAGCCTATAGTTTCAATGTAATTGGCTGAAAAATTGATCATTTTTTAGATAGCATGTGTGTTTCAATAATTGTTCAAAACTTGCTGTGGTAAAATCAGAAAAATACAAGTCTTTCACCAGGGAAAAAGCTCCCAATGTTCCTATATTCTATTCTTCCAAAAAGAAAATCTATATTCAACATTTTGTCAGTAATTAGACAGATTTATTTCTAATGTATAAAAATAAAGTTGAATTAACCTTCCCTGGAGGTTAAATGGTAGCTTTTGGTATTTTTAAGGGTATTCTTGATATATAGCTTAGTGGAAGCCAATTTCCAGAATGACTCCCAATGAAACTCACTTCCTCATTTTTATGATCTAGCATGATCTTTTCTCAATACTGAACTAGGTAGTCATGTATGATCAGCAGGATATTATTGAGGTGAGAGTATAAAATTTCTGAGACTAGATTATAAAATGTTATGGCTTCTTTTTTAGTCTCTTGGAATCACTCGCATTGGAGGAAGCCTACTACCATTTCATGAGAATATTCAGGTAGTCCTATGGAAAGAACTGGAGGGAATTAGGTGGTGTACTAAAGCTGCCTATAGCCAACTGGCCATATGAACGTGCTATTTTGAAAATGGATCTTCCAGACTTAATAAGTTTTCTGACTGACATTGAATGAAATCTCATGAGAGACACTAAGGTAGAACTGCTCAGCTAAGTAGTTCCAAAATCTCTGGTGTGTCCAAAAAGAAAAAAAAAAAATTCTTTGTTGTTTTAACTATATTTTAAAGCAATTATTACTGGGGCAATTAAAAAAAAAAAAAACTATTGCACACTATAAACTAGCACTTTCGTGTTTTAAATTTGAGTTGAATATTGAATAGTTCTTTTTTTTAAAAAAGGACTAATTTTAGACACAATTTGATTCTTTGACTTTGGACGTGTTACTTATTTCCATATGTCCCTTTCTTTAAACACAAAATTAAATAATAATAATAGTTACACAATTAGGGTATATGAAACTTAAAGAGCATACATAAAATTAATAAAATGGCACTTTGCATATAGTAAAAAACCTCTACCAAGGTTCATTTTTGTAGAAAGATTAATAGTTTGAGGCTGACTGTACAAAATATAACTCCTGATTCAATTGCAATACTTAAGGTTTTGTTTTCCAAACTATAACTGAATATAGCTACTATTTTTTCTCAAAGAATATTTCTAAAAATTGCTTTCACTTTTACTTTTTTTTGTTTCACTGACTGATGGCACCTTTTGTACTCTTGCTATAAACAAACCAAGTTTTATAAAGATAAGCAGTGATAGTTTCTAATAAATGAAATAGTTATCCTATGACATAGTTTGAAAGATAGATATCACTTCCAGGTCTGACTATAGAGTGGAGACTTCTATTAATATTAAGTATGCACCCCCACAATTTTTGACTCATATCCTTTATGTCAGGTTCACATTCCCTGGGAAACATAACAAATTGTAATTCTTGCCCTTTTGATGTTTACCACAGCAAGTAGCTTATTTCCTATAGTGCTATTCATTTTATTCTCATAAATAAAACATTCTTTCACCTACTGTAAATTTTATTTATTGAGAGCACATCCAAAGACTAGAGTCAGGATTTTATTTCTTTGGTTTGGCCATTTTGTTATTCTTTTGAGCTACTGTATTTTGGGAATACTTATGTATTACCCAGCATGAATATTTCAAGTTTTCTCACTTTCTATGATATGTCTGTTTTCCAACTCCACAAATGATTAACCCTTCGTTAAACAATAGTCTTCTACAAGTGGAGCTATTTCTCATACATATGATGCAAAATTCATGCTCTTGAAAAGATAATAAGAATAAAATTCAGTAGATTAACAGTATTTTGAATAACTGAAAAATTTGTCTTCAGTTATTCAGGTTAATTACTAAATAACCAAAAAGAAAACAAAATTAAAAATGACTACTTAATGAGGCTAAAAATGAAATCACTTAATGAAGATGCTGACTTCTAAATTGAACTGTGGATTACTATTTCAACATAAATATCAATAGTTTGAATTTTTGAAAAAAATCTATAGATTTTAATTATGTTTATTATACTAATTTATATATGAAATAAAAAATCATCTTTAATATGCTACATAGGAGGAAATAGGTAAGAGTTTCATGTCATAGGTTTTATTTTTGACTTGGCTACAACCAATATGAAGAAAATGCTTGACCATTATTAGAATATTCAACTACACACACAGAACACTAGGTTCTACTTACTAAAAATATGGAGGATACTTAAATGCACTAACTACATGAAAGATGCCAGCTGAAAAGGCTATTTACTAACTGCAACTTGATTACATTCTAATAAAGGCAAAGCTATTTAGACAGTAAAAATATAAGTAGTTGCTGGGGTTGCTGGGAGTAAGGTGGAAGAAGAAATAAATAAAACACAGAGGAGTCCTAAAGCAGTTAAAATACTCTATGATACTGAATGATGGATATATCTTAATCATTTATCCTAGAATATACAGCAGAAACTTGGACAGAATAGTTCCAGAATATTTATACAATAAATTGACATAAATATAGCATCAAAGTTAATATTTTTCAGTAAGAGAAATTTTATTTCTTTGAAAATTGTATTATTAAGCAAATAAGGACTTTCTTGTTTCCCCAGTAAGTAATACTATGTTCCTCATATATTCCACAGCACCCTATTATTCTAATCACTTGATTTATTCTATTATTGCTGATATCTTACTGGAACTCATTTTTCTATACTTTATTTTAAATTTCCTTTTTTTTAAAGGAAAGGTACAGACTGGAATCAAGCCAAGAAGGCAGGCAGGCAGGGAGATAAAGGAGGAAGACACTTTTTATTTTATTTAATTGTTCATGTTGGTTGTTTTCCCAGGCCCCAGGTCTTGAAGTGGGGGTCTTAGGATGCATATGGACTATGTTCAGTGAACTAAACCTCTAGGTCATGAAGACATGCCATATTTTCTTTTCTAAAAATTTAATAAATTAGATATTTAATGGATAAGTAGGATACTGTAGGATTAATGGAGAGAGTAAATTTGCTCTTAAACACAAATAATAGATTTTAATTCATGCATTCAATTTTATTTCTTCACTAACTCATTTCACATTTATTCATCACTTTCTATTTTTCAATTTCCAGAGGCAATGTTGTAGTGCCTAGCATATAGCTATGCTCAGAAAAATATTTTTGAAAAAACAAAATAAAGTGAAATATTTATAAATTGAGAAAAGCCATGAAAATAAGTTATATGTTTAAAGATCAATAAATTTGGAATATCTGTATGAAAAAAGCCAAATATTCCCCAAAACGTTTTGCAAATACCCTATATTAAGTAACACATTTAAAAAATTCTCTAAGGCTAATGATATATTTTTAAAGTCATACATTTTGATTAGTCTAGCATGAATTTTAGTTCACAACTACCTATATCTATTTAGTTTGCTTTGTATTATGACCCTTTATAATAGTAAAATATTTACAGTAGGTCTGAAATTTTTCACATGCCCTGAAATATGTTTTCCATTGTAGCTGACCCTGTATCAGAACTCTCTGATTCAGATCAATATATTTAATTGTTTTATTTCATCTACTGTCCCTTCATTAAATTAAAAAAAAGTTTGCTTCATATGGCAAATCACTTTAAGATCAAAATAATAATCAAAGAACACACTGAAAAGCAAATGAAGAAAGAGAAGGACTAGGCAACCTGGTAGGAGGTAGATTCAAATTCTCACTTAAAGAATGATGAGAAACTCACCTATTTTCTAGAGGCAAACACTGAGAAAAGGTTCGTGCGATAGGTCCAGAGAAGAGCACCTTTCCTGATGACAAAGGGTAGGTGAAAACATTCTGTACACAGTTGAACTGCAGATTTGGAACTCAGCATAGGAATTGCAACAGAGTGGTGGAACTGAGGGGAGGAAGTGAAAAGACTGAAGACTCAATGCAGAGGTAGCAAGAAGAATGCCCAGTGGGGCAGGGATGCAGAGGGGAGGAAGACTGTCTTGGTGTGGTGCAGGGTGGAAGGAGAATCAGTGTCCCAGGCACTGAGCTGGAGAATGTGCACTGAAATTACACTAGGTGCCACATAACAGGAAAGCAACTAGGGAAATTACCCACCCCCACCCCTTCCCACCACCATTTTGCTCCAAAGTCTTAGGATCCACTCACTGGGTATATCACTCACCAGATCAAACCTCTTGGATTAAAGTAAGAAGGTAGTCTTCTTGAGGGACTAAATCTCAATGCTAGCCTCTAGCACCACCCTGCAGGTAGAGAGAGAACTGCAGCCTGATTGCCAAATTTAGGTCAGCAGCAAGTTCATCACCCTTCACAACTCCATCACTGAAGTGAAACTGAACCCTCAGGAATATAAATAGCATGAGAAACAGAGCAAAATCATAGAGAATTATAAGTGAAATTAAAGATCCAATAAAAAGAACAGGGGAAAATCTAAATGCAACATACATATGCAAAATACCTGAAGATGAATTTAGGATAACAGTGATTAACAAACTCATGAGAATCAGAAAAAAATAAAGGAAAAAAATGAACATCGAAAAAGAAAGAGAAGAAAGGAAACAACATATCAAACAAGTGAAGAATACAATAACTGAACTAAAGAATTCAATAGAGGGATTCAATATGAGGATGGATGAAGCTTCGAGACGAATCAGCAATCTGGAAGATAAGGCAAAAAAACTCAAATAAGCAAACCAGCAAAGTTATAAAAAAGCAAAGAAATGAAAAGAGTATCCAAGACCTTTGGAATGACATCAAAAGGAACAACATTTGCATTTTAGGGAATCCAGAACAAGAAGAGAGAAAAAAGGGGGCTGAAACTGCATTTGAAGAAATAATAGATGAGAAATTCCCTAACCAGAAGACTGAAGCAAACCTCCTGACCCACGAAGCTCAGAGAGTCCCTAATAAATGAAAACCAAACAGAAATATACCTAGACTCATTGTCATCAAAATGTCAATAATAGAAGATAAAATATTTTAAAAGCAGCCAAAAGAAAAACGTGTTACTGAAAGAGGGTCCCCTGTAAGATTATCAGTGGATTTCTCAGTTGACGCTCTGCAGGTCAAAAGGAAAGGGCATGATATATTCAAAGTGCTGAAAGAAAACTCAAGCTGAAAAATGATAAGCTTTTCTGATAAAAAGAAGTTAAAAGCATCCATTACCACAAACCGGCATTACAAATAATATTAAACAGTACTCTAAAAAGTGTAAGCAAACCTCACATAAAAGCTGTAAGACGGCAAATTAAAGTGGGAGGAAAAGAAGAGACCAAAAATGTTCTTAGTTACAATTACTGGAGACTTTCAAAAAACTAGGAAATGAATATAGAATCGTTAATGCGAACTTCCAGATAATGTCAACATGCAACTTCCGGGAAAAAAGCATAGAAAAAAAAAACTAAAAGATAAACCAATCAAAATATGACAGCACCTATCTGACCTAAAAGGAGAAAGAAAACAAAGGCATTGGCTGGGGCAATATGCAGAAGATAAAATAAAAAATGGTAATAAGACGATAGATATCAATTATCACCGTAATTCAGACAAGAATTTAAAAAAAAACACTGAGACAAATGAGAATGAAGACACAATCTACCAGAAAATATGGGATGCAGAAAAGCAGTACTAAGAGGGAAGTTCATTGCAATCCAGGTCCACTTCAAAAAAGAAGAAAAATAGCAAATGAACAATCCACCTTTACATTTAAAACAGCTAGGGGAAGGAGAGAAATGAAAGCCAAAAATCAGCAGAAGAAAGGAAATAATATGTTTGAGCAGAAATAAATGAAATAGAAAACAAAAAGACAATCTATGAAACCAAAAGTTGATTCTTTGAAAAAATAAATAAAATTGAAAAACTAAGGACTAGATTGACAAAAAAAGAGACAGAAAACTCTACAACGAATCAGAAATGAAAGGGATGAAGTTAAAATAGATACCACAGTAATTTAAAATATCATAAGAGACTACTATGTACAGCTCTATGTCAACATAGTGGACAAACTTGAGGACATGGACATATTTTTTTGGAAAAAATACAGTCTACTAAGATTTAATTGGAAAAACTGGAAAATTGGAAAAGACAATCACAACCAAAGAAATTGAAGAAGTAATCAAAAGTCTCCCAAACACAGAAGCCCAGGACCAGATGACTTTCCTAATATGTTCTACCAAAACTTTAGAGAAGAATTATCACCTTTTATTCTCAAGAACTTTCAAAATACTGAAGAACAGAGACCCCCCTCCAATACTTTTTGTGAGGCTAACATTACACTGATGCCAAAAACTGATACAGACATCATCAAGAAAGATAATTAGAGACTAATAGTTCTAATGAACATAGATAGAAAAATTCTCAACAAAATATTAGCAAACCAAATCCAATAATTAATTGAAAAGATCATCCATCATGATCATGTGGGATTTATCCCAGGGATGCAAGAATGGTTCAGCATATGACAATCTATTACTATTATACACCATATAAAAAAAAAAAACAAAAAAAAAACAAAGAGAAAAACCACATTATCCTATCAATAGATGCAGAGAAAGCCTTTGACAAGATCCAACAATGATTTATGATAAATACCCTCCATACTTGGGAATAGAAGTTACATGCCTCAAAATCATAAAGACTATATATGAAAAATCCACAGCCAACATTGTACTCGATGGCAAAAAAAAAAAAAAATTGAAAGCATTTCCTCTAAGGTCAGGAACAAGTAAGGCTCTCCTCTCTTACCAGAGTTATTTCACAGTGTTCTAGAGGTCTTAACTAGAGCAATTAGGTAAGAAAAGGAAATAAAAGGAATTCAAGTTGAAAAGCGAGAAGTAAAACCATCATTATTTGCAGACAACATGACTATAGATATTTAAAACCCTAAAAATCTATCAAAAAGTTTCTAGAGAACTTAAATGAATACAGCAAAGTTGCAGGCTACAAAATCAATGCACAAAAATATGTTGCATTCTTATATGTAAACAGCATGCTAGAAGAAGGTGAAACCACAAAACTCACATCATTTGAAATAGAAGTTAAAATAATAAAATACCTGGGCATATACCTATAAAAGGAAGTGAAAGAACTGTGCAATGAAAATAACAAGTCCTTCTTAAAAGAAATATAGGAGCACACAAAGAAATGGAAACATATCCCCTGCTCATGACTGGGAACAATCATTGAAATGGCCATTTACCCAAAGCAATATACATGCTTAATGCAACCCCCATTAGAATCCTATGGGCTTGTTTCTGGGAAATAGAACAAAAAATCTTAAAATTTGCATGGAATAATAGAAGACCCAAAATAGCCAAAGCGATTATCAGAAAAAAGAATGAACCTGGAGGGATCGCAAACCCAGACATTGAACTACATTGCAAAGCAATAGTGATCAAAATGGTATGATACTAATAACAGAGACACACATCAGTGGAACAGAACTGAATCACCAGTATTTGACCCACTCACAGTCAGTTAATCTATGACAAAGGAGTCAAAAGCATACAGTGCAGAAACAAGGTCTCTTCAATAAATGGTGTTTGTGAGACAAGAGGCACAAGAAAATAAAAAGCTGATTGTCATCATTTTCCAACCAAGCATGAAAAACGGAATGGTTTGCAGTTTGAAACAAGACCAGATGTTGTTCAACCCCTCCCATTTATTGACGTCAAGGACAGACCCTCCTGTTAAGGCATCCTGACTCCCTACCCTGCTATCAACAGTACACTAGGTGGCCTTATCAGGATTCCACCCACAGACCCCATTGCACTTTCCAGAGACTTCCCCTTAAAAACCTCTCTCCACAGCTTCATTTGAATTTCTCTACCCTATTCTCTGAAAGGAGCTTTCCAGGCCTGCACTTGAGACAATGGAGTCTCTCTTAGAGCTCATCTGGCTCCCTTGTCTCTGCCTCTTTTTGTTGAACCGGCTTACAGTTTGAAAAATTGGACAGCCACTTGCAAAAGAATGAAGCTAAATCACTCTCTAATACCATTCACAAAAATTAACCCAAAATGCAGTAGGTCTTGGACGTAAGACCAGAAACCATAAAGTTCTTAGAAGACAAGAGAAATGTTTTCCTTGCCATCAGCCCTTGAGGGGACTCAACTCTGCAATCATGGGAAATTAAAACAAAAATAAACAATTGAGACTAAATCAAACTCGAGAGCATCTTCAAAGTGAAAGAAAGCATCACCAAAACCAAAAAGCAACCTACTAACTGGGAGAAGATATTTGCATTTCATATTTATGACAAAGGCCTAATATATAAAATATACAAATAACTCATAAAACTTGATAACAGAAAAACAATGCAATCAAAAAGTGGGAAGAGGAATTAGAATTTTCTAAAGAGGACATACAGATGGCCAAGAAGCACATGAAAAGATGTTCCTACTCACTATCTAGGAAATGCAAATCAAAACCATAATAAGGTATCACCTTACATCTAAGAGACTGTCTATTATCCAAAAGTCTGGAAAGAACAAATGTTGTTGAGATGTGGAGAAAAGGAAACAGTTTTACACTGTTTTGGGTATTTCAAATTGATATAACCCCTATGGAAAATAGCTTGGAGATTCCTCAAAAAGTTAAAGGTGAAAATCCCATATGATCCCACCATTCCACTTCTGTGTATTTATGCAAAAGATACAAAAATACAAATCCATAGAGAATTATGCAATCCCATGTTTATTGCAGCTCTACTGACCATAACTAATAATTGGTAATTACCTAAGTGCCCAAGTTTGGATGAATGAATAGAGAAGATGTGGTCCATATATCCAATAGAATACGATTACAGAGCCCTTAGAAGAGATAAAATACTGTGATTTGAATCAACATGGATGGATCTACAGGAGATTATGTTACATGAAATAAGTCAAAGGAAGAAAGTTAAGATACTAGATGACCATACTCATAGATGGAATGTGAATAGATAAAACAAAGGAACAGGTGAAACAAAACCACCCTTTGGACACTGGCAACAGAGCTGAGGTTACCCGTAGGGAATGGGAGGGGCTGCAAATGGTGATGCAGTTTACTGGACAATTGAGAAGAACCGTTGGTGATTTGCTGGAGGGCATACCTAAGGAATGGGGAACCAATACATAGGAGTTTATTTTAAAGTATATAATAATTGCTATATATGAAAATAAACAAATTAAGTGAAATCCTGGTCATATTAAGACTTGCAAAAATATTCATACAATTTTATTCAGGATAAAAATAATTCATAAACAGCCAAAATGTCTATGAAAAAGTAATAAAATGTTTACAACGGGTAAAATGTAACAAGCAAGAACTCATGGATATACACAACATGGTGCTTTAGTATTTTGCTAATGAAAGAAACTAGTCATCAGGAACTTTATAATGTTTGATTGCATAATTTTAAGTTCTAAAACAGGCAAAATAATTGTGAGGTAGATTTTTTGTTGCTGTGTGTAAGAAGATTGATGACAAAGAAACCAGAGAATAGATGGGATGATAGTCCTGGAAAATACAGAGAAGTGAAATATCAAACCCAAACAAAGATTTCTGTAGTTTACAGTCATTTTCCCCAGCAATCTAAGCAGAGAACCAACAAAAACAAGGTTAAATATGAATAGTTAATCTGCCTTCTTTTAGGTCAGACCAGACTTCTTTCAGCACAAAGCAGGAAAAAGAGAAGGTGACTCATGTTTCCAGTTACCTCTCGGTGGTAACTTGTAAGACTCTAGAGTAAATTATAGCAAAAACAGTGAGAAAAGAAAACACAAGAAACACGTTATGTTACTTCTAAGTATTGCTTACCCTGGTTAAGCCATTGAGTATACAATACAGTGGTTTTCAAACTGTAGTCCAGGGACTGTTTTTGTAATAATATAAACTCGGTACTAACACTATCTTTTCCATTCTCATTCACTCAAAATCTTTGGTGGCAAACTTCTTAGATTACATGACATGATGGCATCATCGCTCTGAAGGTTAATGTGTAATGTGCATTCTTGTGTTTTAATTTTTTTCTTTTGGTTTAACTATTTATATGATATACATCAGCAGAGATGATTCACATACATAAAATGTAGAAATGAATACAGAGACCAAAAACTTTGAGAACTACTAGCATGGTTAAGTAAATGATCTACCACCTACCAAGACTGGGGCTGGAACTACTTCTTCCCTCCAATATAAAAGTCAATATTTACTTCCAGCTTCAAGCTGTGAGAATTACTTTCTAACAACAGCAAAATATTTCCATGGGCAAGCTTATACAGTTCAAAAGAAGGAAGTCAAATATCACTACAGACTTTGGTTACAGGGGATACAGATGAAAAGCAAAAAAAAACTAAACATCACTCTATTGAATTATATACATTATTGTAAAGTATTCCATCATAGATCCAATCTAGTTTTAGTCTACTTTTGACAGATCATGCCTACTCAGGGAAATCCCAAAGTCACGTAATTCAGAATAATAAATAGACTGATGAAGTTACAAGGAAAATGTACTACCTTTCGCAATATTGTTCTCAAGTACAAAAAAGAGAGACAAATATTTGAGAACTACAGCAATAGTAAAGAAAAATTTACTGTGAACAATGAGAAGAATTAGTTCACTCAAAAACTGAATCTGTGAGTTTGAGGAGAAAAACGTAACACAATGTAATCAATATTATAGCAAGGATCAAGATCATAGTATATCAGAATAAAACATGAGCAAACTTCCTTGAAAGGGGAGCAATCAGAAAGCAATAAATGCTTATAATTAATACATAACTCCTATAATTATATAGGGATTATATATTATATATATTACATATTATGTAACTTCTATAGAACATCAATAGGAGAAGACACATGTAAGGGACCTACAATTTAAAATTCAAAAACATCTCCCAGAAGACTCGAACATAAGTAAAAAGAAAAATTAAATTTAATAGAAAAGTTTAGCTATTTAGAGCACAAAATCAAAAACTTCTAACATCCATATAACAGGAATGTTAATAAGAGAAAGAAGAATTTAGGGCAGTCAATAATCATTGAAAATATGCCTGACTTGAACTCATCTTCACATTTAGACAGTTCACTAATGACAAGCAGAAAACCATTTTAGAAATATAGAGAGAGAGATTTACGCAAAATATGCAACAAAGATTAAAATTGTACTACCCCCACTAACAATAATAAAAATAATAATAACTCCAGTCAAAATAAAAACTTTACCTCCAAATTAGTCAGAATAAAGATGGTATATTTCATTAGTAACATTTGATGGTAATTGACAAAGTAAGTTTTTAGTCTCTTCAAAGTTTTGACTATCATCTAATCAAGTATTACATGTTAGAAACAGTCAAGTGTGAAAGCAAAATAAAAATATTTGATGTTTGTAATGACCCACAAAACTTATCTTCCTGGTAGTCTTTCTATACACCCCTCATTTTCTCATTAATAAAATAAATTTTTAACATAGTGCATTCTCTAATTAATAAAATCCTAGGTGACTTCAAATATATTATTTTTGCTAGACATTTACTAAAAATCTAGCAAAATTATGAGCTACAAAAATGAAAAGGATTTAATGAAGATACTAGAAAACATAAAAGAGGAATTTAAATCTAACCAAGAAGTACGATAGACAAATGTTAGATAATTATTACTATTAGATAATTACTACTATGTTTACTATTATAAATATTAGCTTTCTGCTAATCTTTTTGGAATATCACTAGATGGGGCAAATTATGTTAGAATATATGATCTATAATCTGTGAAGTGCCTATTGACTCTGTACAATGTCATTGCATAAAACTGATGGAACCCATGTCAAAAATCTTATATCCAAATATTTATCTCACTGGGCAGTTACATAAAGTAAACAAAATTTTGTATGTCAGTTCAGGGAGGTTGTAATATGCTGAAACAATCCCACATTCTCTGTGATTATAAAACTAACATTAACTCTCACTAAAATGTCCATTTAGAGTCAACTAGGGATTCTTCATTATTTTGTCAAAAAATACAAGGGCTCAGGCTAAATGGGCTCTCTGGGCTTCCAGGTTTGCTGAATCAGAAGGATTACATATGCAAAAACTGCTCGTACTTTACAACTTACAGCCAGAAGTATACAAATAGCATTTGCACCCATGTTTTATCCATCAAAGCACTAATAATCTAAGAACAGTGAGTTGTAATCCTGTGTCTAGGAGAAATATTCACAGACTTTTGTGAAAATAGAATTGATAACTAACATATTGTATGAGAATTATTAGCTTTTATTTTATTATAGCATCGACTCTGACACATAAGGATGAAGTGCTTCTGCAAAAGAGAGGTATTCATAAATGGAATACACAGGTTTGTGTCTGAATTCTTCTCCATGGCCAGAGATTCCTTGTGTAATTATGAATAAATCCTTAAGAGCTTACATTTTCTTGAGCATGGTCAATCTTTAAGATCTTCAATTTACTTATCAAAAACAAAAAACAAAAAAAAACCTAGGTGGTTTTAAAGTGACTTTCCCTCTTAGTTGACATTTCTAATTTATAGACAAGAAAAAGAGAAATGCAATGCATAGACAAGTCAAATGCCTTAAAAGAATTTCACAATGCATATTCACAATAAATTTGGAATAAATTACATCTTTTATATATCAAAGATTGCCTATATTTCAAAATTCATAGCAAATCCCCCAAAACAAAAACCAAGATTTGCAATAGCAATCACAAACACAAAAAAGGATCTGTCTTAAGAAATCCAAATTATCTATGTTCTTTTTAAATTCTCCATTTGTATATCATTTAATGGGCTCAGAGGTTAATGAAGGTTAAAAAATGAAAAAATGTAAGATAATGAAGAAGTACCTTGAAAGATGTGCACGTCCTAGTCAAGATAATATCTAAGATGTATTGCATAAAATATTTGTCAACAAAACGCACTTTAGTCTCTGCAGGATTCTCTACACTTGAAAGAACAGATGTTCATTGTGTTTGATGAGCTAAGAACCTCTGCCTGCTTTGAAAATAAAACAACCAGGAATGAAATGACATGGATAAGAGGCAAAAGCTGCCACTTTACAGCAAATTTATGTTTAGTCACTTTTACCTTCCTTGAATATTCTTTGTGGTTTGCATAACAAAATAGGATGAAAACATTAATTCATTGTGCTAGGTTTAAAATTAAGGACTTGCTTTATTCAGTTTTCCTCCTGTGATGTGAGACAGCATACTAAGTATATGGAACATAGGTTTTTATTTTCAATGATCCAAGGTAATACAAAAATGATTTCATTTTCCTTATAAAAGCACAAGGTATATAATGATATTCTCCTTTGTCTCTCAGAATTAGTGACAGTTTTCAGTTTTGTATTTAGGTTTATAGCAATGCTACATGCTTGTGAGTCAGTGTGTAAAGATTATGCAGAGGTATATATTGTGTATAAGTATAAATATGTCTGTGTTGTGTTTCTACATATATTTGTGTGTGCATGTTGTATCTAGGTTATAGATAAATCAAATTGCGATGTGTGTTTCTGTATGAACATGGCATTATTTCTCAAATATAAAGATTTTTGATCCTTTTAAAGTTCATTATTAAGCTAATATTAATTAAGTTTATTCCAACTTGATCAGACCAATTTTTGAAATATGGAAATCTCTCCATATTCATTTAGGAAGTGGAATTTACTGCAAGCTTTCCTAGTACCCACAGCCATCTTGTCTATTTGTGAAGAGTCTCAGGATACAGCAATTCAAGTGTTAATACTTGGTAAGGCAGAGATTTTCAGACCTTACTCAATTATCCTGGGAAGCCATCAACTTTTCTGAATGGCCAATGCGGTTAATATAGCCCTTGGACATATGAAATTATAACATGTCATTTTGCTGTAGTAATTCTTTTCTCTTTTATATTTCTTCCCTTGATAACAGTTTTCATCTTCTAAAAGAACTATAAAATGTAATTATAATTGCATTAAATTAATGAGGGTGGGGATATTTTTCTGTGTTATTTACTGTTGTATCCCAAGTGCCAGGCATATGGTAAAATTCAATGAATATTAATTGAGTTAATACCCTTGTGCTTTTACAAATATTGAACATCTTGATAATTTTTGCTAGCAAAATATATTAAAATATCATTGTTTTGTCAATTAGAATTTTCTGTATAATAATTGAGATTAAGCATATATTTAAATGCTTCTTGTTTATCAAAATATTTATTTCTGGCAACCATCTTCAAATTGCTAATTCACATAATATGGCATTTTATCAACATATTTACTTGCTCTCTTTTAATATTTATTTTTCAATAAGTTTAATTTTTTTCTAAGGGCTATTTTGCCTCTGATACATTTCAATGTATAGTATTACTATCACGTCCATTCATTTAATTTTGAAAATTTAAATAGATTTATAACTCTAGAACTTTTTTAAAAAACTTGTGTTATTTAAATTTTTGCTTTTCATTTGTTACCAGTTTTGTTTTATTGCATGAAAAAAGCGAGTCAACGTGATTTTTTATTTTGAAATTTCATTTTTAATTTTCAGTAAAATTTAGTTATATAAGAAAGGTTGTTTGTTCTCTCATGCTATACATACTCAGGGCCTCAGTGTCTTGGCATTCAAACATTTCTTCTTACTCTTCTTGCTTCATGTGCGAAGATGTGGGGGCTCATTTTCACAGCTGTTCAGAGCCTTAGGCTTTGGATAGTCTAAGACATAAAGTGGCACCACAAATAGTATGCAATCCTGGCAGGTACTGGTAGTTCAGATGCTAAGCCCATGGCTGGGATGAAGTATAAATACAATCTAAGAACCCAGGTTCATAGCCAGGGCTGGGGGAACAACCAAAATGAAAAAATAAAGATGACAAAAAAATCATCTCCCTCTCCTCTCTTCCTCCTTGCCTGCTGCGGTCTTTGATACTGCCTATCCGTCTTTCCTCTTTAATATATGTATACATATATATATATATATATATAAAATTTAGATAGAGGGCTTCTGCTTCAAAGTGGAGACATAAAAGTGCTATATTCTTATCCTCTCTAGGAACAACTTGAATTTATGGATATAGAATTCCATTCTTTTCTCTGAACAGAATCTATAGACTTTATACATTTGACTGACAAGAAAAAAATCCATGTTGAAAAAGAGGCAGCTTGGGGAAGAAACCGTAAGCCAGTAACCTGGATCTGGCAAAATGCTGATAGACAGAGCATAGATCATGGAGACTGCAGATATCACACCCCTAGCTTATGGAGAAGTGATTGATTGCACTCCCCACCTGGACTGGCAGAGAAGGTCTGCTCTGTGAACTCCAACATTAGCAGCTCACAGCAGGTCTGGACATTACAGGTGCTTATGTGATGAGAGTGAACCCAGGACCAGTTGATGTCACTGGGGAGTTCTAACAAACATTTCAAGAAGAGCTAATCCTCATCCTCCTTAAACTCTTCCACAAATTTGAAGAGGGGAAACTTCTAAACATATTCAATGAGGCTAATATTACCTTGATTCCAAAATTAGACAAAGAAAGCACCAAAAAAAAAAAAACAAAAAAACCACAGACCAATATCACTGATGAATATAGACGCAAAATTCTTAAACAAAACCCCGACATAGAGAATTCAACAGCACATCAAAAAAAAGTATACACATTAACCAAGTGGGATTTATTCCATAGATGCAGGTATAGTTCAATGCATGTAAATGAATTGATGTGATACACCACATCAACAAAGAGAAAATCAAAAAAATGTTGATCATCACAATAGATGCAAAAAAAAGCTTTTGACAGTTTTCAACACCCACTCAACACCACTAAAACCTCTTGCCAAATTAAATAATTAGATATCTCGAAATATCTCAAAATAATAAAAACAATATATGATAAACCTACAGCCAATATAATAATCAATGGTGAAAAGCTGAGAGCCTTTCACCTAAGACCTAGAACAAGACAATGTTCGCCACTGTCACCACTACTGTTCAAAGTAGTTCTGGATGTCTTGGCCAGAGTAATTAGGTAAGAAAAGGACACTGAAGGAATCTAAATTGTAAAAAATAATAAAACTATCATTATGTGAGGATGCCATCATATCGTACCTATAAAACTCTAAAGTCTACATAAAAAGACTTCTAGAAACAGTAAATGAATACAGAAAAGTGACATCAAGAAAAATTTAATGCTATTAAGTGCTATTAAGAAAAATTGCGTCCTTTGCTACAATCTTTATAGAACTGGAGAGAATCATGCCGAGTGAAATAAGTCAGAAATAAAAGGGTAAGTGTATGTTCTTTATATTCATAAAGTCGACACATAAAAATCAGTAGCATTCCTATATGCAAACAATGAAGAAAAGGAGAAAGAAATTAAGAAAGGAATAAATACCATTCACCATAGCACCAAGGAAGATCAAATACCTGGGAATTAACAAAGAAGTGAAAAATCTCTATAACAAAAACTATACAACCTTAGCAAATGAAATAGGAGACACAAGGAAATGGAAAAACATGCCATGTTCATGAATCAGAAGAATCAAAATAGTTAAAATGACCATTCTGTCCAAGGTTCAATGCAATCCCCAGCATTTATCACTTCAAGGACATGGAACAAATAACACACTGAAATTTGGACGAAGCCACAAAAATCCTTGACAGTCGAAGCTATTCTTTAAAAAAAAAAAGAAAAGAAAAAAGGAAGTGGAGGCATCACACTTCCCTTCTTCAAACTATAATACAAAGTGATCGTCATCAAAACTGTATGGTTCTCGACCAGAGACAGTGATCAGTGGAATTAAATAGAGCTCCTATAAGGACAGTTGTTCTATGGAAAATATGCCAAGAGCTTACAATGGAGAAATAAAAATGACTCAATAAATGTTGCTGAGAAAACTGGAAAGAATCTGCAAAAAAAGTAAATAGACTACTCATCACCAAGAAAATGCAAAATGGATCAAAGACCTGGACATATGACCTGAAACCATAATACACGTAGAACAAAATGTGGGGAAAACATTCCATGAGCTCAACCTCAAGAAGGTCTTTGTGGGAGGAACAGTGACAGCAAAAGAAAGCAAAGCAAAAGTAAACAATTGGAATAACATCAGTCTGAAATCTTACAGCAAAAGACACCATCACTAAAACAAAAGATAGCCCATGGAATTGGAGAAGATATTCACATAACATACATCAGGTAAAAGCTTAATTTCTAAAATATACAGAGTTCATACACCTCAATGATAAAAAAGCAAATGATTCACTCAAAAATGGACAAAATTTCTGAATAAGGACTTTTCTAAAGAAAACACACAGATGGCTTACAAGACACAAGCAAAAATCCTCTACATCACTCATCATCACAGAAATGCAAGTAGAAACTACAATGAGATACCATCTTACACCAGTGAGAATGGTCTATATCAAAAAGACTTGAAAATAGCAGGTATTAGAGGGGTGTGGAGAAAAGGAAATCCTTATGCAGTGTTGGTGAGAATGTACACTGGTGCAACCTCTTTGGAAAACAGTATGAAGAGTCTTCAAATAAAGATGAATTTACCATTTGATCCAGCAATCCCATTCCTAGACAGAGGACTCAGAATCTTTAATCAGGAAAGACCTTATATTCGTAGCTGTACAATTCACCATAGATAAGATATGGAAATAACTTATATGCCCATCAACAAATGACAGGATAAAGAAACGCTGGTACATATACTAAATGGAATTCTATTCTGCTATTAAGAAAAATTAAATTGCATCCTTTGCTACAATCTTTATAGAACTGGAGAGAATCATGCTGAGTGAAATAAGTCAGAAATAAAAGAGTAAATACAATATGGTTTCACTCATATGTGGAATATAATGAAATAAAAGAAATAAACATACAATTTCTGTTAAAAATAACAGGACACAAGACTTGCTATGATGGGGAGAAGGTAAGACAAAAAAGGTGATGGTAAGGGTCACTGGAACGATGGTGGTGGGTGTGTGGGGAAATACATAGACTGAGATGCAATTTCAGTGCTCTAAATGCAATTCACATTGTGAACTAAAAGAAAAATAAATATTAAAAGAAAAGAAATTTAGGTAGGTAATTATTCGTGCATCTTCTTAAAACAGTTGAAATGATAGTTTCAATGCTTAGACTGGCATGTCTTCTGCAACCAAATAATCAGCCAGAACTAGTTCTTATGATCCTCACTCCCTATAGGAAATGTGAGTGAATAGATGGCATACTATATTTCCTATAGTTCCCAAATGTTCATTTTCTCCTTCCTTATCTCAAACAAACCAAAATAAGCCCTCTTTAATGGAACAAAAGCATTGTCCACTCAAAGTGTGTAGTGTCTGGGTAATAGGTAGTAGTCCCTTAATCATTTCGAATTGTCTCTTATTGGTTCAGAAAACCTGCTAAGACAAGTTTCTGTCTTCCCACACACTTACGCATAGTAAGACTGGGATAGTCCAATTGAAATAAATTTCTCCTGGTGGAAACACAAAACCATTCATAATACATTTTCTGAAAATGTGAGGGTTGATATTGTGTGGGTTCTTTTCCTAGGAGTAATGAATTTTTCTTCTAGCCTCCAAATCTCTTAGCAGAGACTTCTGTTCAACTTGCTCCATGAAGCCTAACTGCAATCATGCAGGTTGTTAAGATGGAATCTTTCTGGGCTCCCTGCATGCATATATTAAGATCCTGACATCTAGTGTAGCTATTTTAGAACGTAGTGTCTTTATGGAAACAATTCTGGTGCAAAAAGTTATAAATATGGGTCCCTGATCCCAAAAGATTGGTGTCCTTATAGTAAGAGACAGCAGAGTACTTGATATCTTCACACTGAGTAGAAGATTTTTGAGGACATAGCACAAAGAGAAGTTTGCCAGCTAGGTGGAGAGCTTTACCAGAAACCAGACTGATCAGAGCCTTGGTTTTGGAATACCACCCTATTGCGCTTAAGTCACCCTATCTGTGGTATCCTGTTTGGGCACTAACTTGACGAATACAGAGGCATTTCATTTGCCCTCATTCTCAGTAGCTGCATCCTCAGTGACTGCTAAAGAATATACTCAACTTTCACAGTACCCTTTGTACTCACTGCTGGTTGGGAGCATTTAGTTTAAAAAAATCTCAGCAATTAATTCCAGACTCATAGTGTGTTTAGCAGCACTTCAGTCTCTATTCATATCTGTTTGAATCTAGTCAATTCCATGTGTCAGTTATTTTTGAAAAACAGTTCTTAGATCTGCTATCTGTCTTTGTTTTTTTGCCAAATGCCTCTCAAATTAACTTCTCAGACTTCTCTGGCAAAGCTATGCCCTATTCTGATTTGTGTCCTAAATCTTTTTAGGGCATATTTGTATGCATTTTACGACTAGGTACATCATACCATTATATGGATATAATGTCCTGAATCAACTTAATCAGATGAGTTTTAGCAATAAGAAAGCAGACTACACCTTTAATGCAATATTTTTTTCAAGGCCGAGTTTCAAAGTCTTTTCTGATTCACACATTCTTATGATTTTTATATCCTGTAAGGGTTAAAAATAAATTTACTGATTCAACATTTGTACAACCTAAGTTTTTGATATTTCTTCAGTAATTTTTTATTTTGATTTAGAGTAATCTAATTATTTACAAAACCTGCAAAGTTCAAGTAATAACTGATCAAATTCAGTCAATGAAGTTCTATATAAATTAGTCAATTTATTTAATCAATCATTTAATATCAACTACATTTTCTACTATCTTCTCTAATAATTAAATGTTCAGTAAGCATATTATCTGGCATCTATATCAGTTTTAATAAGTTTTACCAAATGTTTTACATGAGATGATATCTTTTCACTCATAGGACCAATTTCTTAATTGTTCATTACCTGGTCCTTAAAATAGTGTTGGTTATGATGTTAACCTTCTGTTATGGCAACCTCACTGTTCCCTCTATTAGTCATCATAGGGTAGGGTAGGATAGGGTAGGATAGCACAGGACAGGACAGGTTAGGATAGGATAGGATAGTTATAGGATAAGGAAGGATAAGATTAGAAAGAATAAGATGGGATGCAATGAGATGGAATGGGTTAGGCTAGGCGAGGTTATAGTATGAACACCAACATTTCAAATTCTTAAATCAATACGATATTTCTAATTATGATAGCAGGTATTAATTAAACAGGGATTTTTGTTTCATCGAAAAGTAGGATTTATTTCCCTACCCTTTGAATTTGGACTTGACCTGTGACCTGTTTTCACCAATGGAATAATAGGAAATGTGATGCAAGCAGAGACCTGAAAAGGTAGGTTAATAGGAGCTTGTCCTTGCTACACTTGAAACCTTAATAGAACTATCCTAACAAGCTCATAACAGTATCCTGGATGATAAGGGCATGGAAGATTACTAAGTACTCTGTAATAGAATGTACTAACTTTAAGAGGTGCGAGGGAAGCCAGGCTGACCATCTGGCCTGTTTCCAACTATCTGTCGTTATGTGATAGAGCCTACCAGAAATTGTTTAAACTCCCTCAGACCACAAGAACTATTCAGAAATTAAAAGAAACACAAATTCAATAAAATATTTGGCTTTTTAAAATAATAATTTAGTGTTAATATTATTATTAAGATCAGTTGGAATTAGGAAGTCCTTAAAGGTTATCACTACTTTTAAGCTCTTAGCTTGTAAAACTTCTCTTTATGCATTTTAAAGGCATTCTATCTATAAAGATAGATGCATGACACTTCATGCTATCTAATTTTTGCAACTGAGGAAAGAGAGAGATTTCCTCTTTACATTGCAACAAATTTTTTTAACCCACTGTTAGCAGAACTTGCAATTTTTCATGACAAAGAAAAATATTTGAATTTTACTAATTAATACAGGCAGAAAAAGTGCTGGTTTGAGAAACCGAATGCAGATTGTATGACAAATAAAGTATAGAAAAGGATTATTGACAGATGCCTAGAATATAGTATGCCCTGCTTTTCCATCAACTTCACAACTTATATTGAACATACTGGAAATAAAAGTTAAGAATCTTATTTGAATTATACATGGGATAAATCATTTTGAAAAGAAATGTAGGTGATTAAAGACAAAAATTCTAAT
The DNA here is from genome assembly GCA_004363575.1 of Solenodon paradoxus. Classification (NCBI taxonomy): domain Eukaryota; kingdom Metazoa; phylum Chordata; class Mammalia; order Eulipotyphla; family Solenodontidae; genus Solenodon; species Solenodon paradoxus. The sequence continues at coordinate 213,393 of RJWH01001755.1, forward strand.
CAAACATAATTATATTGCTATACTGTAAAGAAAGACTAAAAACTAAAACGCTGCCAATTAGAATTTGAAAATCATGCATTATATAACCAAAAACACTGCATGTATTATCAGGGAAAAAATAGTAGCAAACAGATTGTGATATTAGCAAATCCTTTACCCTTTTATGTTTGAGATAACCTAAAATTTTGGAAACTGACAAGAGAATTTTAGCACAGACAAACACCATGTATACTAAATTCACTAATCAACACATAATTATGCTTTATTTTCTTACTAAACATAATTATATATCTTTGGTTCTATATTTTCACTTTATTTTCAATATAAATATACTTTAGATTTTTCGTAAATGTCATTTTAATAAGGAATAACCATCAAACAAATGTATTTATTATAAAAAGGATGTGGAGAGGGAAAACATGATATTAACTGGTCTATTTCTACTGAAAGTCATCACTAAACTTGATATAGGTATCAAAGAAACACATGATATAACAGTACTTGCAATTCTTTAAAAATGTTGGTGACTGAGATATATTTTGAGCACAGTAAAAAAATAATGGCTCTGGAGAATACTTTAAAATGTATATAATATTAATATTTATATTTTGTTCTGAAAGATGGTGTGTGACAGGGCTTATTCTCTGATCATCTTCTCTTTCTGTTCTCACTTGGTGAGCTCATCCAGATTTCTCGATTTTCATATCATTTCTTGGATGACCTCAAAATATTTACTTCCATCAAAGAAGTGTCTCTTGAATTCAGCCTGTAATATCCAATTTGCTTCTTGAAATTCCCACTCAGGTCCCTAACAGATAACACAGTTTAATTTTCTACAGCTGATCTGATCTTTTCACCTTCCAAACTGTGACAAGCACAATCTTACATATAACACTTGATGGGAAACATTCTTTCATTTGCTCAGACTCAAAACTTTGATTTTCTTTTGCTCATACTTCACATCCAGTTCACCAGGAAACTGCTGTATTGTTAAAATATATCCAGGAACTGACCACTTTTTTCTATCACCTCTATCATGATAATGATCCTACTCCCCTTGATCTCATACTTAAAGGGTTTTGATCTCTAACTGGCCTTTCGTTTCTTGCCCAGTTATATTATTAAGCATGTATATCAAATCATGTTACTCTTCTGTTGAAAAGCCTGCAGTAATTCTTCATTTTCACTATGAATAAAAGTCAAAATATCCTTGTTTCTCATTCTGTTCAATTCACAAGGGTCTCCTTACTGCTTCTTGATCAGGTTAATTCATGTCCGTCCTAGACCGTTTGCTCTGGTTGTAGAGGTATTCTGGACATTTACCTTAAGAATGTCCACAGCTTTTCTTTTCAAGCTTTCCCAAATGTCACATTGAGTTCTATCTTGTCCAAAGTACGACATGATTGCTGCTTTTTCACCCACACTCCCTTATATTTGAGTTCCCTTATGTTTCTGGGTTTACATATACTCATGCTATATGTGTGTGTATGTGTGTGTATTTCACTTTTTCAATAATATTTGCAAAGTGGCCTATAATATATACTCAAAATATTTATTGGCTAAGTAGATAAATAAATGAGTAGTGAATATTTGTAACTAATGAATTCTAAATCTAGTTAGGATACAAATAGAGTAAAACACATAATTAGACAATACTGTAATGTAAATCCTAATTTCAGAGTATTAATTTAAGATCATCCCCTTTAGTACTATTTAAATTACTAGAATTACATTTTAGCTTCTCTTTTTTCTCAGATAAGTCTCATTTCTTTCTATTCTAAACGACAAGTTAATTTTACAGTTCTTACTAGATTATTCATGATTAAAGGAAATTTAAATTAAAAGATAGTAGAACTACAAAATAAAATCTGCTAATGGGATTGTTTAAGGTCATTTACATTTAATTTGAATGTAGACAAGGTTCTATGCCAACTGCCATCTTGCTATTTGTTTTATATTGATGCCATTTATACTTTGTTCTTTTTCTCTTCAAAAACTCTACATTTATGTATATATAAAGATAGAGTTTTGAGATTTACACCATAGGTTAAAACAAAAAAAAAAAACTTCGTTGCTACATATAGGACTGAAACCATGGAGCTTTAATGCTGAATCCCATTTAAATTAGTTTCTTTTTTCCTCATTAGACAAAATAACAATAATTTCACAGAGGATGCAAATCAGTTTTAATTTTGTGTGATTTAGGATTTGTTTTGCCCTACTATATTTTTAAAAACTTAGTGCATCCGAAGTTGTAAAATTAACTTTTCATAACTGTCATTTGACAATATTGTGTTTCTTTTCAAATAAAAAAGGAAAAGTTATAACCTTGATCACAAATTATGCCTTTCTTCCCTGCTTAATTAGCATGAGAATTTGGGGATGAAGAAGAATTTATTTCCTTGTATATAAAGTCAGTTAAGTCATAATGGGTCTAGAAGAGTGTCACAGAACTAGGGAGAATGATAATAAATACAACATTTGAATTTACAGATGTATCCAAAATCAGTTTTCAGCAACATAATTTTGTGTTCATGAAGTCTTCTCTTATTCCACTGTTTTGAAGCTTTAATAGAAAAGTATTTTTTAAAAATTTGAAAAATGATTACAGATATTTTATAAACTTTTGAAATTAAAACTCAAATTTTTATGTCGCTTTTCCTGAATATGCTAAAATACATTTTTATTTTGAATAAAAAGATAAAATATGATGTGTTACGATGGATAAAAAATTTTAATTTTAAGAAGTATGCATTCATTTTTTAACTTACTATAAAATATTATAGTCGTTTGAGATAATTTTACAGTAATTTCTACGTAATCTATTTCAATAACAAGATTTGTAATTTTAATATTGAATTTTAGGTGTACCCAGGGTTTCATGTGCCAGTTCAGTAGCTGTGATTTGGACCATGTAAAGCCCTAGGACCAGATTTGTGACCAGGACTAGGAGGAACAACAAAATATGAAAGCAATAAATAAAATTATTCCTACTTCCTCTTCCTTAAAAAATGCTTCTTGGTAAAAACCAGATGGCCCAGATTTATGTCTGTATTTGTAGTTGCATAGTCCACATAAAACCTAAGGACATCAATTAATGGCTTGGTTCAAAATGAAGAGCTAAATAAATGAATAAAAATGCTTCTTCCCCCTCTTTCTGCCTGTCTGTTGCCTTTATTCCTGCCTTTATTCTATTAAAAAATGCTTCCTTTTCCTCTTCTTCCTTTCCTTTTAAAAAAAAATTACATATCAGGTGGGAGTAAGGCCCAGGCTCTGATCGACACTGTTCTTGAAATAAATTAGTAGAAAGAAATATGAGTAGATGGAAAGTTAGCTAGATAAATTGATAGATATTTGCAATTTAATCATGGAGACATATTAAATATAAAATATAAATTTCTTTAAGTCAATAGGAAAACGTACAGTTAAATATTAAGAAAAGGGATCTGATCCTTTATAGGAATCTCAAAAGAGAGTTGGGATACCAATTGACTCAGGTAATATTTCTTAAGCTTCATTAATCTTTGATTCTAGAAGAGCTATTTATTTGTTACAAATGAACATAGAGTATGAAAAATACAATTGTGAAACAGGAATGTGGAGGGGTTGGGACAGTCTGACTCCACATAAAAAGCAAATCCTTTGTACAATGTTTAGTCTATTTCCCTTAACTAAAAACCAAATATTGTACATTACTGCAAGAAAGCTTAATTGGACTATCCCACAATCAATGTAAATGACAAAACTGTAATAGGTCAGGGGGCCAGTCAACTGGCCTCAGAAGTTCTTTGATTCTCCATAATATAAATTATGCAAAAACCAAGCAGTGTCATAATTTTATGCGGGGGGAGGAGAATAAGGAGGATCCATGAATAGGGAATTAGGGTCCATCAGTAGAGACGCAAGTCGGAATATGGAGTCCAAGACCTTCATGTGGGTCATCATAGGATGAATCTTTTAAGGAGTTTCTAGACACACACTAGGCACACTTCCTGCTATAATCTTGTTAGTGATTGATTACCAACTAGAACATGGTGGGGACAGAGGCCAACACTGCCCTTTGTTCTTTCTCCTGCTTCAAGGATACCTGAGAAAAATGCTAAGAATAGGAGTTACTCAAACATCCCCACTCCAAAATGGGGACACAAGCCCTAGAGTTGTGATTGATTCATTAGGTATTGGGTGATGCCAGGGTTAGATAAGATTTTCCATTCAGAGTTCCAGATTCCTACAGATCAGAGGTCAGAAAACCCAAACTGTCTCTTTGAAGATTACACAATTTAAGTATATGACATGGGTGTGGGGTGGTAGAAGGCAGCAGTGAGCAAAATAGAGTCTTTGTCTTGCTAGGCACCCACTTCCTGTAGTAATTCTTCATGAAACACAATACTAATTAACTATGTTTGTCATGTTGCAATCCATGGTTCTTTTCTGGGAGACTAATTTCATCCTTTAACTAGATTAGGGACCGGGTTATACAAAATTTTAAGAGAGATGGGAAATAAGGTAATCAAAATTATCATCATAATAGGGAACTAATGATTTTTATGATATCAATGAGAAAAAGAGGGATAACTAGCAATTCCTCTTACAAAGGGAAAATTAATAAATAGTTTCTAAAGTCAGTGGTTTTAATAAAAGAGATTGTAGTGAAGGTTAAACTATCAGGACATAGAAGGGGAAGGCTCCTTGCTTCTGGAACTCATTCTTCCTCAAAACTGCTCACAGGCATTGTAGAAACAATATTCTGTTGAAAACAGAAAACAATTCTTTATACAAGGAACTGACCACCTCCATTTGTTATTTACTCAGTTGAACTTTCAAACATCAAAAGTATCTTTTCCCTTATAGGGTGTTGCCCTGTGATATCTTCTTTTGAGGATCCAATCACATAGTCAAGCTCGTTCTAATGATAACTTTGTAAGTACCAAATACAATGCATTAACCTCTTAGTATACAAAGGCATGCAGATCAATGGATAAAGAAGGTAATTTTTCTGTGTGACTCATCTATAGTTAAATCTTAGTAAATAAGGGGAGAGAGAAAAGAGATGTCCTAAAAATTGTAGAAGATTTGGGGTTTCATGTGGATGTCAAATGTGAAAATTTTTATTACTGGAGAAATAATTACAGCTGATTATTGCATTGATATTCTTTGTATAGGTTCGACTTAGGTGAATAATTTGTTTTATCATTTAAACTGAGTATTTTACAACTAAATACACTAGTAAAACAAATAAACTAATGTAGACAAAAAATATCTCACTAAACATTATCATTGAGTTTGTCCCGATGCTAGCATTCTTTATAATTTGTTTTCATATTTCAAAGTATTTTTTACTTTACTTTATCCATATGCATTGCAATTAATCATAAATTCATTTGGTTTAGCCTCTCTGCTTAACACCAGTTATAAAGCAAAATAAAGTAGAAAGTATATGAAGACATTGGCTTTGCCATATGTTTTAATTTTAAGTATGAAACTATAAAAATAGATAACATATTATATGCCAAGTACAGATATTTTATTATCTTTAGAAATAATTGTGAGAAGACAATTTCATTATCTTTATTTTAAATATGAGGAAGTTGAGGCTTAGAGAGGTAAAGAATTTTGCTCAAGTTTAAGCATTTTAAAAACTGTAGAATAAATGTCTTTTTTCCATTGTGACCTTACTGCGTCTCAAAGCAATGCACAGAGGTGTTGCTACCATGAGAGACTAGAAGAAGTAATTTTAGCACACTGAACTTGGAGGAACAAGAAAAGAAAAACACTAGGGTTCTTGATTAAATAACTAGACTTTATGACACATACCAACACATTTCAGGTTATGGAAAATAATAGCTATCCTATGCTTCAATTGCTTGAGATGAGTGTTTGTTATTTGTGAATGAGAAAACCCTACACCTTCTGATACAGTTTGCATTCCTCTTTTTAAATCAGGAAACCCACCTTTCTTATGGTTTAGTCTAAATCAAAGTTCATTCAAACAAAATCAGAGGGCAATTCTAAAGAAATTGATTCCTGCAGTCATTTACTTTTTATCTGTTTTTGTTTAACAGTTTGAGGTGGAATTCACACAACATAAGCAATTAAAAGCCAGCAATTCTATGGCATTAGTACTATATGCTGTTGAGCAAATATCACCTTTCCAGCATTCCAAAGAACATATAGCCATGCTAGTTTGAGTCATATTTAATATTTGTCTTGGAATATGCAGAATATTGTACAATTCCTGGTACATAGGAGATTTTAAAAATAAGATCTTTAAAAATGAACCACTTCTCTATTTCTGAATTTTGATAAACATGAATAAAAACCTAGATCCCACAACACTATTAATGAAATCATGTATTGCTGATAAATTAGATTAGTTATATTATATAGACTGCCATTTTCTTAGACTCTGTCCAATAATGTAAAATAGAAATTACAGAAAACTGTAATACTTTGAACATAGACTTTTGCAGATAATTTTTACATGCTGCAGAGCCACTTTATCGTTCATTAAAAGTAACATGTATTATTTTATTAGTGTAAGTAAATATGTATTATAAGGTGAATTATCCTATAATTAGTATAAATTAGTACAGATTGAATATAATTAGTAATAACAAATTATATATTATATTCATATTTGATGTTATATATATGTTTGATATAACTATATAGCACAATAATGTACTATATTATTCTATGTGTATAGATATATGCATATATACATATTCACACATGTAAATTTGTAAAAGTTAAAACTAAACCCAAAATTACAAATAAATTCAAAAAAATTTAAAATTAAAATATGGTGGAAAAGAATGTTTTTATCTTGGGGCTAAGCCAAATATAAATTGTTAATGTGAGAAATGCTTTATTTTGTTTCTTGAAATCATCATTAAATAACAGTTATTATTTAACTCTCTAGTTGATATTTTGTAATATTCACATGTATTTTCAGCTTATGTTTCCTTTGAGAAATGTTTGCATTTCAAAAAAAGATGGTGAAGACAAAGGTGGAAATAGAAAATCTTGCCTCGGGCAGTTGGAATACTCAGAAGACAGTTATAACACATGCTGTAGGAAAGAGGGTTGGAAAACACATCTGTAAATTAACTTTTTAAGAAAAGCAAACATAAGCCATGACTCATTTATAATGAGCTTTTTGGTTAATTCAGTTTACATTTTTGATAAAGTAGACCCTACTTTCAACTTTCATTTAATCTGACTTTTCAAAGGCAGTTACAATAACCAGTGATTCCCTGGTACTCAAGAGGCCAAGGTCATAGATTTGAAACCATTCTGTATGGTTAAACTAGAAACATTTGAGTCCCTGGTGAGAAGTCCACTGTCCTCTTACAAGTGGACCTCTGTGAAAATACTAATATCACAGCAGGAATTCATCACCAATGTAGGGAAGACTTGATGTTGTTTTGATAGAGTTCCTCTTTCTATTCCAAAGCCAACAAAATTAACATTTGCCATTGTGCTAAACATCACAGGATCATTTGCAAAGAGTAATTTTAATCAATCAATGCCAATAAATGATTTCTAGCTATGACCTTATCCTAAACACCTAAATTTACTAATTTGTTCAGTGATTATATCAGTTATTGTTTTCTCTGTGTGTATTTGTTTAATTTTCAATTGTTGTTGCCTATATTTCACATATGTATATATATATATATATATATACATACACATGCACATAGATATATATACACAGAAAGAGATATATATGTATATACAGGAATTCATACTCATATATAGATATAGAGACATATACACACATATAACTACATATCTGCCTTGCTAGCACGATTATTTGTGTTTAAAAATTAATCAATTTCCTTGAAGATGAAAATAGCTAATTGCAGTATATATTTACCTGAAAGTAACATTACTGAGAAACCAATACTTCATTAGAACAGTAGGTGTGGTACTCTTGTTGTGTGGTAAATTACCTTTATGTTGTAGTCCAAGTACTAACTTTTCATGAATGTTTCTTCTAAAATATCTTTAATTTCTTTGTTATACATTCTTCAACTAATGGGTTTTAAACATGTAGTTACTTAATTTCTAACTACATGGGAATTATCTAGATTAGTTTTTTTACAGAATGTGCATTTAATTCTGCTATACTCAAAAAACTTCTGCATAATTTTAACTTTTGAAAATTATTGAGAATTTCTTTCTATTACAACATATTGTCCACCCATATGCACTCAAAAAGAAAGTTTTTTCTGTAATAGTTGCATTGAATAATTTTCAAATTTCTATTAAATTTCTATCACTACTTATTTTAGTGAGTATTAAGAATGATAACATCTTCCACTGTGAGTATAAATGTGTACAGTTCTTTTGTTTTCATCAGTATTTTTTGTGCATTTTTAAGTTCTACTATTAAATTTTTTCTCTTTGGTGAATTGACCTTTCAAAATTATGATATGTTATTCTTTATATCTGGGACCACTCCTTGATTTATATAAGCTTCGTGTGATATTGTCACTCCAGTCTTTATATATGAAGTTAATCTCTTATAAATAGCATATATTTATTTCCTGAATTTTTAAATTAATTATGGCAATATTTGCCTTTTAATTGGAGTCTAATATTACATTTAATGTAATAATTCATAGAGTTATATTCAAGTATATATTTAGATATTTTGTATAAATAATTCCTTTTTTATTCTTTTGATTCTCCTTTCTTGCCTTCTTTGTGATTAACATGCTATCAACTAATGTTCAACTGTATTTCTTGTCACTGTCTCTAAGGAGTACATTATAATATTTTATTTCTTTTTTTCACCACTTATTTATCACTTAAATTCTTTCTGTAAACTGTAAATATAAATATTCAACTGGTATAATGCTGAGGAATTTTATATGGCATATGCAATGTTTACTGGCAACATTCTCTCAGCTAAAATTTATAAATACAATTTGGATCATTTTATTTGCATATAGAGTTCTGGTGTTACATGTATGTATATCTGTGTCTGTTTTTAAAAAGAAACTCCATCTTCTGCTTCACATTTGTAATTGATGTGATGTCACTACTGTCATGATGATTAGTCTCTTCAATGCACTTATTAAAAGTATTTTAAGGTTTTTAACTGTTTTTTAAAAGAAATAGGTAAGAATAAAGGCTGGTTGGCAGGCAGGCAGAAAAAAGAGGAGAAAGAAACATTTATTAAGTTGTTCATCCTCATTGCCTCTCACCTACCCCTGCCCCAGATCTCCAACCTGGGTCCTTAGGATGTATATGGACTACTTCTGGTGGCATTCTCTGTTAGGCCACCATCACATGCCAACTCATTAATTTTAGAATCATTTCTTTATATGTCTCGGTTTGGCTTTCTGAACTAGCTGTATTTATGGATTAATCCTTTCTACTAATTAAAAAATATTTATTTCATGATTTCTTTAGATAATTTTCATTCTCAATCCTTTCCCTTTTCATTTGGAGATCTTATAAGATCCCATCTTAGTTATTTTATTTTATGCTGTCTTTTTTATTTTAATTAAATAAGTTATATAATTTTCCTTCTCAATCCTTTCCCTTTTCATTCGAGATCCCATAAGATCCCATCTTAATTATTTTATTTTATGTTGTCTTTTTTTTTATTTATTTCATAATCTTATTTTCTCTTTATTGTGCTTCATTTTGTATTATTTCAATTTTTATTTTTCTAGTAAAATTATTCATTTTTGAGTGTTCATTTTGTATATTGCATGTATTCTGGATTTCACAAATTTTATTACTGAGATTTTCTTCCTTCTCTCACTCTTTCAATCTTTCCCTGTGAACCATTAATCATTTGTACATAATAATTATTTTAAAATCCTTTTGTTAGTTATAAATCTAAGTTTTTTGAGGAATTTTTTTCTATTAATTTTATCACCATATTGTGCATCTATTCCTTGCTTTTCCATATTTTTTCAATTTAAATTGATATCGGATATTGGATATCCTCTTATTTTTTCCAGAGGGTTCAAGCTTATTATTAGGACCTCTGACTCAGTTAAGAGTTGTTCTTTCAGTTTTGTATTAATAATTTGTTTTGAATCAATGTAACAGATTCAAGAACATTTATTTCATGGTCATGAGTTTAGCACATTTATAGTATTTCAATGCATTTTTCAATAAGCATAGCTTTACTGTAATTCCATTACTTAAACACTTAAAAAGATACAGTATATTTACAACTCGAAGCAGTTCAAAAAAGCAGAGCACTAATAACTCCCAAATAGAATATATATATGTGTATATGTATATATATATACATGAAATATGTTTGGTTCATGTATCCTCAAAATATATTTTGACTATATAACATGAAAAAATATTCCTCCAAACAGAAGAAAAAATGTCTTGCATTTCTTTCAAAAAAACATTTCAATATGAAAAAGTTATGTGCCTGTATATATAAAAATCAAAGGATGATTAATTGGCAAAAGAAAGTACTGTTGATAGTAAAGTGTTAATGAACTGAAAAATTGAAAGAATGTACAAGGTATAAATCATGCATTTTTAATGACATGAATTTATATATCTCAGTAGTATTACAAGAATGAGGGTAAATGAAGAACATTATAAATGTTACTGTAGTATGACAGAGAAGTAACTCATTAAAAATGATTTTATTGATGCTAATGGAAGCTATCTTTGTTTTTGAGAAACTAGAAAAGAGAAGTTAAACATGAGATAATTTTTCTATGCACTCATAGTTCAGGCTATGAATACTTAAACTGCTTGTTTACCTTCTTATCTCAAGTTGATAACTGAAACACTATGATGAATCATTAATACTAGATGTACATTATCTTTTCTGTTTCAAATCTAGAAATACTGGTGAAAATATTACCAAAATTATGGAAAGAAAATAAGGAAATAAAGAGATTAAACACAAGAATTGAAAGTATTCTTTTCTTAAATATTTCTTAGAATTCCACCATGAAGCAATCTGGTGTTTTGTTGGAAATCTCTAACTATAAATTTAACTTATTTATGCATATGAAACTATTCTGATCATTGTTTCTTCTTTAATTTTTAGGAGCATGTGTCTTTTAAGTGATTCATTAATCTCACCAAAACGGTCACATTTATTGCCACAAAGTTGTTAATAAAGTGACTTGTTATCCTAGTCACCTATGTAAAATGAGGACTGATGTCACTTCTCTATTCCTAAGTCATCTCCTTTTCTTCTTTTTTTGGGGGGACGAGGAGGGGAGGAGAGATCAATGCTGTTAAAGGTTCTTGTTTTTATCTACTATGTCAAGGATAAAGCTCTGAGATTCATGAATTTTCTCTAGTATAGTGTTTTATGTTTGCTATTTCATTGCTTTCTGCTTAACTATGGATTGTTTCCTTTCCCTGCTTGCATTTGTTCTCCTTTTTCTATTTTCTAAATATGGACACTGATGTCATTGACTGGATTTATTTCTTCATTCATATTTTTAAATGTACTACTTACTTCTCTGGGCACATATTCTACATTTTGATATATTGTATCTGTATTTTTATGTTTATTCTGTAAAAAAGAACTTTATAATTTCCTTTTGCTGATTTACTTTTACCCCTGAGGTACTTGTGTGTTTTTAGTGCACCAATATTTGGAGAGTTCCTGGATATCTTTTCTATTATTGATCACAGTAAATATTCATTTGAAATTCTAAGAAGAAGAAAGAATAAAAAATGTTAGTTGGTTCTCAGATTATAGCATACTGTTTAATCAGGACTCTACATTTTTATCTGTATTATATATGCATATATATCCATATCCATATATGTATAACTCATGTATTAGTTGTCAAACATACATTTTTGATTGCTCCTGAATTTTAGTAAAATTTATAAACAGTATATCATTAATAAAATAATTTCTAATTGAAAAAGAAAGATGAAAGTCAGGTGTGACAAAATGCATTTTCAAAAGTTCAAAATCTAAAATAAATAAAAATGGCTAATATTTTCAGTCATGGTAAGTAAATTTGTGTACCTTGTGATATTTATGAATAAATTCTTGTGCATGTATGAATTGTGGTAGACAGCAGAGGATGAATTGCTAATGAGAATTATTGTACATTTTGAAGTTTGTATGACTAGCCTAAAATTTAAGTATGCTAGTGGGCATTAAAAACATTTTTTGTTATGCTCACCAGTAGGTCATAGCTGAACAATGCAAACCCTAGCTGGTTAGTATATTTTTCTGGTAAGTATATTTTTCAGAATAATCACCTATTTCACAAAAATGTTTCTTTTTTAAAATTTCTATTGAATTTTATAAGCAGGCAGGAAGAGAGGAAGAAGTAGCATCTGATTTTAATTTATTTGTTCATACTGGTGGTTTCCCCTGATCCCAGGACTAGAACTCAGGGGTATGTGACCTTGCATTCTTTCAAAGGTGATTGATTCAACAACTACTCCACCAGGGCTCTCCACAAAAAAATAATCTCTATGGGTACTTTAGAAATAGATATTATACAATTTGGAAAGAAACCCATTAAGAATATAGAGCTAGAAACATATAAATGTCAATTTTTCTTACACTGACAAATTTCATGCTCATTTTGACAGCTTTTTTTTATTTTATTGTTTTTAAATTAAAAGATAATTAAGTCATTTAAAATGAATAATATTAAGTTGAGTCTTATATTTACAACTATAGCAATTAACAAGAGAACTCAAGAATCTCTGGAATATTCCAACCAACAGGCATTTTTGAGGCTCACTGAGTCCTTTTGACAAAATGTCATTATACTTTATATCTCATATGATTTCCTTTTTTAAGAAGGTGCAGACAAGAATGGAGGAAAGCAGAGGTAGCCAGGAAGATAGAGGAGGAAGCATTTCACTTGTTTTCATTTAGCTCTTTGTCTTGGTTGTTTCTCCCAGGCCCTGGTTATAAACCTGGGTCCTTGGGATATATGTGGACTGCACTCAGTGGGCTTATCTGTTAGATCACAAGAGAGTACCAATATCTCATATGATTCTAACAATGTATGATTATTCCATCTGTTTTACAAAAAAAATTATATATATCCTTCATTATGTTATTTCATATATATTACTGTACTTGAAGATTCAGTTGACATGTTTCAATGCCATTAGTTAGAATGTTTGCTTTTGGGGGCGTGGAAATGAAGTATATTTTATTTTTTATATTCTATTATCTAAATGTTTTATATTCTATATTAATATTTTATACACTTTGCACCTTCTAGGACCCACTTTTTCAGGGTTATTAATTTAATTATTGGCAAAGGAAAATCTGCTTCAGTTTTTCTTGGTTCCTTTTAAACATTTATCATTTATCATTTAGAAAATTTAAAAACTTTCAATCAACATTTTTTGAAAAGATACTCATTTATTTTCAAATTAAGGCAAAGGAATAAAAATAATTTGTTTGATTTTTGTCATAATATATAAAAAAGTTAAGGCCGTTTTTAATATTACACATATATTACTCTAAAGAATTTGAGGATAGCTGAATATGAAGCAGAGACCCTTCTTGGAAAGAATACCAAAGAATCATATTAAAGATACATAGCTTCCTTTTTTATTTTCCTCTTCCTTATTGACCATTGTCATAAACTTTGAACAGTAGCAGTGCATGTTATTGGACTAAACATTATTATAATAATCAATATGCCAACTGTTATTGAAGGAATCACTGCTACTCCCAGAATTGCTCTCTCAAGATGAATAATTAAGTAGCCAAACAAAGTATATGAAGCCATTTTTCAAATATGAGACAATAGGGTTTTGACTACTGAAAAAAAGAAGCAAAGTGAACACTGTGACTGCCCCATTTTATTTCCTGGAGGCAAATTTAAAGCTGCAATTCAGGATGGATAATGAAAACATAGTCTAACAGTTAAGGAGGTAAAGATCTCAGGCAACAGAGATGAATAAGACCTATTTTTACACAGTGTGCCCTGTAAAGACCTGAGGTCTTACCTTATTAGTAGTGATAAACTAAAGACTGCTCTTCGCTCACTTGAAACAAGCAAGATTTTAAAAGACCAAACAGATCCCAAGTAACTGAACTAAGTTGCATAGAATTTAAATAAATACAACAAAATTCTGCACTTATTAGGTTATGTGAAAAACAAAGTCATAATGAGAAAAACTGAGGGGAATATAGAACAAGGAGGCTAGTGATGTGCCTTATGGGAGATTTGACTTGATCACCAGAAATAGTAAAGACATTGTCTACCCATAACTTCTGCAAAAGTTTTCAGACAGAGCAGAGCATATACGACATAGAAAATATTTCAAATTATATATGGTTTAAAAGTGCAGGTGCCATTTAAATTTGCAAACATAATTTAAAGACTGGAATGATTTAAAAGGGTAAGCATGATATACAGGAGTAGACTCTGAAATGTGTAACTTTTAGTGGAGGAAAATAGAACTAGAAACAAGGAAAGAGTTTGGCAATTGAATGGAGAAGGTAAAACGAGGAGGGGTAGAAATCCAGGGTATTAGAAGACAATATACAATTGTAAAATAGCTAAATGTAAAATTCCTTCTTAACTGTCAAAACATACAAGATAACAATCACATTAAATTATCTAGGATAATTTTAAATACTTTCTACTACTTAATCAGTGTTCTTTCACTTTTATGGTGCTATTTGCTCTGCAAATGTGTTTTTATTTTGTCAAAATAATCAGTCATTATGTTTCATATCCTCTGAATTATGAATCATAATTGGAAAGCCTTCTCCTATACCAAAACTAAGGAAAAATTTATTTTCTAGCACTTGTATAGCTTAATTTTTACATTGACACCTATAATGAATTAGAATTTATTCAAGTTGTGATTTGATGCATAGACCTTATTTCATTTCTTTTTTTGCCAAATTACTACGTATTTTAAATAGAATAATGAGAAAAAGATGGGAATGGCTATATATGTATAGTTATGTCTATATGTACACATATACACATATGAAACATGAAAAAAGGTTTAATCTCATTTAAATTTAGAGATGAAAATTAGAATCACAGTGAAATACATTTTTTCATATAGCAGATAGGAAAATAATAAAGTATGATACAGAGGCTAAAGAGACTAGTGACCCAAAAGGAAGTTGATGTAAAAATGGTGTAACAGGGGGAAATAAGACGGCAAGAAGGAAAGAAAGTAATGCTTCTTTGAGTACTTTTTCTATGGTTTTGATTCTGAGAATGATCATATAGAATCACATCCAGCAAAATAGAGATTAATAAATGAAATCACCCAAATGTAAAAGAAATCAAAATTATTGCATACAGTATATTAGGGTTTTCCAAAGGTAGATTAAAAAAATAAGTTATATAACCTTAGAAAACAATGTTTTGTCTAAATGTAAGTCTAATGATGTTAATAACAATTCTGTTGCTGCCTTTTTTATGCTTATTGATTTCAGTTAACAAATTGTACATAATAAGAGTGAGGTTTCTTGCCACCAAAGAAAATCCTACATGCAAAAGCAGGAGAATAAACTTTTGTTTTCATTATATTGGACAATTCATTGTGAACTTGCAGGTTTATAACTGATAGATGATAGATGATATCTGTAGATGAGTCAGAAGTAGATATAGACATAAACAACTGTGTGAACATTTATCAGTTAGGACACATATATACAAATTGTTGGTCTAAACTTGTGAGAGCTGTGACATCCCAGTAACAATGAACATACTTAGTTGCAGACAATGATTTCTAAATCTGTTTTTCAATTAAAAAGATTTAAGAGTCCCTGGAAAAATAATGGATGCTCAGGTATTGGGTAGAGAAAATATAAATTGGGCCTGTAATACCAGAAAGCTCTTGAGGAAACAGTAAACATGGCAAAAGGAAAAAGAACGTAAGAGCCAAAATTGAAACAATTTGAGCAAAAATAAATAATTGTAATATGCAATTATGCCATAAAGAATAAAGTGAATATAATTAGGTCATTGATATGAATATATCATTGAATAAATAAATATATGAATAAATAATAAATTTCCTCCTAGAAAGATTCCTACTAATGAACGTACAAGTTCTGAAGAAAATAGAGAAACCCAGTTAGGCAAACAGAAGCAAATTTGCTGTTCACTAGAAGCAGCAGGTAAAAGGTTTGGAGAAACAGAATATAAGCATAATAACAAAGTACCCCCCATACATATTTTCAATTGCTAAGAGGAAAACGGTCAGTTTAGGAACTAAGTAGATACTATCTTAATCAAGTACAAGATATATACAAGAATGTCGACAGCGTTTTTTTTGTTTTGTTTTTGTTTTTTAGTTTTTTTTTTTTAAAGGAAAGGTACAGAGAATAAAGGCAAGTAGGCAGTCAGATTATGAGAAGAGGAAAATCAGTCACACTTTTTATTGAGTTGTTTATCTTTGTTCATTCCCCTGGCACAAAGTCTAAACCCTGCGTCCTAAGATTTTCTGTGGAGTGTGTCTGGTTACCTTATCCTCTAGGTCATCAGAGTACACAACAATTTATTCTTAATAGTCAATTAAAATAAAATGAATAGTCAACAATGAGAATGAATATTGTGGAATCATTTCCCCCAGAATTGTTCAGACAGGTAGAACTTTCCCAAAATCAGAAGAGATAATTTTTTCCCCATTATGAGTTACCTTGGTATGTGGAGCTAGTGGTTAATTGGGACTCTCAGCTTTTACCCTTGTCATAGTTTCTTAGATAACGGAGTCACTTCCAGAAACAATCCTTTATTAGAAAAAAAACTGTCTTCAGCGAGTGCAAATATCTAGAGGCAAGGTTTTGTCACAGGAAGTCCATACTCTCAGGTGAAGACTGCTCTCCTCTCTCCTCAATAACCCATATCCTCTTTCTCATTTCTCAGTACAGGATACAAGTCTTTGGTGTCCCATTTACCTCAAAATTAGAAATCATGTAAATCTCCACTTGTATTTCATTATATAGTTTTTCTCCTATTAATACTGTATGATGCTAATTTGTTCATTTTGGAAAAAACTTTAGAGAGATACAAAATATTTTCCAGTATTTGTACAATATAAAAACTGTAGTATATTCACATAATTGAAGATTTTTAGCTTTAAAAGAAACAAATGATAGATTCATGCAGTAACTAAGTGGTTTCTAAATGTATTATTACAAGTGAAGGAAGCAAGACACAAAAGATTATAAACTGCATGTTGATGTTTTACAAAATCCCAAACAAAACAAGTGATGGTGATATATAGCAGATTTGTGCTTGTAGATTTAAGAAGAATGGCAAAAAAGCAAGGACTAATTATAAATTATTACGGAAAATGGGAGACTGATACTGATATTCTATATCTTTATTAGTGGTAGTTATGAATTTGTCTGTGTTTCTCAAGATTTGTCAAATTTTACTCTTCAAATGAATGAATTTTGTGAAAATAAATTTTATACCAAAAGGCAAAATCTTAGAATGCATGTATAGTCCATTGATACTGCATTGTCAAACATGCTAAATGATTAATTTTCTAAAAGATATTGGCAGGAAATCTATTGAAATTGATTATGCAAATCTGGCAACTCCCTGATGTTTTAATTTTTCACTTGAGACAATTAAGATTCTATGTTTCAGGACCAAGAAAAGACCTCAAAAAGAGTGAGTCTTTAGAACCTGAAATGCTTAAGAGTTTGGACTATGGGAAAGTAATTTGATGTTTTGTCTTTAGGAACAAATGAAGAAAGTAAGAAGGAAGGAAGGCAATGAAGTGATAACTATATAACCAGAAAAACAATGAGTTTCATAATGTTTCTTAAAGCTTTGTTACTTGAACTTATTTTTCATCTTAAAAATTATTTTCTTATTGAATATTTCATAAAATTTGGCAACCAGTTAATTATTATAAAACAGAACAAAGAGAATCAACTATAAATCCAAAGCATTTAGCACAGATGCTGTTCCAAAGAATAAAATCATAGGCTTTGGTAGTAGGGGAGAGATAATAAATTAGTAAAAGTATAGTTTGATATACCAGGAAACATCAAGGCATTTAAGTCCAGTAGGAAGATGGAAATGAGGTAGTTGATACAGGGACTAAAGTTTGGGCATCTTATGTAAGAACTTATGGTGATGAAAGCTATCATAAGATAGAGAAAATAATTCAGATAGAGAAAAGAAAAGCATAGAAAGAGGAATTTTGGAAATTTTCACATGCAGAGTATGATAAGTACCCAAATCACTCAATGAAACAGATAAATTATTGAACAGAAATACAAAGGAAAAGCAAAGTAAAGTGCCAGATATTTGGTGTGATTCAGCATCCTTTACTCCTTCTTTATGCTACTTAGCTGTTAAATGTATTCTAGAAATTTTATTTTTCATATTCAAGTTCTCTTATTCTTCCATATATTCTTGATGTCCTCTTTAGTATATCAGACACAGTGGCATTACCTAGAAAAAATTTAGGATTGGCATAGTATACAGAGAATAGTAATAGAGTAATTTAATTTATAATAGTTTGTTATTTTTCAATAAAATGAATTTTAAATATATTACATTCATATGAACTGTAGTAATTTAGTAGTGAAAAATATCTAGGACAGTAACAACAAAAACTTTTTGATGTGTGGTATATATACAGAATAGAACACAACTTAGCTACATATATATATATATATATATTATATATAGATTTGATGAAGATGAAATGCTACCATACTAAGCAATAGGAATAGACCTAGATGGTATTATGCTTAGCAAAATAATTCAGAGAAAAACAAACATCATATAATTTCAGTTATATATGTTACATAAAAAAACAAATATATTAAATGATATAGATATAAATATCTAGTCTATAAGACTAAATTAGTGATTATGAGAAAAGGGAAAGGGGAAGGAGGGTAGGTAAATTGAGTGTAAAGGGTTCAACTCTATGGTGAAGGGTAGAATTAGACCTTTAGTATTGAATATAATGTAGTATATGCAAATATTGATATATAATTATTCAGACCTGAATCTACAGTTATAAACCAATGGTATTTCAATGAAAATTAAAATTAAGTTCTAGCTATATTAACAGTCCTTTATGTATATGTGCAATATTTGCTCTGTAAATTATTGATAAATGAATATCAGTTATGCCCAGTGAATTATGTCATAAAGCAACTTAATCAAAATAGTTGTCATTGTTTTTAACAAATGATAAACCATATGAAGTACAAAAGACATATAAAATGTATGCAATACATTATTGTCAGTAGATTTTATACCTAATTTAAAGATATTCAGCCCTCAGAACATCTATCCAAAAACGTAGTTCCTTAAAGTAATAAAGTAATAAGTAGAAAGACATAGCATTTACTATGAGCTAGATAGTACTAAAGAGTAGGGTTTTATATATATATATATATATATATATATATCATGCAGATTGCTTTAGATACTAAATCAATAAGGACTTTAGATATTCCACTTTATTCCTCATAAAGTACAGATTGCATAGTACTTTAAATTGTAGAAAAATAATTACAATTGCAGGTCCCCCAGAAGATTGGAGGTCGGGTGGGTTCCTGGTCTGGAAAGCATGGAAAGAATGGCCCAGAAATACTCTGAATAAACAAAAGATTTATTGGAAGCTCTCAGTGGATTAATGCACTAAAGAAATGCAACAGCTTTAGCTCTGGGGAAGGTGCTCTTGGTTTTTTCTTTGTTTGTTTGTTTATAGGAGATTGGCTTCTATTGTTGTCAGGCAGAGGTGGAGTTAGTTGCAGGCAAATGCTATACAGTGAAGATTTTAGATGGTGTTCTTTACAAAATGGCATTACTTATGCCTTCCTGGGAGTCCCTGTCCTGTCAACAATATACTACATTTTTAAAAACATGGCATGATTTTATTATCTCTCAGAAAAGTATGAAAGTGCTTACTTTGGAATCACAAGCTTAAATATATATGGACATTATGTATGTGGACTACACTATACAAACAAAATAATAAAGATGACTATGATTTGATATCTTCTGTGTCCTCATATGGCACCATCAGATAATACATAACTTTAAAACTATATATGACAGCATAACTCAATTATTAGAGTTAAAGAATTTCTTTGAATTAATTGATAATTACTTCACCAAGGTGGAAATCTGATAGTTCAGAGAAGCAATCCTACTTTACATTGTCAAAAATAATTTTGACTCTTTCCATCCAAGATTTTATTCAGTGTTAATTGCCCTTTCATTCCATTCAAATGAATTATGTTGTCCTTTCAGACCACTTAAAGGGTCTATCCAGCTAAAACAATAGGATTAATTAATTTAAAATAAAATTGCCTTAGATAATTATCTCTCCACAAGTTTTCTGATCTTCCATAGTTTCATTTCTCACTCCTCTTCACAGAAATCATCATCTACTAAAATCACTAATCTCATTTTGGGGGAAGTGAGGCTCCAATGCCTACCCAAGTAGGCCTACTGTGTGGAAATTTTCTGAGAATATTCTATAACACATATGCTAATATTAGTACAGAGTCACATTACTATTAGTCTTATTCTTTGAAAGGAATATGATAAAATGATATATGCTATATTATGAAAAATATCTTAAATACAGACCTGGAAAGAAAATTGGGAGGTTGCTTGATATAGATTTAATTTTTGAAATAGACTGTAGAAGTGAGGAAGTCATACCCCAGTTTCTAGCTGCTGAGGACTAACAGTGGCCACCCAGCCACCAGGCACCTGACAGTCTAGACTGGCTGAAAGCTACTGATTAGATAAAAGGGACCCTTCTCTGAGAATGGAACCCTATGTGCATTTTACAATTATGTGAGGAATTCATAAATAAATAAATGAATTCCATTTGTAATTCCTGTTCTAATTCACACCTTCCCCTCTCCCTCACCAATAAAAGTGTATCCCAAAAGTATTTCAGGGTTTAGATTCTATATCTGGCCTGTGCATAATAAAGCTATCCTTACTACTTCTAAAAGTGCATTGTTTAGATTTGTCAGTTAAAAGAGAGAGCTATTACAAGACAACTGAGACTCGTAGATGTCAAGGTGTTGGTCAATGTCAGGATTCATAGATATCAGCAGAACTGTGGTAAAACTCATTATAACTATATCAATTAACCTAATTATATATTTATTGTATCACAAAAAAGCAGAAAATTTTCTATAGATTTCCAGAAAAATGAAGTATAAATTTTAAGATAAATTGTGCTATTAATATTAATCTTAATTTTATTCTTTGAAGTTTTAAGGCAAGTAATAAAATTAAGAGTTTGTATGTTAGATCATGTGCAAAATAGGCCATAATATTAGCAAGGAGGTCTGCACTAATATAATGGTGAATTTATCAATGAAATCTTGGTCAGCTGAAAACTAAATGTGGTCCATTTCAGCCTTCCTTGTGCTAATATAGTAAGCAATAATGTATAGAGAAAATATCAAGATTTTCTTATTTTAATATCTAATATTCAAATTTAACCACTTGAAAATTCTCAAGAAATACTTCATGCTATGTAAATTGCCACAAGTAGGAGATGCTTTTTGTTTAAAATTTTAGTTCATGACATCTTTCTAATAGTTTGTCACCTTCACTGGCTTATCTTTTGGATATCAGATTTTTATATTACTCATAGTTATAAGGAGCATTCAATGTCATCTGGAGTGAAATTTCAAGAGCACACAAGCAGATTGGTCTCAGAAATGTCTGTAGGTTAAGTGAAAAGCTTGGGGCAGTTGAAGCGAATGTAAGAGTAATTTCAAAATGTTAATAGGCTGTTTTTTCAAATCCAAAGACTTCCATAAACTTGGATTAATGAAAAATGTAAATTAGTTACCATCTATAGTTATCAATAAAAATTTCAATTAAATATATTTTTTCTGAAGCAATCTGCTGATTATATTTCAGCTTTTATTATCTGTTATAGATAACTATTCAACAAAATTTCATATAAAAGAAGACAGAGAATCTTACATTAAGAAAGTGGAATTTTCAGTTAGAATGACATGGGAATGATAAAAAAGAATATATACTTCCATTATTAAAATGTAACATTTGGGTGTTTACATGTTTAGAAGAGTTTCTAGTGATAGAAGA
Organism: Solenodon paradoxus; assembly: GCA_004363575.1. Taxonomy (NCBI): domain Eukaryota; kingdom Metazoa; phylum Chordata; class Mammalia; order Eulipotyphla; family Solenodontidae; genus Solenodon; species Solenodon paradoxus. Next base: position 235,445 of record RJWH01001755.1, read on the forward strand.
GCAGAACAGATTAATACATTAAAATTATACTCTTCGGAATATAAATATGTCCTAGTAGATGAACAAATATGTAGACCATATCTTTCCTAATCACTATAGTTGAAGCTTTTACTTTTAGAACTATTTTTCATCTAAAGCATATAATGCTCTAGTGGATACAAAGTTTGATGTTTCATGTAACTTCTTTATCATATTCATAATTTTGCAGTAGTTTTCTCCTTGGGTATATTCTGGTAGTGTATCAGGCTAGTTCCCAGGGGACGGCCTTGAAGGGAGGAGCTGCAAATGATTGAGAAAGATAATGAAAGAAAAAGACCAAAATAGAAAGAAAGCGGGATCAGGACATGAATGGTTTTTAGGGAACCATCACCCCAAACTGTCACACTGAGTCACTGACTCAGCATTTATTGTCATTACACAAGGAAGTCATTCACAGAAAAAAATGCAAGAAGTAAATCCTCCATTCTAACATTGTTTACAAAGTGATTTTACATTTAAAAAGTTGTAGTTAACTATCTGGCCCTTGACTTCTTCCTGAGCCTCAGCGTGGGACAAAAATCCCCTAACCAAGGATTTCCAAGCTGGGTAGGTAGTTAGTATTCCAGGCATCTGGGTTACTGCTTCCCCCCAACCCCCTCTCACCTCCCCCAGGCATTGATTATCTAAATTAAGCTTCCTCTTTAGTGATCCCAGTAGTGTATATCATTAGACTATAGTAAAAAACAATATACTTAATAGTAAGTAAGCATACTCATCTTTTAAATTCTCAAACTTGAACATATACATTTTATATGAAGTACATAAGATACATTATCTATACAGCTTCTCCCCATATTGATTCATGTGTATGTATTGACTCATGATTTTCCTAAATTGATACTACTGGGTAAAGATTTTTCTTCTGTGTGGTTTCTCCACTGACTATGAAGACTAAAATTCTAGATGAAATCATTGCCACACTTGTCAAACTGATGGGTTTCTTTTGCAGCTATTCTCATGATGATAAAAATTAGAACTTTAAGAGAAACATTTCTCATTCAGACGACAATTGTAGAGAATTTATCTTATTAACTCATTTGATGAATGATTAGTTGTTATTTTTTATTAGAAAAATTTAAACTAAAGTTATAGGTTTGAAATTTTATAAAGTTTCTTTTTTGGTCTTTGCAAGTGAAAGGTGGTGAAATAAGATTTTCTCTGTATATTTTCTTTGGAAGTTTATTTTTGTTTGTGCTCCTCTGTCAGTATTGCTCCTATTTATAAAATTGCATTTGCTTAACTTGATTATATACAGATGTTGATTTACAATGATGCACAACTTAGATCTATATGTTTTAGTGCAATGATATGTCAATAACTGTGGGGGTTTTCGGGTCACTGAAAGAACCCAAGGCAGAGTTAGGTGAGTGAGCAAGCAGAGATTTAATTAGAGGTTTATTTAGAGGGTAAAGAGATGGAGGGATGGTGAAGGGAGGTCCAGATCCCATGGGTTCAGGGTTGCTCCACATATCAGACAGGTACAGCGAATAAGCAAGTTGGGGGTCCATTAGTGGGGAGCAGAGAGACAGAGAGGATGGAGCCAGCCAAGGGAGGCTGAGACCCCCATTAGTGGGGAACAGAGGGAGAGAGGATGGAGCCAGCCAAGGGACGCTAAGACCTGAGGCCTTGCCGGCAGCCTGAGTTTTTAAGGGCAAATCCCACACAGGGAGGAAGGGGGATGGAGAGAGGCGGTCTGCAGACCAGGTTTCAGTTCCTAATTGGGCAAGTTGACATTGTCCTTTGAAGTTATTGGTGGTCTTCTTCAACTGATGTCATTCTTTTGTTTCTTGGTGAAGGGTCTGTCCTGGTCACAGTACTGCATGTCTCATATGTCAAACTTGTCCATCAGCTTTCCTTATTGATCCGGATGCATCCATGACCATGCATCCGGGTGCTGGGGCTAGAGGCAACTCACTGTCCTGATAGTCAAACTTTAATCCCTGGTCTAAGGCTTAATCTTGTGGGGGTTCTGACAATAACATTTTTCAATTAAAAAAAACACCCCCATTCAGTGTCATTTTACTTAAATTCCTGAGGAGATATTGTAGAAGGAAGCCACACCCCCAGTTTCTAGCCACTGTGGACCAGCAGTGGCCACCAAGCCATCAGGTGCTTGGCTGTCTAGATTGGTTGGAAGCTACTGATTAGATGAAAGGACTTTTTTTTTACCTGAAAATGGAGCCCTATATGCATTTTTGCAATTATGTGAATCCTGTGTGTTGCCCATGTGAGGAATTCACAAATGACTGAGTTCAGTTTGTAATTCCTATTCAATTTACACCTCCCCATCTCTCCCTCACTCAATAAAAGTGTACCCCAGAAGTGTTTAGGGGCTCAGATTCTATATCTTGCCCACGCATAATAAAGCTGTCTTCACTACTTCTAAAAGAGCACCCATTTGGCTTTTTTGGTAAAGAGAGAAAGCTGTAGCATTATCATTTCAAGGGATCTCCAAATCCAATCTCTATGTTTTCTTTAAATAAAAAAGTTTCAGATAATTCATCTAAATATTCTTTATAGCTTTGTTCTTGAACCCATAATTCTCTTTGAAAAGTAATATGTACAATGTGATTTTGTCATATATGTAATGACCTTTTAAAGTGATTAGGAAACAATAAAATTTGTTTTCATATGCAATGGTATTTTTAAAGATCTTTCATAAAATACCTTGTTCTGTGTAGTGATTTTTTTATTATACATATTTTTAATTTGATAATTATTGAGATAATTTTACTTTACAAAATAATATTAGACGATATGGGCAGGTTCCCCATTCCTGAGACACATTAAAACATTCTCTACCCACCACCAAAATATTGACAGTTTGTCACCACCATCCATTAGACCCTATCACCACTTGCCCCCACACTCCTTCACCTTATTTCCTACTAGTAATCTCAGTTTTATTGCCAGTGTTGAAGGGTTTTATTATTTTTAGTCTGTTGCTTTATTTCTGTATATTCTACATATGTGTGAGATCATCCAGCATTTCTGAGGCTTTAATGATACTGTGTCAGCAAAGTTTTGTTGGTTTATTTTATTTTTTGGGGGGGACTCTTTGAGCTTCCTAGGTGTGGAGGTCTACATACACCCTCAGGTTAGAGAGACATTTTAATCTTTTATTTCAGAAAATGCAGATGATGCCCAATTTTCCCACTCTTCTTCTGGGATCCTTGTGATGTGAATGATGTTCCTCTTGATTTTGTCCCATAGGTCTTCTATACTATTTTCCCTTCTTCTAATTATTTGTTTCTCTTTGCTTGCCTGCTTGAATACATTCCACTGTCCTATCTTGTTGCTCAATAATTCTATTAGACTCTTCTTCCAGCAACTATTGAGGCCCTCCTACTGTGTTCTTCAGTTTACATATTGTGCTCTTTAGCTCCTTGACTTCTGCTTTGATGATCTCTTATTTTCTCTCACTTTGTTGTAGCTCTCTTTTTGTTCCTCCACTATTTTCTTGATTTTAGTGACTATAGCTATCACTATTGCTTTAAAGTGCACATTAGTTACTTTCATATGCCTTTTGCATTCAGATATTCCTCTGGGGTTTTGTTGATGTTCATAGTTTCTCATATAGTTCCCATTGTCTTTTATCTTTTTGCATTCTGTATTTATTTTTATGAGGTTAGCTTTCCTGATTTAAAAGCTTTATGTTAATGTGTCAGCTTGCACAGAATTAATCTTGGTTTGACCACTGAACTTTATGTGTGATAGCAACATTGGTTGGATTTTTTGAAACTAAGTTGAGCCCTGAGAGTGTTTAGACCTGAGAGTTGGCATAGGGAATACCAGCATCACAGATAAGAAGAGTTCACAGAGGGAAACTCAGGAATGGTGACCTCACATTTTGCAAGTAATCTGCAATCCCAACAGAGCCCAAAGAACAGAGAGAGCAGGTAGCTTTTGTTAGATCCTCCCTTCTGAGACTCTTTCAGTCCTCCAGAAGAGTTGCAATTTCAGCAGGGGTGGTAACCATGCCTTAGGCTTGGTGTGGAATTTCAAGAGGGTCCAACCCTGCAGCACTACTGAACTGATGCCAGAGAGGGCAGCACCTTTTTCCCAGCAGCCTCCCATGCCAGCACCTTTTAGGAACTGTCCTTGTGTTTACTGGCGCACTAGTCCTTTTTCCACCTTGCACCACATATGACTCAATTAAAGATAGGAAAGGTTGATGTTAATGTGCACCACATGTCTCTGTTCTGAGATTCCAGGCCATGGGAAGAGTCAGGTATAATCAATATACTCCTGGAATTAAAGGACTTTCTCCAACAGCATGCACTCCTGAACTATCTTTAATTGAGTCATATATCCCTTCACTCTCTGAAGATGATAATGTCATTTCTTTGCACAGATTGTGGCAGCCAACTAGATGTTTTCTTATTTGTTTTGTGGGACATCCTGAGCTCATAGCATTCTGCCACCTTGAAATCAGAAACTTGCAATCCTGTATAATGATATTTTAAAGTTAAGATTTTTAATTTTCCAGAAATTGAAGTGAATATTACTTACATATAAAATTGCAAATATCAGAACTAATTATTTTTTAATCTAAGGGAAGAGTTTGTGTTATTATTCTGAATGCTAGTATACTAAACTCAAGTCAGAAAAAGGGGTACCACATAGATCAAGTTATTCTCAAATATACATTATAGTATAATATACATATAACTGTTATTATAATTCCACAACTTACAATGTAGATGGTTTTAGGAAGATAGCAAAGGATTCCAAAATAGAAAAGAAAAGCAGGTATTCTTACAAATATACTCAAGAGAAGTCTTTCAAAACACATTTATCTCAAAGGGTAAAATGTCACTTCTTAGAGGGAATATATTATAGAAAGAATGAATTTAAACTTTGAAGAATAAGTTTCAATAACTTTCATCTTTTATGTTTTGGCATGAAAACTAAACAAGGAGCTTTTAGGTGCACCTCAGTGGTAACCAGTGATTACCTTACATGTCATCGGTTTCACACAGTATGATCAAGAAATCAGGGGAAAAATAAGGTCTGTGAATTTTTTGAGATTAAAGACAATGGGCAATTAGCTTTTTTTGTTATTTATTATTTATATTCATTTAGTGCCTTGCACTCATTTAATCTTGTGAAATTTATTGACAAATTAATTTGTTATGATTCACAAATGATTTAAGACTCAGTTCTGAAAGCATGGATAGTTAGAAGCATGATTCATAAGAACTACTCCTGATATATGATGGAAAAATAAGCATAATTATTTATAGCCTATATATCTTTTAATATAATGGACTTTAAGTATATCTTTTGATATTTTAATATTTAATATTTTACTAAGAGTAAAATAGAGTAGAAATATTTGTACTGTCCTTAAATAATGGTATGACAAAATAATCCTGGAAGTTGCATATTACATAGCAATAAAATAATAAAATTAAAAAAGAGTCAATATTATCATTCTTGGTAGAAGATATGATTAAGCATATATATGTGTATACATATGTATATAGATATATATGCACATATATGTGTGTGTAAATTTTATGGGATTCAATTGACAACATATCAGGAAGTTAAATAAATTTAGGAATTGCATCTAAATATAATATCAATATGTCATAGTCAATGACTTTAGCGTTACTAGGTTATAGAGAACATTAAAATCGTCAAAGTACTTATAAATATATAACAAAAGAAATTTCAACCCTCCTATAATCATTGACCAATCTTCACTGTAAACCTGTGATTGCAGAAAGCTAAGAGTATTTGAAATTTAATAAACCGAGCAAAGGAAACACTTAAAGCACAAAGTCACCACCACATGAAAAAGCAAACATTCAGATTAATACTACAGAACTGGCTAAGGAAAGGAGTGTCAACCTATGCACAAAGGGATGTGGCACTTTCAAAAAAGTTTTGCTCCTGGAAAGGAATGAAATAATGTTGGGAAAATTAGGGGAAATTGGTGTAGAAACAACTCTGAGATATATCCTAGTGAAATTAAAAGACTTTAAATATGTGGAAGAAGAAAGTCCATAGGGTCTCAAGTAAAGAGATGAAATAGATGAAAAATGAAGAAGAATCAGAAAGACAGCAAGTTCCTCTTTAAAAAGGCATACAATAAAAAAGGAATATGGAGCAAAATTTTCAAGAAACTTGAGGCACTAAAGTGAAAGCTAAAGAACTTGAAGTGCAGAGTCAGCTGTAATTCAAGTTTCAAGGATATAACAAAACATATTGAATGTTCCAGACTCAGAGAAATCTTTAATTTTCCAGGAATCTAGTGATGAATGAGCTTCAGTCAACCAGAAGGTGACTGAAAATACATTTAAGTAGACCTTTGGATAAATATTTCACCTATTTCATTGGAAAGCTAAGATCTAAACAAGATTATAAACTATGGATTGAAAACCAGATATTGACATTAATAGAACTTTTTAAAATTTATTTTGATAAAGAGAAATAATACAACTGATAAAATGGGAGAAAAAAAAAGAAAGTAGAATAACATACTGTAGTACTGAATAGATTGGTTTTAAAAGATAGCTTAAAACTTTCAGAAAGTAAAAGCTTAAATAAGGAAAAAGAGGCTTGGGGTCTGTAAATAGTATAAATACAAAAGTAACTACTAGAATAAAAAGATAACCTGTCTAAAATCCAAAAGAAATTAGAAGGAAAAAACAACCAAAGAGATAAACACTAAATATGAAAGAATACAAACAGTAATAAGAACATAAGATCACACAGAATTGAGACCAAGCATGAGAATTGTTAACGTTAGGTCCTTAGTACCTATCGCCATTGAAAGACAATCACGGGGGACAAGAGTCACAGTGAGAGGAAAAGGCTTTAATTCAATAAACAGCTATCGTAATATCTGGTCGACTCCTGTTCAAAAACAACCATTTCATCCCTTACTAGAGTGGGGGTATTTTAAAGGGTAAGGATAAAAATGAAGAATCCCAAAGGGATGCATGAAAGGGTTTTTGGGGGAAGGAAAGACTGTTTTTTGTGCACCCCAGGGCAAAGTAGTGCCCTCATGGCTTAACTTTTGACTTTAGCAAGGGAGTAGGGTTGTTTTCTGTTTTTTCCACACCAATGAGTTTGATTCTAAGAAAATTTTAAGCAAAGACAAAGGAGAAAATCAAACTTGTTATTTTTGTTAATTATTGAATTGGTAAGGTTTTCAGGATTAGCTTAATTTGATTTATTTAAAGAAAATAATTTTTTAAATTGATTCATAAAACAAGTCTAACTCTATGCTGTGTACAAGAGACACAATTAAAGTATAGCGATTCAAATAGCCTGGAAATTTTTTTTAAATGCATAAATATTAACCAAACAGAAACAGAGCTTGAAATCTGATTCTAACAGACTTTAAACCAAAAAGCATTAAATAAGACAAAAGGATAGTTTATAAAGTCGTCACATTCTAAAACACAGGCGGCAATTAAAGATACTTACTCAGCAAATAATAAACTGCTGTGATAGTTAAATTTATGTCAATTTGGCCATGGAGTGTCCAGAATAAACATTATTTCTGGGTGTGTGTGAGGATGGTTCTGAATGAACTAGCATTTAATTAGTGAACTAGGTAAAAGAATTTACCTTTCTCATCATGTCAAGAATCATTCCACGTTAAGGGTCTGACTAGAACAATGAAGTAGAGGACAGTTGCTTCTGTTCCCTGTCTGCCTGCTGCTTGCATGAACTGGGACCCTGGTCTTCTCTTTAGAGTGGGAATAACATTATTGGCTCCCCTGGTTCTCAGGCCATCACTCTCAGACTGGAATTACACTGCCAGTTTTCCTAGTTTGCCGATAGCAGATGCTGGAACTTCTTGTTCTCCATAATCATGTAAGAACCAATTTCTCATTATATATAGATAAATTAGAGAAAAAGAGAGGAGAGAAAGAGAGAGAGAAAGGATAGAATTATAATGCATAATATAATACATAAAATATATAGGTTATTTTATTAATTCTGTTGACCTCTCTCTGAAGACTCAGATAAATATAAATTTTGGTACCAAGAATAGTTACAATGAACAGACTTTTAAAGATGAGTTTTTAAAATTTATTCTGGGTTCCTTTTTAATCTGATTGTATATAAGGATGCTAAAGACTATTTCCAGTCATAAAGAGACATAACACTGTTAGTTCATGGTGTGATCTAGCAGTAGAAATACACAAAATAACTGCATTGGATATTCCTTATAAACCACTTAAAAAAAGGAAAGATGTGGAGTGATTCCTTATATGATACTTTAGAATGTTTTGCGGGGGAACTAGAAATAATGACTTTGGCTAGCTGCTTCTAATTTACTGAACAATGTGGTGAAAAGAAAAGAATGAATTCAGGAGTTTGGATTATCTATACAAGTTCCACATCAAAGATATGAGAGCTTCCATGTGTATCCCAAAGAAGATGCCTATCTCCCTTAGTCACAGGGAAGACACTACTGAAAATCAAATTTCATACTGTGATTGTCTGAAATGCAAAACAGGTTGGACTCCTAGACTTTCAGGATGCTATTTTTGCAAAAAGGGCATTGTCTGGGGAAGAATGGAATCCTGTAAGTTGGAATGGGGTATATGAAAAAACCTGGTGAGATTGTTGACAATGACACATTAAATTCTGATGAATCTTTGTAATGACAGCAATTTCCCCAACCCAGTAGAAGCTTCTGCACCAGAAGCAAAATTGGCCTCTCCAACTTCAGCAGAAGTGCCCTCCTGAACACTAGAGATTCATTTTTCATTTTTACATAATATAAATAAATCTTCCATCATGGTCCTTTTTATAGCACATAGTACAAACAGCATTAAATAAGGATGTGTTAGTTTTATAGATACAATATAATATCATATCAAAACAAGAGTATAATTCCAAAAGAGTGTTATCAGAAATAGGATATTTATAGAGATGAGTCTTTGGCAGCCAGGGTTCTTAGAAATCATAAGTCACTCTTGCTAGATTAAGTGAGAGGGATTTATTTCTAGTTTTTAGCAATACTTTTTTTTGTAAAGGATATTATGACAGACCCTAGTCAGAATTTCAGAGTAAAATACTCAGTATCATATTATATTGCTGTACTAGAAAAACAGCCAAGGCTACCCCTGACAGCAGAGCCATCCTGCATCTGCCACCCTTACCTACAAAATGGAAGCTTCCATTTTCAGTTGGGCTTGGATGCATTTTTTATTGGCAAAACTGTTGTACTCAGGCAGTAATTAAATCTGGGAACTATGAGTTGGAAAACTTACATTAAAAAGGGGACAGTTCTGCATCATGGAAAAAGATCAAAATGTGGAGATGGTTGCCAAAACTTTGGGGACAATTCTAAATAGTAATAGTCAGACATTACTATTGTTTGTTTGAATTCTGCTTTAGGATAAATGATGACCCATCTGCCAAAGAAATTGTGTGTTCAATTTGATAGATACAAATCATATCGTGAATAGATACACTCAACTGAATACCATCAAAATGTTGACATTATATATATATATGTATATATATAGCTTGTATATATATAATTGAGTTCTCTGTATTTTTACATGCCAGAAATCATCTACTACTTGACTTCTCAAATGTTTTCATTAGTGAAAAGGATGTTCATTTCAGCTTAAGGCTTTAGTGTAACTTACATGATAAATAAAAATTAATAACTTGATATTTTGGTTTATGAACTTGTGTCTTGTAGTATCTACTAAGTTCAGATGGTATCTTTAGCCTCACTAATTCTCTGGTTCACACAAAGTTTCTGGATAAGAAAACTGTTAGCAAAAATTTATTCTGAGATACTTGCAAATAATTACATAACTACTTATCTTACTTATTATGAATGATATCACTGTGTCATTTTTGAAAATCCACTGCCTCGGTAAAGTAGCTATCTTTCTGCAAATTTTTGCCATTTATATCAACTACTTGTCTTGGTGCATACTTTGCATAGTTTCAATTGCAGAAAAAGTGTAGTTAGAGAAAACATCCCCTGTGATGGATACAGTGTCCTTTATTTAATAGGCAGCCAGTGAATATTTATGGATGATTGCAGAAATAGTAGCAAGTTGACATTTCCCTCTCTGCCCCATAGTTCACTTCTCTCTCTGATAGTGAAATTACCTTTTACCTTTACTATATTCATTATAATTTCAGTCAACAAATTTTCTAGTATATCTCATTATATTTAAATGATACAAATGCAAGTTCCATCTTTTTGTCTCCTGTGTACAAAAATAAAGTTTCTCATTGTCTTAGTCTGCTCACCCCAATATCTTGGGCTGCTATATCAAAATCCCTTAAAATGGAAAAGAATAGAAACTAATTTCTGGAGCTTCAGGAATGCCAGATCAACTTTCCATATTCAGAGACTGGTAAGACCAACTTCCTTATTGACACTATCTCCTTACTATGTCTTCTCATGGCAGAAGAGCTAGAACTCTGTGAGGACTCTTATATAAGGGCACTAATATTGATCATAAGGAGACTTTGCCTTCACAACTTAGTCACCTCTCAGTTGCTCCAGCTTCTAATGTAATCACTTCAAGGACTAGGATTTCAACATGCAAATTTTGGTGGAACACAAACATTCAGGCCACAGCACTCATTTTGCTAACTATGAATAAAATTCAAGATAGTATAAAAAATCTGCTGCTAATCTACTGAGCCCTATCATGTGTATAGTATTAAACAATTCCATTTACTCCTTACTTATTCACATCATTTTCCCTCATCTTCTACAGTCCAGGAATTACTATACCCCACCCTTTAGAATTACTGTAGTCAATCAAAAATACAGTATCAAAAATCATAAATAAGAAGAATGGCTACATCATTGATTCAAAATATTGGAAAAATTCAAAAATTGTGTACACATACACACAATTATTCACATACTGAGTCTGGATGATAGTTGAATGAAAAGCTATTCTTTAAGATAATTCAGCTTTCCCAGATGATATGCTAACGAACCAAGTGAGCAGTTCTAAGTCATTGATATTACATCCTTCAGCACACCATTTCCAAAAACAAGTTAATGAACCAGTTTTTAAAAATCATTTAGAAGAAGCACAGTTTGACACATACCACTGAAGTCAGTCCATTTGCTTGATGAAATAGACTATCTAGGGTCCTCTCTAAACTAAAGGAAGCTTGACATTAGCCATCATCATAAATGGTATAAAAACAAAAATGACTGGTTTTACCCCTACACTGCTGATAGAATTGTTTTCTCAACTTTGTTTTCAACATAGTCAAACTGTATTCAAATAACCAAAATAACACCCTAAGAAATAAATACCTGATGAAGAAGTTGAAATTAGGCAATTTTTTTCATTTTGGGTTAAATGTTCTTAAAGTAATTATTCATAGAACTTGGATAAGGAAGCTTTCTCCTTCTGAGATACTTGTGTACAATTTGGTCTCATCTGTACCTATAAATAAGTGTGTTTGTGTCTCTGGAAGCTTGTGTTTGTGTGGGGACAGAACAAACTTGGAATCTTTTAGTCTACTGTTTCATATGGACATTCTCTAAGGCAAATAGTCATATGTGTTTTATTGATCTTGGAAGTGCTTTGGTTCAGTTTCTACTTGAAATATTTTAGTTAACTACAACTAGAAGTGCTTCCTGGAAACAGGAACTCTTTTTAATATCATTCTTATATAGTTCATCATTATATCACCTTTTCTTCACACTTTCATGCCTCTTAACTGCCACTGTCTTTAGTTGTTTTTTTGCTAATCCAAGTAATCCCTTTTAGTTTATTGATGATTTTTATTCATCTGCAGCAAGAATGGGGTAATTTTTAGAACTTTATTTGAAAAAACAAAACAAAACATTAAGACACAGTTATCTAATTCTGCATAGAAGAAAAGCTATCCTAGAAATTCTCTTACCTCTGATTTTTTATTTTCCAAGATCATGTATCATGGTCTGATGCTTTCAGGTATACATTGCTTTTACATTAGAGATTAAAATTTCTACTTTTTGATAATCTTTATTTCCAAAATTGTGGCTCTTTATTTCTAATACTAGGTGCGCTAGAGAATCATTCATTGCTGTCTCTCACCAGATCTCAGTCTCAAGTTCACTCACACAGTATTTGTGTGATGAACTTAAAATTTTCCGTTTCACTTTAGTTCCGATATTACCATAAAAGATATATATATGAGTACACACACACACATACACATGCCTCTATTAATGTGTATGTCTTATTTAGCAAAAAAAATTCAAAATTATTTAACTTCTCAACTCAAACAGTCACCCTACAGTGTATATCAATAAACCATAATCAGGATCATTTTTATATTTATAGAATTTATAGCAAAAAATCTCATCTCTGAAATCATATATATATTGCATGCTTTGACCACAGGGCCCTTCCTTCTACCTGTTTCACTGATTTTACTTGCATTATGCTTGTTTTGATTTTTATTTTATTCAGCCAAAAATGTCCAGTAACATTTGTTACTTTGCTGTCATATAGCATTTATTCTAAGGAGAAACATAAGATAGGAAGCAATTTGTTACAGTATAACTCAGTGTTATAATAGGTTAGCAATTTATACTCTGTGGATTCTATTTATTCAGTATCTCCCAATTTCACCAATGTACTTTTCATCTTTACTACATGTTTCTAAGAACTGACCACAATCATCTCTTGCCTGGATGAAATCTACTTGTACAATCCATTAAGATCACAGCATCTTTACATCAGGATATTGTTTTCTGATTGTTCAAGCTCTTGCTTCCAACCTCATCAACAATTTGATTCCAAATGGTTGATCCCCACAGATTCTCCTGAAATTTCTGCACTGCTAGATTAGAGAAGGGATTTCCACAAAGTAACTCCCATTGTTTAGGGGGATCTGGTTTTCTCCCTGGTGCTCTCTTTGCTTAGGTTCAGTGGAGATCTCTACAAGTGGTGCTATGATAAGCTGGGGGAAAGGCAATATGTTCAACATGTAGCCACTTCTCTTACCTTTCTAATACATTCTCTCTTAGATTTTTAGATACAGCCATGTACTTCAGCTTCAATCCCTTGCTCTGTTGTCTTGATCTTGTCTCGTTAATTGCAACTTATGATGACATCTTGGTGACCTCACAAAACCCTACACATTGTTTCTAAAATACTCATTTTACTCATTCTTTGCTTAACATTTCAGCAACCATCTCACTAATGTTAGATTTAAAGAGCAAATTGTCTGATACAATATACTAGGACCCTGGGATATTTACTCTCTTCTCTTTTTATTCTCATTGATTTCCTTATGTGTAATCTACAGTCCAACCATGCTGCGAAATACTGGATAAATTTTGCTTCTTTACACTCAGCAAAGTGGCACATGGCATTTATCTGTCAAAATACCTAACTTAGCTTCCCTAACTTCTAGATAACAGGGTTTTTTTTTGGCCTCAGGCTTCTTAGACAATGGTGAGGATAATTTTTTGTTGTTGTCTTTCCTGTATGATTCAGCCAGGAGGGCACCAGCACTGTGCAAAACTTAAACTCTGTATGATTTATGCCTTGGAATAAAAAATGCTATAAATTAATATTCATGGCTCTAAATAAAAATATGCCTTAATCTTAGTTAATTTTATAATACAACATTCCTTCAATAAAATAAATTTAAAAAAATGAAAAATAAAATAAATCTGATTCTAGTTGCTTTTGAAGAAAAAAATTTCAAAATAAAAGTGTTTTAGTTGTTACTAGAACCAAGAGGGTAATTGTTACTCAAACAAAAACGAAAAGACAGGGTTGAGAGATTCATCTGGAGGGATGTCAGATCAAATAATATCTTTGGAGGTATATTGTTAATGCTTAGAATCTGTAATGAAAGTTGTTGGTGAACAGGCTCTTGAAGACTAAGATAACTGTGAAATGTGGCTAAATAAAAGATGGACCTAATTAAGAGACAAAAATGGAGGAATATCAGAAAAAATATCCCATTATTATTAGGAGACTTTCACATGACACGGTTATTGTTATTGAAGATGTGGGTATTTCCTGTGCCCTGAGGGAATACTCAATGTACATTTTAAACAGAATTTAAGAGAAATTATACATACTGAATATGTAATATGAAATATACTAAAATCGATCTTGTCAGGACATGAAAAAATTTGAACGGTTTTTTTGGTTACCCCCAAAATGTACAGGTGAGACTTTTCTAAAAAGTCCAGTGTAGCCTTTATTTTTCCTAATCTGTGTCACTTTGGTATGTGGAGCTTAAGGTTAGTTAAGACTTTGTTATTAGCCTTATCACAGATACATAAACATGGAATCATCTACAGAAAAACCTATTAATCAGAGATAACCATTTTAAGGTGGAGCAAAAGTCTAGAGGCAAATTTTGGCATATAAAGTCACCTCCTCAAGTGAAGAGTCCCTTCTCTTTCCTCAACACCTCAGCCCCCTGTTCTCATTGCTCACCATAAGAAATCAGTCTTCTTTAGGCCTGTCCTATTTACATTAAAATTTATGGTCATGTAAATTCTCGATATATAGGTCATTAAATTGTGTCTATTCTCTTACTAATCCTGTCTGATGTCAATTTGTTTCCCCTATCATACTCAGAAAGATAGAGAAGTCTTCCCCACACCTCAATATTTTCTTATATTGGTTGTTAGCCTAATTGAAAAATGCCTACTTTTATCCAATTCAGGAAGGTAAAGGTAAACAAGAATATTTTTGAAGAGCAGATATGTTTTTCCCACTAGGAAGGGATCAAATTAATATCTCTTAATAACGGAGAACAACAACAAAAGAAATTGAGATGATGTGTCAAAATAAATGTCTGAATTTAAAAGTAAAGCAAAATTTAAGGAGGCAAGAAATTACTGCCACAATACAAGTTTCACCGGCTTGAAATCAGTGTCAGGAATGATTTATTTCTTCCTGGATGTTTTAAGGAAAAATCTATTTCCTTACCTTTGCTGAATTTCTAGAGATTATCTGAATTTCTTAACCTACTCCTAACAGCTTCAAATGTATCAACAGTGAGTTGAGTCCTCACATCACACCAGACACATCACACCAGATACATCACACTGACTTCCGCTTTTACTTCCACCTTAAGGAGCTTATGATGACATTGGGCTCTTCCCGAAAATTTACAAAAATATCCCTTTTATAGTGTCAGTGAATTGGCAATCCTAACATCTGAAGCCTTAATTTCCCTTTATCAGATATTAGAATATATGAACAAATTTCAGGAATCAAAATGAGGGCATTTTCGGCGAGCTGCTATTTTGCTTATTAGTCAGTTATAACTGCTCTAAAAAAACACCTAGACTGAGTAAACATTAAAATAACAAACGTCTATTTCTTACAGTTGTAGAAGCTGGAAGTCTGCAATTAAGGTTCCAACATAGCCATATTCTTGTTGGGGGTTCACTTCCGGATCTAAATATAGAGGCTTTCTTGCTGTATCTTCACATAGCAGACAGAAATCAATTCTCACCTGTCTCCACTTATAAAGGCTCTAATACCATTGTAAGCATTCCACCCTTAGCATTTAATCACATTCCAAATGTCCTGCTTCTGAATACCATCACATTGGGGATTAGAAGCCCATCACAGAATTTTTTATGGGTGCACGGGGGCAGCAGACGCGAAGAGAACACAAACATTCAGCCCATTGCCTCTACCACATTATCTCCATGGAATACCTATGGAAGAAATGAGCAGGGTTAAATTTAAGGGCATAAAATTATGACAACCATAGAGTTTGTCTTTTGAAGTATATCAGATACAAATTGATCTATTAAACATATTAAAAAATAGCTGTAATTAAAGCATATTAATGAGTGTTGCTATGACATCTGGATATTTATAAAGAAAACAAAATTAAATAAGATTCATGCTTCACTATATGCCAGGAGAAATCTCTAAAATCTATATATAAAATATAAATCACACAAATAAAACACAGATTATGGAGAAATCTTTCTGTGATTTAAATACACATCAAATAAAGAAAAAATTTGTTAATTATGGCTCATGAAAAAATTTGTTAATTATGGTTCTTAAAAAAAGAAAACTATTTTATGAAAGTTGGAACTGGGCTTTCTGAACAGATTTCTAATCTTCTCTGTCAAAAGTAACCTTCCTCAAGGAGATGTGACTTCCAGATGATGTCTTGATAGGAGTCAATTTTGGGTCGCTCCCCAAGACACTGAAGAAAACAAAAAAAATCACCTATTTTCCTGAGACAAACACCAAGAAACAACTGGCACTTGAGCTGGAGATGGATTAGCTGACAACTAACAGTGTGTAAGGGCAGCCACCAGGGTTCTCAGCTAAGCCACTGGTTTGGATTTCGGAAGGCACTGGGGAGTCTCTGGACATGCAGTGGATTAGAGGCTAGGGATTTCAGGAATGGCTGTGGAGGCAGCAACAGGAACAACCGGTGGACCTGAGACACAGAGCCACGGAGGGCCCACTTGGGAGGGGGTGAAAGGAGAGCCAGAACACCTGGAACTGAGCTGGAGGTCACAGGGTGAAACTGCATTGGGCGCAGCCATAAATGGAAATCAGCCAAAAAAATTTTAAGCTCAAACCCCTACCACAACCATTTCATAGATATTGGGGTTCACCGAGCGGAAACCCGCCCACCACATATCACCCATCAGAAATCCCACCCACGGGAAATTCAATACAGCAGAAATCCTGCCTCTTGCCTCCATGATTAGAGTGAGATGGTAGTCCAAAACCTCAGTGCTACCCAGTACTGCCACTTTGTGGGTAGAGGTGAAACTGCAGCCTGATTGGCAATCCTGGGCAGGTCAAACCTACTCAATGCCCAGGGGAAAATCTGAATATAACAGAAGCATGCAAATTACCTGAAGAGGAATTTTGAGTAACAGTGATTAACATACTCATGGAAATCCAGAAATCAGTAGTGGCAGTAAATGAGAATGTTGAAAGTCAAAAGAATAATTAAAAGAAGACATCAGACAGGTAACAGACATGATGGCTGAATTAAAGCACTCAATAGAGAGACTCAACAAAAGGATAGATGAAGCTTCCAATAGAATCAGTGATCTGGAAGATAGGAGGGAGAAACTAAATCAAGCAAACCAGCAAAGAGATAAAAAGCTTCAAAGAATTGAAGACAGCATACAATACCTCTGGGATAACATCAAAAGGAGCAACATTTGCATCAGAGGTGTCCCAGGGAAACAGAGAGGAAAAGGGGGCAGAAATCATATTTGAAGGAATAATAGATGAGAACTTAGCCAATTTGAAGAATGAAGAAGCCTCCAGATCCAGGAAGCTCCAGGAGTTACCAATAAAAGAAACCCAAACAGAAATACACTTAGACACACCATCATAAAAATGTCAAAAATACAAGATAAAGAAAGAATATTAAAAGCAGCCAGAGAGAAAGGTGTCAAATACAGAAGAGCCCCCATAACATTATCAGCAGACTTCTCAAATGAAACTCTACAGGCCAGAAGGGAATGACATAATATATTCAAAGTGCTGAAAGAAAAGGATTTTTAACCTAGGATACTATATCTGGCAAGATTATCATTCAGAACTGAAAGAATGATAAAAACGTTTTCTGACAAGCAAAAGTAAAAAGAGTTAATCACCACAAAACCAGCTTTGCAAAAAATATTGAAGGATACTCTATAATGCATGAACAAATCACACAGGAAAACAGTAAGATAGCAAATATTATAGTGGGGAGGAAGAGAAGAGAACAAGAAAGTGAATGGTTAGAATGAGTGGAAGACTAATATGCTTTCAAATAAAATTAGGTAGAAAACATAGAGCTGTGAATGCTAACTTCTGGGTAACCTCAAAATACATCCCCAGAAAAAAGCAAAGAAGTAAACAAAAGACAAAATCAATCAAAACATAACTATACCCAACCAACCTAAAAAGAGAAAGAGAACAAAGTCATCACCTGGAGCAACATACAAAAGACAAATTATAAAATGACACTAAGCTGTCATATGAGACTGAACTCACCAGTCAAATGATGCAGAGTGGTTGAATGGATTAAAAAGCATAACCCAACCTTCTGCTTCAATCAGGAAAACCACTTTATTCCAAAAGATAAACAAAGGCTCATAGTCAGTGACTGGAAGAGAATCCTACAGTTGAATGGCAATCGCAATGCAGTAGGACCATCTATAATCATATGAGATAAAACAGACTTCCATCTAAAAAGCGTAACAAAAGACAGAGATGGACACTATATAATGATTAAAGGATCAATGCAGTATTAAGACATAATGATTATTAACATATATGCACCAAATGAAGGAGCACCAAAATATATCAAGCAAGTATTATTAGACCTGAGGAGACATTGACAGCAGCACACAATGATAGTGGGGAACCTCAACACCTCAAATAAAACAATGAACAGATGGACCAGGCAGAAAATTAACAGATAAACAACCACTTTAAATGACTGTCTCAAACAGATAGGTCTAATAGACATATACCCATCAATTCAATCAAGGACTACAGATTTCACTTCTCAAGCGCTCATGGAACATTTTCAAGGACAGATCATATGCTGGGACACTAAACATCTCTCAACAAATTTACAAAGATTGAAGTCATATCAAGCATCTTCTCTGACCACAATAGCCTAAAACTGGAAATCAATCACATAAAGAAAGCTGAAAGATCCCAAACTAATTGTAAAAAATTCAATATGCTCATGAAGGACTCGGGTAAAAGAGGAAATCAATGAGGAACTTAAAAATACTTAGAGACAAATGAGGATGAGGACACAAGCTACCAGAATTTATGGGATGTAGCAAAGGTGGTAGTAATGGGAAAGTTCATGACAATCCAGGCCTATCTCAAGAAACAAGAAAAATCACAAATAAAGAACTTAACTCTGAACTTTTAACAACTAGAGAAAGAAGAACAATTAAAGCCAAAATCAGCAGAAGAAAGGAAATAATCAAAATTTGAGCAAAAATAAAACAAAATGGAAAACAAAAAGACTATCCAGAAGGTCAATTAAACTAAAAGTTGGATCTTTGAAAAAATTAGCAAAATTGTCACCCGTTGGCTATACTCACAAAGGTAAAAAGGGAGAAAGCTCTCATAAATAGAATCATAAATGAAAGTGGAGAAGTTACAAAAGATACCACAGAAATTCAAAACACTATAAGGGACTACTATGAATAGCTCTACACCAACAAAATGGACAACCTTGGGGACATGGACGCATTTCTAGAAAAGTATAGTCTACCAAGACTGAACCTGGAGAAACTGGAAAACCTTAATAGAACAATCATGGTGTGTTAAAAGTAAATCTAAGAATGGGAAACCTAAGTATAGGAAATTATTTTAATGTGCAGAATAATTACTACAATAAAATAAATTATTTAAAAAATAAAGATAACATACAGATGGCCTACAGACACATGAAAAAATGTTCTACATCATTCACTATCAGAAAAATGTAAATAAATATTGCAAGTGAAATACCACCTCGCACCACTGACTTGGCTTATCTTAAAGATATTAGAAATAATAAGTCTTAGAGGGTCTAGAGAAGAAGGAATATAAGTTAAAACGACCTCTTTGGAAAATAGCATGAAGTTTTGAAAAAAATATTAAAAATATATAATACATATGTGTATGTATAAAAATTGATCTACCAGTCTATCTGTAAATGCCAATTCTATGTATATGCATATACCCAGAGAATACAAAAACATGAATCAGAACTAAGTATCTGCACATCTGTGTTCATAGCAGCACAATTTGCAATAGCTTATCATGGAAGCAACCTGAATACTCTCAACAGATTACTGCATAAAGAAGCTGTCATATATTTTTACACACACACACACACACACACACACACACACACACACACACACACACATTCAATGGAATTCTATGCAACCATTAAAAAAAGGTGAAATTGTCCCTTTTGCAACAACCTGGATGGAACGAGGTGATTATGCTAAGTGATATAAAACAGGAAAAAAAGAACAGAATGATTACACTCATGTGAAATATAAAGAAACAGACAAATCACAACCAAATTCGTAGGATAAAGGACTGTGGTTACTATGGGATGAGAGTGAAGTGGAAACAGGTGGATGAAGGTGTTAATTGGACAATTATGACCTCTATTATATGACCTCTGTTAAGAAGTTAAGACAATTCAAGACCTGATTTGAGAATTGTATTTGGATACAAAAGCAAAATAAATGAATAGCATTGAGGACAGAAGGGTATAGTGTTGTAATAATTACTCTGATCTCCTGGGCATGGATTTCCTTGGGTGACTGGGTCATGAACTAGGCCAAGCCCCACACCGAGTTCAAATCAATTATTCTTTGAAATTGTATATTTTCAGGAACATTTCTTTCTTCTTTTATAGGCTTCCAGTGACGAAAATCTGTTCGATGACACACAACCTGCCCTTTCAAAACTCCTCAAGGACCCTGGGGATTTCGAAGCCATCTGGAATTTGCTGTCATGCTGTGATTTCTGCAGGTTTGTTTCACTTTTAATCTCTCCAGTAACATCTTTTATTATTATCTCTATGCATAATTTTTACATTATACTGTCTTTTTATAAAAAAGTGGAATGAATTGCTCAATTTAATCACAAATGTGATTTGAAAGGATTCAGTGTCTTAGAAGTTATTTTCCCCTTCCTCACTTTTAAAAAATACTTTTTTTTTGGTTGCAACAAATTTGTTACTGAGAAATCACATCACTTCTTCCAAAAGAATGCAGCCTAGAGCAGGTGTGAATGAGAGCGAAGTGCTTTCAGGATTTATTAAGAACCAAAATAACATTAATTTGTCCATTTATTTATTGTATATATGTTCTTAGGTGTTAAAGTTTCTGGATTTATATGTTATGCTTCTGAAACATAAAATACTGGCATAAGAAAGTTGCTGATTATATGATTACAGACAAAATAACAGGTCCTCCCCCAAAAAATAATTTTTCTAAAAATTAATTCACTCCTAGGTGATCTCTTTGCATAAAACTCAACATTTTTGGAATTCTATCATACCGTTTTCCCCTTTTTCTTATAATTATTTTCTCATTTATAGCTTCAAACCTGAAGTTACTCTATTTTCTCATGAATGGAGCAGTTTGTTGGTTCTGTGGTGGGGGAGGGTGTCAAGTGAAAAGCTTCCTCACCTCTCTGAGTTTTCGTCACAGGCTGGAGGAAGTAAATTAATATTAGCTATGATTAGTAAGGGAAAAACCCAAATTCAATAGCATATATATGAAGAATTTAATTTACATGGTATAAATTTTGAAGTTGTCCAGGTGGCTGGGTCAGACTGGTGTTTTATATCCTGTAATCAGGCATGAGAAAAGCCATCAGGGTAGTCAGAGTCTAGAAAAGGGGGTCTCACCACATGGCTAGGATACAGGTTTCCCTGATAGAGAAGACTATTTATAGGTAAACTAAATTTGAATTAGACCTTCCCAAATCATAATCTTTAGGGCATTAGAGAACAAAGTACTAGAAGAATTATTTTGTCTATGGGATTGTCCTCCATTGTCCTTGACTTCCAGTCAGAATGGGGAAACTACAAGAGAGCAATTCTGAGAGGCTTGGGGTGTTCTCTTTTAGCTCTCCAATATCACCCATTGGGAGATCCTGTACTTAGTGGTGTTGCTCTACAACTCACATATGCAGTATGCTGAAGCCTTACAATTATATGCAAACTAAGTCATCATTTCTACAGCTTTTGCTGTATTTACCCAAGTTATATATAAAAATATCTAATTTATTTCTTTATAATTCCTGTTCTCTCAAAATTCTATTCATATTGTCTATGAAGAGAGGAAAATGCCCTATTCTTTTCTGGGTTCTTCTTGAGTTGGTCCAGTAATGAAATTATCATCAGAAAGATTAATGGGTGCAAAAAAAAAAAAAGTGATTACTTGCATAGAGGGAATCTACAAATATATGTGAGTTCCAAAGTCAGTGTGGCAAAATGAAGATGCATGTATATC
Source organism: Solenodon paradoxus (assembly GCA_004363575.1). Taxonomy (NCBI): domain Eukaryota; kingdom Metazoa; phylum Chordata; class Mammalia; order Eulipotyphla; family Solenodontidae; genus Solenodon; species Solenodon paradoxus. The sequence continues at coordinate 257,454 of RJWH01001755.1, forward strand.
CTGAGTTAAGAAAAAATAGAGGCCTGAGACTTCAAGGAAAGAGGAAGTGGTCACACACAATGAAGTCCAGGTGCTCTGTAACTAGATGTTTGCTTTGCCATATAAATAGGTTTCTCCAATAGAAAGATTACTTGTGGTAATAAACCTATTTCTCAAAGACCATTCCCCCAATGTTTATTCTTTTAGATAGTTAAGGGTATGATGAAGAGTTTCTCATGTAACTGTAGGTATCAGTAATCTCAATTTAAAAGAATTCATGTACCGAAGTGACTACTCTTAGGAAACCTTTTTCTGAATATCTTGGGGAAACATAGCTTTCAGCATCATCACATCATTTTTAGGGATTTATACTGATCCATGACTCAAACCATGAGCAGAATACTAGTTCAAGCTGCATATCCAAAATCATCACTCTACTCTCCTTCTGGTTTTAAATATTTCTTATGACTAAGAATTGTTTCTGTTCCTTATTGGTAAGATAATGCTAACTCTAATTTAATAGAATTTCCCACTTCTTTCCTAATTATTTCGATCTAATTAATTCATTGATTTATTTATATTTTATATTTTATTTTATTTTTCACACAACTCAGAAAACAACTTGATCATGTTCATGGTAGAATTTTCAACTTTGTCGTTTTCCTTTTTCTGTACGCTGATTCAGTAAGCTATTTGCTCAATTATCCTTAAATACCGAATATATGTTGAGTGAGTACAGTAAAACAAAGATGAAAAACACATCACATGCACATATAAAAGAAATAACAAGGTAGTCCAGGGTCAAAGAATGTATTATCTGTGTTTTCTTTTAAGTATTTTATGGTTCTAGGTCTTACATCCAAGTGCTTAATTCATTATTCAGTTAATTTTTGTATATGGTATTAGAAAGTGATATAGTTTTATTCTTTTGCATATGGCTGTCCAGGTTTTCCTATTTCTCAAAGAGACTTTCCTTAGCCCTTGCATGATTTGGGTTCCTTTTTTGTAAAATTAGTTGTCCGTTTATTTTGGGGATTATTTGTCAACTTTCAATTGTCATGTGTGTCTGTTTTTACTCTAATATTATTATGATTTTGATTTTATTTCTTTGTAGTAAAGTCTGGACATGTCTCCTTTGTAAAGATGTCTTCTTTGCTGTGGCAGGAAGACTAAATCTACTTAACTCTTACAAGGAGACTAAATCTCTTTATGTATTATCTGCATGAAAGTCATACTCCAGTTTACTGTGTCTTATCTAGTAGTCTTCCATAGCTAACCTTTTCCTCCTACTCAATGTCCTTAGCTGAAGTTATTCAACAAGGTAATTTAAGCCATATTTGAGTGCTATTAATTTTTACTGGATATATCTCATGTATACAGGAAGTATGCAAGTTATTATTAAACTTCTTTTGAGCTATTGTGTGTTGTCAATCTATCTAACATTAATTACCCTATAAAAATCTAGAAGGGGGGAAAAAGGAAATTGATTCCATTCCCTCACATAGCATTTTGTATGTTGTTCTATTTTATTATATAAAGACATCACAAAACATTTATCTGGCTAGCTTCCAATGGAAACTTGGGCCATTTCCAGTTTTTGTTATAATGAATAGTGTCATGAAGTATGTATGAATCCTGGAACAATGTAGAAAAATTCTCTAGGATTTTTTTTTTTCCCAGTGATTTTGGGATAGACACTATATTTTAATTTATTAAATAATATCTGTTTTCTCAGGCATATGTCCAAATTTAGTTACCTTCACAATCAGAATTTTTCTCATACTTCAACACATCATCATTGCTGTATTTACTAATGAAGCTGAGTACCATTTCACATGCATATTAGATATTTGATTAATCTTATTTGTATACTAATTTTTTAAAAAATTGTCTTATCATTAGGTTATTTAATCCTTTTATCAACATTGAATCAAGTGAGCTGTAAGAAGGCAGCACATTAAATATTCAAAAGAAAATATAATAACCTATCATTCTCATGTGAGAGTAGGGAAAGATTTCCAAATAACACAAAAATAGTGAATGTAAACACAAAGATACATTAACTTTAAAATCAGAAATTTTACCAAATTCCTCTTAAGGATTACAAAAATAAAAGAAAAAGAAAAAGATGATATTTGTCACTAATAAAGAAATAAATTAAGAATTTTTACTTTTAGTAATTCAAAGGGACATCTCCAAACAATTGAAAAAAATATTTGTATTTCCTAGAATGAAAGAAGAAGCAAGGAAAGGAGGTCAGGACTGCGATTCTACCTGAGGCATTTTTCAGGTTTGATTTGCCCAAGAAGGTAATCAGACTGCATTTTCGCTTTTACCCACAAAGTGGCACTAGTGGGTAGCATTGAGGTTTGGTGTCATATGCGACCGCCTTCTAACTGAAACCCTGTGGGTATCTGATGGGTGGGATATGCGCTGGGCAGGATATCCATTTGGTGGACCCCGAGCTCTGGCAAGAAATGATTTTTGGAGGGGGTCTAGCTGGAATTTTCTTTGACTGGTTTTTGGTTACGGTGGCATCCAGCAATTTTGCCATACGTGTTCAGCTTAGTTCCCAGTGCACTGGCTCTCTTTTAACCCCCTCCCAAGTTGGCCCTCCATGTCTCCATGTCTCAGCTCCACTGTACCTGCCTCTCACTGCTTCTGCAGCTGGTCTTGAAATCCCTAGCCTCTGCCCCACTGCACGTCCAGAGACTCCTAGCTCTGTCCCAAATCCAAATTTGTGGCTTACCTGAAAACCCCCCTGGTCACCCTCACCCGCTAGTTAATTCTGTCTCCACCTAAATTGCCAGTTATTTCTTGGTGCTTGTCTCAGGAAAATAGATGATTTTTTTCTTTCAGTGTTTGCAGGGAGTGACTTGAAAATGCTTCCTTTTGAGCTGCCATCCAGAAGTCAATCTCCCTGTGCATTATCTTTAGAAAGTTTTCAATTTAGCTTTCTGTCTGTTGTTTGAGTGGTTCATTTTTTCTTTATTGTATGAGGTTTTTATATATTTTGGAGATTAAACTCTTCTGATATTTGTTGTGCAAATATTATCTTGCATTCAGTGGGTTACCTTTTTGTTTCAGTGGAAACTCTACTTCACTGAACAGAAGTATTTTTATCCCAACTCCAGGTCTCAAACTTGGGTTCTATGGTTTCATAGCTTGTACCTTAGCTGCCTGAACAATGGTGGAAGAGGGCAGCAAAACAAAAATTTTAGGTTTGATATAGTCACAGTTGTTTCATTTATCTTTGGTTTCCTTTTTCCATGAAGGTTATTTCCCCAAAGACTTCCCTGAGTTTTATGTCATGAAAATTTTTTTCTCACATTTTCCTCTACGTATTTTATAATTTCAGGTTTTATATCCAGGTCTCTGATTCATGTTGAGTTAATTTTTGTATACATTTATTATTTCATATTATATTTTATATTATTTATTGTATCAAATTATGCATAAATATATTTATTAGTTTAAGAACTAGTAATATAATTTCACATATGTAATTGTCCAATTTCTGAGCTCTCAATTTAATTATATGTGTCATGTTGTCTATTTTGTTCCAATACCATACTGATTTGATGAAAATGACACTGTAGTATTTCTTAAAGTAGGGGAGAGTGATTCCTCTATTTTATTCCTTTTTTTCTGAGGATAAGTTTGGGTATTCAAGTTTTATATTTAGCTCTATATAAACTTAAGTATTATTTGTTTGATTTCTTTGAAAGGTATACCAGGAATTTTGTTAGGAATTGCATTAAATATTTATACTATTTTCAGTATGATGGACCATTTCTCTATGTTAATTGTTTTCACCCATGAACTTGGAATATTCTTCCATACTTTTGTGTCTTCTGTTTCTTTTATCAGTGTCTTTTAGTTTTCAATGCATAGGTCTTTTACCTCTTTTGCTAAGTTTTATCTTTTTTGATACCATTGTGAATGGGCTTTCTTGATTTCTCTTACCTCTAATTTTGAATATAGAAACTACTGATTTTTATGTATTGATTTTATATTATTGTTTCTAACATTTTGGTGGTATCTTTTGAATTCTCTAGTGATAATATGCTATCTGCATAAGATACTGATAGTTTTATTTCTTCACTTCCTGTTTAGATTCCTTTAATGTCCCTTCCTTTAATGCCCCTTTGCTCTGGTCAGAACTTCCAGAATTATGTGAATAGTAGTAGTGAGAATGGGCATCCTTGTCTTGTTTCAAAAGGGGAAAAATTTTCAGTTGGCACCATTTAGTATGATGTTAATTGTGGGTTTGTCATATATGGCTTTGATTATGTAGAGGTATATACCTTAGGTTCCCTTTTTAGTGAATTTTTCATAGTTAATGGAATATGAATCATACTTTTTACATATCTATTGATATGATCATGTAATTTTTTGTTTTTCCATTTGTTGATGCAGTATGTTACATTGATTTGTGTACATAGATCATTCCCTGGAATAAATCCCACTATGTCATCCCACTATGTATAATTTTTTTATGTATAGTTGAAATTGGTTTGTCAAGATTTTGTTGAGGATTTTTGTGTCTATATTCATTAGAAATATCAGTTTGTAAAATTTGTGTGTGGCACTGTCTTTATCTGATTTTGGAATAAGAGTTACTCTCTTAAAATATATTTGGGAGTATTTTCTTCCTTTTCAGTTTTGTGAAGGAGGTTTAGGAGAATCAGTATTATATATTTTTTGAATGTTTGGCAGAATTTGCTAGTGAAGACATCCAGTCCTGGGCATTCATAGACTTGATTACTACTTCTGTTTCTATGCTTGTGACTGATCTGCTCAAGTTATCTATGACTTCCTGGTTCAGAATGAAAGGCTGTAATATTCCAGATATTTTTCCATTTCTTCAAGATTGGCAAAATAAATTGGCAGCATGAAACAACTAAAAAGCATACACTCTTTAGAGGAAGACAGAGTGGGTTTGAATTTTGGAACTGCCACTTTACTAGTTCTATACTTCTTAACTGTAGTTTTTGTGTGCATGCTATTTAAAGAGGATTTATTAATGACTATGTTATGAGTTTCATTATGAGTGTTTACACTCAATATGTGTGTCAATTTTTCTTACTGTGAGTATATGTGCTTCCTCACACAATATCTCTACAATTTTCTCTGGTAAAAAAAAAACAGTCTCATGCATATGATTATTGCCTATGACACATAAAGTATGTATACATACACATCATGTATGCACACAAATAACACATGTAAATCACTTTTAGGATGCTTGATAGCTATGTGTAGCTATTGAATAGAGTGGCTGCTTTATTGAAAAGGTAGTTTTAGAATGTTAGTGATAAGAATTAAATTTTGCTGGGAAATAATTTTTTTGCTACATTAGTCATTTCAGAGAAATATTCCTGATATTGCTACTAGAAAATTTACTTTCCTTCTTTCCAAACCATGCATTTCAGATTTTTCTCTTGCTTTTTACAAAAAACACTATCTGTATCTTTTTCAACTAATGACTTTGATTCACAGAAACTAAATTATCAATATGCTACCTTTCACATACTCCTACTATCAGTAAACAAAAGCACATATTTATTCTGCTTTTTTCAATTAAAACAACGGAACTGCCAACACTATTATTTAAGATGAACAATCAATTTTAATGAGTCTCATCTCTTGCCTACTAAAGAACTCAACTTTTACACTTATTTTCTTCTTTCTACTTTACATTATTTTTTCTCTTTTCTATAGAATAATTTTATCAATTATTCTTAATAGCTTTCTGTTGAAATAAAAGTTCTTTCTCTATATATGTGTGTGCCTGTATATATATATATATATATATATATATATATATATATATATATATATATAGTCCTGTTGTTGACTACTCCTTTTCCATTGGAATAAAAGCCACTTGAGTGCAGGGACTGTATTATGGCCCTAATAGCTGGAAATTAGTAGATCATAAAGGAGGAAACTGAATATTTAAACTCTAGACTTGCAGGATTGATGGCTAGCCATTTTTGTAACCTCATCTCATTTCTTGACAGTTACCCACTCTATACAGTTCCTTATACTCCATACACATTTGTCTTTCTGTCAGTCTCAGAAATTTTCTCAGTCTGTTTCTTCTCTCCAAAATGTCGTTCCAAGTCACTTTAACTCTAAAAATTCTTAGTTTTATGCTTCAATGTCATTTCTTCAATGTAGCATTTATGCTTCTAACCTATACTTTCTCATCTGTCACCATTTTTACTTAAACTATTCTCTTAATTTTTCTTCCAAACCCTTAAAAAATGGATTCTCTGGTATTATTTACATGCTTTTGATTATTATATTCCTTTCTTACTAAACTGAAATCTTCATGAAGGCAAGTATTGAAGGGAAGAATTATGATTTTTCCCCCCTTTTTCTATTCTTAGCATCTACAAACATGCAGGGATCTAATAAGGATTGAATAGTACCCTACAAAATCTGTGTCTCCTTATGGTTAGCCCCCAAATGGTGTCATACTAAAAAACAATGTTAAAAGTAATTAATGTTATAAAGTACTTTAAATGTTTAATGAAGTATCTGTAAAACACACCATATGGGCAATTTCATTTCATTTCATGGACACATCTGTTTCCTGGATCCTTATAGTAGTCATTTCAAATGTTATCTCTCCCTGATACCCTATTTCCCTCATCTATTGATCTACTATCATCTATTATCCTCATCTCTCTCTGTCTGCCATCACCTCCACATTATGACTTAGCTCCTCAAAGAATGGATAAATTTAGTGTATTCAAGATCATTTAAAGCATCTCAATATTCCAATTATTAAAAAACAGTCCCCCACAGTTTTCCAGTTAAATTTAAAAATAACCCTTATCAATCACCAATCAGGTAGATATTTAAATACAAGGATTTATCATTTTCAAAAATCTATAAAAATATGATTCATTAAATCATATTCCACAGGTAACAGAGCATTATAGTGGACAAGTATACATTTAAATTTGTCTTCCTCAAACCTCTTCTGCAGCTCTAATTGCTAAATAGGGGAAGTCTAGTTAGCCTCTTTGAAACTCATTTTTCTGATCTGACATGACAGTCAAAATAATTCTGGTGGAGGATTGTGAGTTATTTAAAATGATAGCAGCTAGCAGATTAGATCTGAAAACATAATATATTGTGCTTCCTCTTTAAAAAGTCAAATAACCTCATATAAAATTGTGCTTCTAGCTTTTACATTGGGTGTTTTTTTAATTTTTAGAATTCTTTGTGTCAAGTATGTCACATTAATTTAAGAATGAAGTACTCTAGAAACTGTATTTTCTCTCTTGAAAAGGAGGTTATAATCATCAGATATTCCCCATCACTGATCAGAAATCAATTAGCATCTCTTTATTAAAAAAACAGATATCATTATATAAATTTTAATTAATTTCTGGGCAAAGTACTTTTACTTAATTATGATATATTATTATACATCACTTGAGTTAGCAGATACTTTCTGCAATTTGATGAAGGAGGCAGTGTTATTCTTTTTTCTCATTCATATGTTTATTCTTTGGTGTCTCAAAAAATACAAAAAAAATCACAAAGTTGTGTGTATTTCTTCGCTTGAGAACAGCTGGGCTCGGAGAGATGATTAGTACCTCTGGCCAGCTCAATACAATTCAGTGACTGGTTTGAACATGAATTGGATACTGATAGTGCTATTATTCTGTCTGTTATGACAATCGATGGCTTATATTTTCTCTGTAGAAAAACAAGTCCCTATGGAAACAAAGTTTTCATGCTTAACAGAATTATGGCAGAGAAACACCAGAGTCATACTATTTTTAAAATTTCAGCAGCAAAAATAGTTGAAAGATGTGATGTAATAAAGTATGCATTATAATATTTGTTACAGTGATGGAAGCTGAACTACATGTTCTCGTAAAAGAAAATCTAATTTACTGCCTCTCGTCTTCAATTTTATTTGACAAATGCTCAATCTTAGTCTGTATTTCTACTCTCTTCATTTATCTTTTGTAACATTTACTGTAACGTATCCTTACGGCAAATAAAGCAATATTTTCATTTAATTCACTAAAAATACTCATATATACTAGACTTTATGAGAAGAAATTATATAAAACCTAATTCTTATTGTTAAAGATTTATTTGACATTGTGAATTTGATCCTTACTTTATTGTTCATGTTTGAATCCTTGTTTGTGTGAGAAGCATGCATGCGAAAACTTTCTATTTTTCCACACATAAGCATCATAAAACTTTTTGATCCATTTCAAATTTGTTTAAATACTTCATCAATTCAAGTATTTCATCATTTTTAGTTTAGTTAAATATGGAAGCAAAAGCTTTCTATAGGCTTCCTTCTGCAATTAGCACTTAAACCAAGAGAAGTATAGTATGGTGTCATAAAATGTTAGTTCTGTTTATTAATCCACTCCTGTAAAATTATTCTATAAAAATTAAAAATATTCTGTTAAGGAATATCATAGAAACTAAATCTCAGAGTTTCAAAATGATCACAAAGATGTCCAGCTAAAGTTGTCATATGGAATACATTTTTTAATTACCAATCTTCAAAAATTCCAACTGCTAGTCAGCAAATTAATGAAAGTTATTTACTAGTAATATATAAAGAACAGAGAAAAAAGAAAGCAGGTGAAATATATCAGCAATTGTTTAGAATAATAAAAAGTTTATGGATGAATGTTATCTGACTTTCAGACTGGGAATGTTGAAATTAAGATGGTGTGTGAAGGCAAAGCTACAAAATTCAGCACAGAGCAAAATACTTAAGAAGAAATTAGGAATTGTAGGCAACAGCTACCTCTGGCAGTGTTGCTGGCTAAAAATAGAAAGCATTTAGTTAAATTTTCAAGTTAAATAACATTTATTGTCATAGCATTTTGCAAATATTCCAGTTAATTTTAAGAAACATTCAGTTTCTTTGAAATTCAACTATAACTAAGCCTCCTCTAATTTTATAAACTGAATCTTTCACTCATCTCTTAGAATGAGGTGAGAAGTAGTGCTGAAATCTGCACATGTGTTAACTTAAAGTAGATATAAGGATCAATATAATGTCTAGATCCCCTCTCTCACTCCACCCATAGAGGAAAATGGCCCTTCAGCATAAAGACAGAAAATGTTCAATAGAGTAAAAGACACACATAGACAAAGGCACAAAGTTTGTGAGACTGAAAAACAATAGTGATAAAAAGACTATTTTAAAAGCTTTGAAAGTGTGGGGAGAAGACTTCTGGTTCTCATATGAAGGGCCATAATGATAATGACTGAACTTTCAGTGGAAGCACAAGAACCTAGATCAATGAATGGTGTCTTAAAAAAAAAAAACTTAAAAAAATTTATTTGCAACCAGGAATTCTAAACTGTGACAATCTACCAATCAAGTGTGAAGGTAGAATGAATATGTTTTCAGATTTGAAAGATCTCAATATTCTATCTGTAGTACATCTTTTCTCAGCAACTGATCTAATTTATCTATTCCATATTAGAAGACAATAGACAACATTTGTAGGATGAAAAAGTGCATAATAAATCTGCTATTTAGCAACTACTCTATATCAAAACTGATAAATAATAAAATAATTTAAAGTGATTACCTCTGGGTCTTGAGGTTTGCTTGTGTTACATTTATTGAGGAACTGTATTTTTTTGCTTGGGGTCTTTGTATATTCTGTCTTTTTAAACTATTCACAGACATTTTGGTAAAAATAAAAATTAAACTAGATAAGAATTCCATACAGGATTCTGATAAATTACCTTCCTTTACACAATAAAGACCCTCATTAAACATTATATAAATTGGATCTATATAGTTCCAATAATCTTTTGGAATTGATTTATGCAGTTTGGGGGGGAAAAAAAAAAAAAAAAACCTTTAACTGACTTTAATTACTTGAGTAAAATAATGCTAACAAAATAATTTAAGAAAGTCCAAAGATTCATACAATGTCTAAAGAAAAAAGTCAATAAAACATATCTCCTGAAGGTATAGAATTTACTATACTCCTTAAATTCACTCCAAAGTCATTTAGTAAATAACATTAATGCTATGAGTTGACACATTATTTAAACTCTGCACAGAACTAAGTTCTTTGGTTCCAAACATTACACTTCTTGATGATAAAATTTTGTCAGTTAATTGCAGCTTTCATGATTAAAGTTGAGGCAATTTCTAGTGAAATGATGAAAAACTAATTAATAATAGGTCCTACCTAGGAAATCAAGCAGGAAATTGCTGAGTCTATTTTTAAAGAATAAGATAAAAGTGATAGCAAAAGACTTAGATAGTTTCATGCTATCTTAGGCACCCCCAAATATTAATTATTTAGAATGACACATCGATCTAGAGTGAACTCCAACAGATGATTTCTTTCTCTCCTTTCAAAAGTTGTCATTTGAATTATCCAAGGGAACACAGGTGAAGTGTAGAATAAACAGCATTATTATTCTAAATATTTCTGTTATGTATCAGAAAGAATGGTGTCCAGTAATATAGAACTTTTCCTAGTTTCTTCGGTAAAAATTTGTCCAGATTCCTTATCCTTTCTCTATTTTGTTCATGCTGGTAAAAATTTGTCCAGATTCCTTATCCCTTCTCTATTTTGTTCATGCTGGTAAAAATTTGTCCAGATTCCTTATCCCTTCTCTATTTTGTTCATGCACATTCTGTTTACCTTCTATGATAATGATTGTATGCCTGTAGCTTATTGGGAAAATTGCAAAAAAATAAAGAAACAATAAAAAAAACTGGTATCCTATCATGTTTCTTACTACACAATCTGTTTCTAGGGTAATATCTTGAAGTGTAAATAGCCCTTTGTTTGCAGGTTGTGCATACACAAATTAGAAAGTATAGGGGAATCAAATTTTCTAAAGCCATACAGGAGTCAAGCAATAGGGAAGCTAGGGAGATTGGTAGTGAGAGAAAGTGAATAACACATGCAAGAACAATGATGAGGCTGCTGAAGGGTAGGTTTCCCCATTATAGTCAGAAAGGCCTTCCTCAAACAGTTCATACTTTAGTATGTGGATTATTTGGAATAAGTTAAATTAAGCCTGTGAAGATGCATGAGAAACTCCCATAACTACCTGAAAGAATGAAAATGGAGTGTCTTATCACAATAACTTTCTATTGGAGAAACGTATCTATATAGCAGGCAAACATCTAATTACCTGGCATCTGGTCTTCATCAAAGTTATCTTCTCCTTATCATGCTAGTCCCTCTCCTTGTTCCTTGATGTCCTAAACCTCTAGCCCATTCTTTCACTCAGGACATATACCCCACTTTGCCCCATTTCTTTAGAATCTACAAGTATGTAGATTATATCTATTTCTACCTTTTTTAGAATGCACTTGTTTGTAACAATCATTTGACTTATTTATTAATAATATAGATATTTGATTTTCACTGCACTCAATCAGAAATGCTATGTTTAAAGTGACAAGACGTAATGAAATCTGTGTTTACTCAGTTTGTTCTCTCATTTATTTAGCAATTTCAGTACAGGGCCAGTCAGATTCTGTCTTTCCAGACTTACAATTATTATAATTTTATTTATCATCAGGGGAGATGGTGAAGGTTAAGGTACAGGACCCGTCATTTACATAGGCCCCTCTTCTAAGTCTTGGTTCCTCATTTTGCGATGATCTCAAAACTTTGGTGTCACCAAAAGAAGGGGTCCTTTATTACATGTTCTTATAGAGAAGAGTCTTTTACAGGTGGAAAACAGAGGCAAAGCACACAGTAAGGAAACCAAAATTTCAACCCAAACTCTGTACCACTAACATAATTAATTGCCATCAATTTAAGTAGTCAATTATGGATCTGAAATTATTTAGTAACATCTTTTGGAATATATTAACATTTTTAAAGAAAGAAATGTTGGTATTTGAAAGAAAAAATTCAATCACTCAGCTAAGAGCTGGAGTTTCTTTACTTTTTGTTATTGATTCACTACTATGGCTGATGTTATTTGCTGCTGCTGCTCCTACCGCCACAATCACCACCACTACTAGTATTACTATTACTACTACTACTGCTATTGCTTCTACCCTACTACAATTACTCCTACTGCTACTTCTATGCATACACACACAAATTCCTCCAAATTTTATAGTTCAGACTAACAAGATAATTATGTTTTGACAATAGGAAAGAATAAGATTTTCTCCATAGAAATAAATGCCTTGATAAGTTTTGGATACTTATTTGGTATAATGTTTGCTTTAAAAATTAAATGCAGTTCTTCTACATATATGTTCTATATGTATATAAATTATGAAGTGTCTGGTGATCTATCTTATATAATAAAAATAATGTAATTCTTGAAACAAGTGAAATTCTACATTGGCTTCTACCGTATAAGGGCACAGAGCCCTAAAACTGATTATTAATTAAATGTTTGCTGTTATCTTGAGATACATATATACAGATAAATACAGGCTCCACATAGTTACACAGCAATTGAGTTCAATTTCGAGAATATATTTTTAACTTAGAAGATATACTTTAAACTCATTTAAGATGTCCTTAAGGGCTAAAATATATATTTCTGAAACTCTTGTGGACAACACAGCGACTGCTTTAAGTGTAGGCTTGTAATTTAATAGATATATGCTCATGAATAAATAAGCAATTAAATTCAGATCCATGTTCTTGACTGAAAACTGAGCTGACTTCTTCACCATATGCTTGAATAAGAGCTGCTTAATTACAACTGGAGCATGACTGTGACCTCAGTAGTTTTTAGACTCTAAAATACAACAACCAGATCAATTTATCACTAGACCACTATTCATGATCCAGCGTGATTTGCTCAGGATTGAGAATTAATGGCTTCTTCCTACATAGACCTTCAGATTCAAAAATAATCTATTTACAGGAACCAGGCTGACATCCAGTTTCAGTTCCTATAGAAACACATTAGAGAAAATGAGTGTTTTTTTAAGAATTGTTTTCTCTGACATGTGCTGCAGTGTGATATTTACACTGCTGTCTGTGCTCATTATGGATTGCATTGATAATACAACAGGAGTGTCAACATGACTGAGCATTTTTTCTTCCATGTCACTAGAGCACAAATGAAGTAGACACACTGGGTACAATCTTCACAAAAAATCCAATCATTTTTCTGTCCTGGACTTACCCTCCCTCCCTAATCAAACAGTCACAGTAGAACTTTTATTAATAGATTGTGGAAATTGAAAACCAAAGGAATGGTGTACTATCAAAAAATGGACTAGAAGAAGGCAAACTTATTAGTACAAAATTGGGTGATTTAAAATTATAATTGTGCATTCACTGTGTAATATTTGAATGTCTTCTTAAATAAGATTTTGAAATTTTATATGAAAAGACTAATTTTTGGAAGGAATTTTAAAAAGTCAATAAATATTGATCTAAACAAAATATCTTATATATATGACACTGTTACCAAAAGACATAGAAAATATGTCACAGAACAGAAGGCAATAGGCAAATATTTTATATTTAATTCATATATGAAGCTCTTATCAATTAACAGGAAACATAGAAAAATCACATTAGTTTTCATAAAGGATAAAAACAATAGCCAAGTAGCCAAAAATTGTGAAGTCATAAATGTGTATTAGAGGAACAACGTCAGATCACTAATATCTAAAGAATGGTTAAATGAAGACTGAGGAGATGAGGCATGGCTACAATATAGACCAAGTGAAGTGCTTATGTATTGCTAGAGGCAGAGAAAAATTATTATTTCCTTGCGAAAAACAGTCTGATATTAACAACTAAAACTGAATATGCACAGCTGTACCTACTCAGAAACTTCCTCTTAATTATATAATGAGCAACACTGTAAGTTCATAGACACCAAGAAGTACTTACAAGAATAATCACAGCTCCCCAATTTGTAAGAGTCGAAATTGGGGAATGTTAAGACACTCATCAAGAGTAGAAATAGAAAAGCACATTCCACATAAATTGGAATTGTATGCAGAAAGTACATATAAGCTGAAACATTACATGGCATGGATAAATGCCACAATGACTATTAAAGAAACTCGTACAAAGATTGCATATTGTATAATCTTGGTTTGCTGAATTTCATTCAAAATAAAGCATAATAATAAAGCATTAGATTTTGAATGCATGTTGTAGCATTGATATAGTAAAAACATGACTTAAATTAGAAAAAAATTAACAAAAATGTTAATTTAGATTTTATTCTAGTATAGTAGGGAAGGAGTTGTGGATAAATTTTGAAGTACTACGGATTGCTCTTTCTTTACCTGACTGGTGGTTATGTGGATGTTGACTTTATTATTTCTCAACCTTTATAATTGTTTTAAGCCTTTTTATATATGTTACTTTGCTATAAAATACTTAGATACACAAATATATAATACATGTACTTCAAGACTCAACTTCATTAATCTTCAAAGCAATGCTATGTGGTTAAATATCAATTATGAGTATTTAATTTACTAAAAATTAAATTTTTCATAATATTTGAGATTGTGTGATAATGTTTGTATTATTTCGCACTGTTAGCGAATATGCTTGTAAAAAAGTTCTGAAAAATAATTTGACTACATACATATAATGAGAGAAATTGTTTCTTATAGATATAGATTATTCTCATTTTATAAATATCAAGGAATTAATCTAAAGTGAAGAAAAAGTATCTCTAGAAGATTTATAGAAGCAGTATTGGAAACCAAAACCAAAATTACAGAATATTTTATCTAATTACATTAGCAGACCATTAAGGATTTTCTGCTATATATGGTAAACTGGCATTATCACGTTATATTGAATATGTAGAAAACATTCTTTTTAGAAACATGAAGTACATCTGATAAAGTCTAAATGTTTGTGCCAGCCCAAACTTCACACATTAGAATCATAACACCCAGTGTTAGGGATTATGGGTCTTTGGGAAGTGCTTACTTTGGGCAGCTAGAGCCCACATAAATGGGATCAGTATTCTTTTTATTTTAATGTTTGATTAAAAATTCAATTTAAAAATTATTAAAGAAGCATTACATCATAATATTATGTAAGTTTAAGGTATGCATCATTGTAAATCAACATCCTCTTATAAAACAGATACCAGAGAGCTTCTAACCTGATTTCAACACGTGAGGGCACAAAGAGAAATCTGTGACCCATAAGAGGGTCTCACCCAACCAGGTGGGTAAACAGAACTAAAACTTTCAACCTCTGGAACTGTGAGAAAGAAATTTCTGTTGTTTAGCAGTTAAACAACCTAGAGGTTTTTTGTTACAGCAGCCTGCAATGTTAGAATGTTAACTGTGATTTATCCTGGGTTATGTAAATATGGATTGCTTATATAAATTATATTTTGCTCTTTCAAAACATATATACTAAGTATATTTCAGTTTCAAAATGCAAAAGATGAACAAAGTTGTGAAAACTCAATTCATCATTGACTGCATTGAATATATCACTCAGTACAAATTTTAATAAAAGTGGCAAAGAAGACATACTCGACTTCTTCCCTATTTAAGAGGAAAGCATGCATTCTTTCACCATTAAGTTAGATATTGGTTTTTCATATGCCACTTTATCAGGTTTAGAAAGTTTTCTTCTATTCCAAATATTTTGAGAGTCATTATCATAAATGCATGTTACATTTTATCAATTATGTTTTTCTCTATACTTAGATAACCATGTGATATTTGTTGTTTTAACAATTTGGTATATCTTCTCATTTGAATTTTGAATATTAAGTCAAATTTAAATTTCTGAGTCAATTCAATTCAACTTAGTCATGATGTATAATCCTATTTACAGGTTGTTGGATTTATTGTGCTTATTTTTTGTGATGATTTCTATATTCATTAGGAATTTTTGATCTCTTGTTTACTTTTCTCATGATATCCTTACCTGGCTTTGCTATCAAGATAATATTGTCCTTATAGATTTAATCATGATGTGTTGCTTATTTTCTGGAAAATTTTATAATATTTTAAGAGAAGAAAAATTTTAGAACTCTCATGAAGTAGCTGTGGTGAGGTCAACCTAGAAGAAAGAATATGGAATCAGTCACTTGAACTAAAGACTGCTCAGAATTTATAGATGAAAAATTGCTGAATGAAATTGAGACAATTTCTTATGCAACAGTAAGCCTGAGACAGGGGAGTAGGGAGGATAACAACAACCAACCTTTACTAGTGGACAGAGGAACTTCACTCACCATGGTTGTCAACACATTCTAGCAAGACTTATCCACAGCTACTAGGCAGTATGGAGACATCTCAGACAGATGCCATATTAATTTGGAAGAAAGAGAAAGCTTCTCTTTGTTATGGGATAAATAGTTCTAACGGAGTTTTAACTTTTAATTGCCTAAACATATGTCTGGAGACTATTTTAAATTAAAGACACTTGAATGCATGAAACCCATTATTATATTTAATTATCAAATTTGATTGCTTGTTTCACTTCATTGCCACCAGTGGTAGATTTTTACTTTTGTGGGATATTAAATTTAAAGCACTTTAGTTTTGCATTCCTTGTAAAAATATATGACTGAAAATTGATTCTTTTTTGATAACTTTTTAATTGGCTGACAAATCTCACACAAATGCAGATGGTCAACATCTGGAACCAAGAAAATTCTGAGGAATGTGAACATGAGAATTTGTCAGAGAACATCGTATTGGAGAGATGTTGCATCCACAAAGGCAGGGGGAAAGGACAGGAGTGTCTTCCCAAAGAGGCTTAAATTACTCATTGTAAAATTAATGTATGCTTTCAGATACATATTTAGTTAAATTATATGCATAGTAGAGCACTATTTTAATAGAAACTACTCTGATTCAAAGACGTAATTGCCATAAGTGCTAACCTATGTTATTGCACTATACATTTTAAAATATTTATAATTTGATCTAAAAATAATTTCTCACCTCAAGTTGAATTGCCTAGAAGTTGAGCACTAAACTCTTTCATTAAACACTTTTTACAGAAGATATTCTAATCCACGTTAAGCAAAAATTCTCTGAAAGGAAAGGTTTTTTTCTCTAAGCAGACAACATCAAATCCTGGAGTGGCTCTACTATTTCTCTCCACTGTTGCCAGAAATGTTAAAGGAAAACTGCAAATTTCTATCTTGATGTTTGGAATTTATGACATTGTATGTAACTGGCAAATAAATTTCACTCATCAGTGACTTTTTCCATACACTTACTTTTGAGCTTATCCTATCTTCAGAGGGATATATGTTATCTATCTAACACAGTTATCTGAAATTTTTTCATAGAAATTTTTAATGCTTAAATGACAAATTTACTTAGTGTTGTTATTAAACAATGCCTCTTTGCAATATTTACTTTGAGAAATACATATTTGGGGTACACCCTGGTAGCCTAGATGTCTAGGACAACCTGGGAGCCATCCCACAACCCAAGGTCTCTGATTCAAGACTTTCAGTCAGGGTGTGGGGAAGGAGAGTGGGAGTCGGGGGTGGGGATAGCCAACTGAATAACTAAGCAAAAGTAAAGTGCTTGTTCCTCTCCCCTTTTCTTGCCTTCTGCCTACTTTACTTCCTGACTGCATCTGTCCTTAAAAAAATATATATTTGAAAGTACTGTGCTCATAAACACATGCATACATACACCATACAAATACAAACTATGTTATATATATGCATATATATATACACACTATATGCAATATATTGCATATATAATCATAATGCATAGACATATGCCATTCACATATAACAGTATATGGATATGCAGCTATCTATCTATCCATCATCTGTGGATAAAACTTTTATATTTTTACTGTAAATATTCTCCTAAGTCACATTAAGTATCTGCTGTTTTGTTGTTTTAATGATGAAGTAGGAAACAATGCAATGAGGAGGTAGCTTATTTTTTCCTATTTCCCAAAGGTAGTTATCACATGCCCTAAGCCACATATTTAATTACCTACATCTTCACCAGGCTTGCTTTGCAAAAAAGATATTTTTAGCAATCATTTAACCTTTCCTGGAATGCAGCACAGCGTTTTGATATCATCTGGAAACTGAAAAATCTATAATTTCACCACATAATATAGTTGAAAAAAGGGAGATATTTATTCTAAAATTACTTTGAATTTTGTGTAGATTAATTAGTTCTGAAAATAAAACTATTATTTAATGCAATGCCTGAGCTTATGCATTTTCTCTTAGTGGAGATAAAAACAGGCAAATAGATTCTGAGTGCCTTAATAAATATTAAAGAAGAATTTTCTTATCAGGATAATAGGGTTTTAAATAAAAGTTTCGAATTAGCTCTTCCTTTTTTTTCCCTCCTGCTTACATCCCACTACTTTAAAATAAATATGAATCAAATCTATGGTACTTCTTTATTCACTGAAAATTATTTTCATAGTAAGCCTCACTTATTTGGGTGGAAGAAAATTCTATTTCAAAATAAAATGTGTGGGTGTGTTCCAACAAACTTCATCAGAATAAAATGGGGATATTTCAGTCTAGAAGCTGATTTTGAAAGAAATATAAACAATTCTTGCTCTGAGAAAAAAGCAACTGGGAAAGACAAACTTTGGATACAATTTGAAAATTAATTAGTGCAAGTAATTTTCTCCTTATGGTGTTCAGTATCTTTAATATTATCATTGAGGTCGTTATCAATGGACTTTTAAAAATAAACTTTGTCTATATTAAACCCTATCATACATTTAATATGGACATAAATAATGAAAATAGAAATATGTGTAGATTGCTAACCATGTACAAGGAACTGATTTAGACTCTTCATGGGTATTCTCACATTTAATCTTGCAAAAGTTGTCTTTATTATCCAGTTAACTTTAACTGAGGCATTAAGACTTGAAAGCAAAATATTTGTGGTTATAGAAACCATCAGAAATTTATTTTAACATTTGAAAATTAAAATTTGAACTTTCTGATCCTAGAATTCAAGCTTTTAAGCTCAAGTATCCTTTCCCTTCCAATATGATAAATCTTCAAGTTTATTTATTTCTAGCTTAACACTGGGTATTCATATGTTATTAATGTTTGTTAATGTTTTAAGTAGTGAGGAAAATGCTACTGAGAAATTATAATATTATCATATTAAAAGTTAAAAACTTCAAAGTCATGAAGGATGCATTATTTTGGAATAACAGATCTAATTAGATAATTTTTAAATTTTGGAGCTTTTGTTTGCTGCAAGATGAAAGCTTTTTTTTAAACGTTTTATTTTTGTTTTGCAATGGAAGGACAATAATCATTAGGCTGATGTTATTTTTTATTTTTAATGAATTTGTACATTGAACTTTGTTTTTTCCCTCTCCCAGCTGCCCCCACTCCAAACACAAACTATCCAACAATTGAGAATACAGATTCAATTTTTATTTAATGCAATTATATTTCATTAAAAAAAACATTAAAGCATTGATGCACTGCAATCTAGTTAGTCACTGAAAGATTAAATAAATTTATGTGAATCTATAACCTAGCACGATCTTCTCTTTTTAAACATAATTAACAGATTTTGAAGTGTGATAAATAAAATTAAATGTCCACATGGCTAAACAAACAAAATAGACCTGATGCTTTACTTTATGCTAATTTTTAAAAACATAACTAACAATTCTATTTTTATATTTTTCACTAAATAATTATTTAAGTTTGTAACATAAAGTACATGTAACTTAGGATCCACTTATCTAAGTTTAAATGTTAGTTTCTGTTACTTTCTGGCTGAATGATCTTTATCAAGTGAAACACTGAAACTTATATAACTCATATTTTTTAATGTCAAGAGTGAAGACAAAACAAAATATAAAAATAACCAACTTATATACAAAATGAACATTTTCAAAGATAACTCCATTGCATAAATAAATTTTAGAAGATGATGAACATTATTTTGATAAGTGTCTTAAGCTACTTAGTTATAATTTGTGATCAGCACTTATAGGCAATTTATCTTTCATTTGTGTAACATTAGAAATTTTATCTCAGGTACATAGTACTTAATTTATGATTTTAGAAAAGAAAAATTTGCTTAAAGATATACAGGACTTAAATGAGAAATTAGTAAACAATAACAATTTACACTAAGCCCTGGTGGATTAGTGGTTAATTCATTCCTCAAGTCACACACAATCCATATACATCCAAAGAACCAACGTTTGTGTCCTAGGACAGAGGGGAACAACCAATATGAACAACTAAATAAAAATAAATAAAATGTTTCTTCTCCTTCTCTCTTCCTGCCTGTTCACTTTCATCCCTGCTTGTACCTTTCCATAAAAAATAAATAAATAAATAAATAAATAAATAAACAAGGAGACTCCCTAAAGGTAAATTTACTCTATCACATACCCTTTTGTCCAGTAAAACTATGGCTGTTCAAAACAGTCAACTAGTCAAGAGTCTTGAGAAGAATCACCATTTAACAAAATTGTGTTTATCGAATTTGACACAAAGCATACTCATCAAAGAGACTGAGGCTTTAATTGATTAAGGAATAATAAAAGTAGATGAATTTCAATTTGCCAACTTTTATTAGAGAAATAACTATGTATGGAGACCCATGTGGTCCTCTGGAAAAACTGCTCCACTAACAGGATTTGCCATGAAGTTTAGAGCTCTTTAAGATGCCACTTGTGTTGAAAAAAATAAAAATACAAACAAAAGTCACCATGTTTGCCTATAAAAAGAAACAAAAGAAGTTCTAAAGAAAACGCATCAAAATATTCCTTTATCTTTTTAACTATTGAAGGACTATGGACAAAATCTATTCTTTTTGTTCCTCTTTTCCTAAACCAGTTTTAGTGAACATTAGTTTTGAAATATTGATAAATCTGAAGTTGATAAATATGAAGCAGAAGTATAGAAAGAATGCATTTAGAATATATAACACAATTATAAAGAATTTACAAGTGGAAATAGTACTTAGTTGCAAGTGTATATTTATCAGACCTGTCCTTCTATTCCTTGTATTTTTACTCATGAAGAATTATATACATTTTTATTTTTATTTGCATCTAAAGTACCATGTATTTCCTTGTATTTCCAAACACAAGTATATCTCATTGCTTTTTCTACTGATATTTTTTATATCCCTAGCCAACTCACTTCTTTATTTAATCTTGATTCTCAACCTTGAGTTAAAAAAGAGATGTTTCTCATTCAATTTAATGCCTTCTTCAAAAACAGTGTGTCAACAGTACTATCAAAGTGAATGATTAGGCACATTTATCATGTATAATAAAATGAATTAGGTTGATCGTTATGAAGGGACCAGAGTTTACACTTGTTATTATAAACTGAATGGCTGAATGGTTTCATTTTACTGCAGTTCTCCAAGCAAGTATTTATCATTTTTTCCTTGCTTCTTGTCATTGACAGGTAAACAGCTAAGATTTGTATTTATCCACTGTTTTCATTATTAAAACAGACAACATAAAAAACTTTAAGGAAATATCAAATAAATTTAAATTAATATATTTGCTTCATTCTTATTTCTTAAAGGGACTAACTCTTTAATAATTGATGAAACCTGGAAATCAGAGATCATAAAACCTAGCCTGCTCGCCTATGTGCTTTCCACTGAGAGATTATTAGTCACTCATCAAGTTATAATATGACATACACTATCCCATTCATTCCAACTTTAAATTTCTAAATTACTCTAGGGGATCATATGGCAATTACACAAAAATATGTCCCTTTGTTCCTTTACTTAATTTCTTGAGTTAACAACTTTAAAAAGTATTTAAAACTAATCTTGGGGATGCACTGAATAGCAATCATGAGGAATTTGTAAATTATAGAATTCAGAAACATTAAGACATATAGTAGAAAAGATAATAGTAAACAAATAGCTGAAAATATGCAAAGGAGAGAATTATTCTGAAAGTGGGGAGCAAGCTTTTCTCTCAGTCAAGAATAGTGGTTAGCATTATATTCCACTAATGAGTGAAACCATCCTGTAGTTTCCTTTTTCTTTCTGATTTCTTTTGCTAGTATGATCCCCTCCAATTCCATCTGGAGTGCTGTAAAATGGTAAAATCCCATAGTAGCTCCACTGAATATTTATACCACAACTTCTTTATCTGGTCATTTGCTGAAGGGCATTTAGGTTGCTTCCATATCTTAGCTCCTGTGAACTGTGCTGTTATGAAATGTACTGCTATGAACAGATTTTTTTTCTGATTAGAGAATTTCTATACCCTGGGTATAGAAATAGGTGTGAAATCCCAGGTATGAGATAGCTGCATAAAATGGTAGACCCACATTCTTCTTCTTCTTCTTTTTCTGGAATCTCTCTGTTTTTCAGAGAGGGGCATGCCCTTGTGGCTGGGGCATGCCCTTGTGGCTCGGGCAACTGAGAAGAACGTGTAATGACCATATATAACCCAAGGACCTGCGTTCAGGAGCCAGAGACAGGATGAAAACAAAAAAACAACTAAATAAATGAAGACCTTGGATTTTGTTCTGAGTTTACAATGTAAAAATTTCTAAGGCTCTTAGAAGAGTGACCTGGAATTATTAATATTTGAGAATATGTTAAGCATCAATTAAGATGACCCCATTAAGATTCTACGGAATACAGATTGGTAGATAATATTTGCAGGAACACTTATATCAGACAAAATATTCTGTCAAGAAGTCCTGAAATGGAACAACTCAACACACAACTGCATTTAAAAACAAACAATAGATCTGAACTAACAGCAAAAGGAGACCTATGGATGAACAATAAGCCCACGAAAAAGTGCTCAAAACCATTAGTCCATGTACTACGCACCTATAACGATCATAAACTTAAGGCTGACTGATCAAAATGTGGAATATACAAAACTGCTGCAATGCTTTCAGGCACTTAGCAATAAAAACATCAGAGACTGAGCTGTCAAAAGTGAACTAAAACTGTTTTTAAAGTACCAATGATCATAAAACACAGAAATATTAATAGCTCCATCCTTCATCTTACAGTGATAATAATTATCTCTTAACTCTATTTTTTTTGTCTATGTATCAATTATATCCGTTATACCACCTCTCTGGCTCAGGGCTCACATTTCCTTTCCATCTCACAGCAAAGAGGAAGAATGGTTGGTAAATCTGAAGGCAAAACTGGCTACATGTGAATGGTTTAATGTGTTCACAGACTTTCCCCTGGTTATTAATATTAAAGGTCAGTGTAAAAGTTCATCCTGTAGTACAAGACGTTCCCTTTTTTGATTTTCAGAAACCAGTAAACAATGTTACTGCAAATATCTATGAAAGACAAAGGTGTTGTAGGGGCCTGAAGAATTTCCAGATAAGAAAGTTAGAGTGAAGACCTCCAGGATTTTCGACCAAAGTGAAGGACTTTCACCAAAAATTATTTTTTTCTTGAAGTCAAACACTTACTATTATGCTATGGTAGGGATTAAATACTACACCTTAAAATAATATAAGTATCAAGTTGACCCACTCATCATGAACTTTATGTTATCAGTCTAGTTTACCAGTTCACAAATTTGAGTATGCCCAGCAACATTTCATAATCACATGAAAGTTTTAGCAGGTCCGAAAGACTTAAGTCATTAGACTTAGAATACCACTATGCCAATTTCTCTTTCACTGCTACCCCTTCCTCAACTCACTACAATTTTCTCCTGGAGGTTTTTCATAGTTAGTTAACCAAGGCAGCAAAATTCAGCCTGATTTATAGATGACTTTGTCTGAAATTCTACAAACACTATATATCAGTGTATCTACCCAGGAGAAAACAATGTACCATCTATGGTAGCCGTGAAGAGTCTTAGGGAAGAAAACATTCTCCACTGATAGAGCTGCCCCCAAATCCCTTCCATTTTTCCTACATGGTGGAAATTTTGACATTGATACACACAGCATCACTGGTGTGAGCTGTTTTGTCTTGGAGAAACAGTGGTATTGGGTTTTCTGCAACAGCCAGCAGTAAAGTGCTCAGATCTGATTCTCTGATTCTCTGAGTGTAAAGTGACTGTGTAATAACATTAATGAATGTTTTCTTCTTTACTTAGCCAAAGTGGTTTCATTGTTTCTGTTTAAGAATCCTGGTTGTTACTATATTTTAGCAAAGCAAAACTAACTCACCCATAATAGATGGAAATTTCTGATTGAACTTAATTCTTCTAACTCCAAAATGTGTTCTGCAACTTTGACTTTCCCTCTTACTGTCACTATTTCAGGATTTTGGTTTTACATTTTACTTTGGATGGGCCTGATTTCATGTCTTACTGCTTCATCCCATTCATTTCTAAATTAAATCTGGATGAATAAGCAGTTAAAGCTATTTGACTTTTATATTACTTGGAAATATCAGGGCCAACATTTATTCTCAATTTGCTTCCTTGTCTTCATTAAAAAAAGAGGAAATAATAATGTAATAACCAAGATAGGGAAAAAAAGCAATATGGAGATAGAGGAGCAAATTACCAATTAACAAATTACGAATAGTTTTAATTTATCTTCATTGAAATACTGAGACAAGTGTTATTGGCAAATTGAATGTGAAGGGGAATAAATACATCCCATTTAGTGACTTAAATGATAAAGCAGATCCAGACTTACAAATGAGATTAAGTATGCATTTAAACTATTTTATTTTCCATTAATGCCCTCCAAAAAAGTTTTGAAAAGTGTAAGAATTCTATTTTATTTTTCAAAATATGGAAATAAGCATTGTTTTTATAGAATCTGTGTGTGATATTAAATTGGATAGGATTAAATCTTTCTTGACAAAATTTGGCTCATTTGCTAGTGGAACTTGGGAAATGTCTTCTTAAAACTACTAAATATTGGTTTAAGAATGATTCAAAATAGAAACTGTTTTCCTAAAGCCTTTTCATCAGTACCTAAAACTAATTGTGAATGCATGTCACCATCAGGTTCAAAGATGTTTGTAATTCCACTGAGCATGTGTGAGGGTTCATATATATGTTTTATAGGAGAGAAGAAGGCAAAACGGAACGCCTAAACTGTTCATGTAAAAAGAATCTAATCAAATCTATATAGATTTATAGTGAAGTAAGGAGAAGAACCCTGATGTTCTGATTCACAATTATGTAAAGTCCAGTCAAAAGAGAACTATGACTTTAAAGCATCTTTATTTTTCATAGATGCTCTGATACTCTTAAGTAGGTAGTTGTAAAAAAGAGAAAATCACAAAAAAATGCTCCTGCTAAAATATGTGAACAATGAACTCAATCTTGTTAGAAGTATCAAGGATTGGATGGTTTTGAATATTACTCTTTTTACTAACAATATATGGAAACTGCATTTATATGCCAGCATTTATGATGGTACCCAGAAATATAGAGATCTAGATAAACAAATTAGCTATGATAATTACAAGTATGTCACAATTCATTTGCTTAAACTAACAAAGGATAACACATTTCACAGAGTAAATAATGACAGCCATAAAGACACAATAAATATCTGATATTCTAGATCCTCACCCTGTACTTCGCTTCATCCTGCTCTGCTTTATGTAATGAAAACTTTCCAGTTTGTAAACTGAAAACACTCAGATAATAATGGCCCAACACTCACATCTATAATTTAATAGGTTTTATAGCTATTTTTTGCTGTATTAATAGGGACTGGACCCTACATCCTACATGCTGCTTCACGTTGAAATGTTCTCTTTCTTAGAGCAGACATTCACTAGTACTTGAATTAAGGGCTCATTTATTTCTGATGAATATTAAGAATTGAAAACCCAAGTAGCTTAAAATAAAACTTAATTTTCTTCAGAAAAGTCTTATTTTTGATGGATATAGGGATAGGCACAGAATTATCTGAGAATTCCAAATACTTGCTTGGGTGAAACAGTTATAATCTCAGTAGGCAACAAGATTCCTGTTGATCACTGGATTTTAATATCTACTGCAATTCAAGTGAAAATGAAAAGGCAGACAAGTCATGAAAGAAAATGAAAATCTGGGGATCTTTTTAAGGCTCACAATGGTGGATATAATATTAGTAAAAGAGCCTTAGCCCTGATTTATTGTTTGCTGACATAATGATCCAATACAGAGATAACATAGATACATGATGTTGCTTTAAGATGATTTGATTCTATCTAATTTCCAGAAGTTGTAATTGATTGCATTGCTATTTTATTTGTGATCAACTTTATAGACAGATTTTATATTATTTCATTTTATCGATGATCATATTAAGTGTATCATTTGATGAGTTTTGAAAAATTACATACTAATATAAGCACCACTGTATTCAAGAAAAAGAATATTTCAAACTTCATAGAAAGTTTCTTATGCCCTTTCCACACAAGTTCCCTGTGAACTCCTTAGCAAAGAGATACCACATTTATTACCATAGCTTAGTTTTACCTATTAGATAAATTTCCATACATATTACCATACAGTCTATACTCTTTTTTTTAACTGGCTAAAACATGTTTTTAATAATAATAAGGTATTTCATGAACCAGTACTGCTTTCATTTTTATCACTGGTAGTATTTTATTATAAAAATATATCACAATTAGTTTATCCATTCACCTTTATTTAATTTTAATATTTGTACAAGTCATGTGTGCAAATGACTTTTCATTTCTCTTGGATAAAATCTACAATTAGTGAGTAGTTGCAAGTTTCATATTATAAGACACTTCCCAAAATTTTTCCAAAGTAGTACCATTTTGGCTTTCCAACATCACTGTATGTTTTCTAATACATCCATTGACACTTGCTATTGACTATCTTTTGAATTTTAGCAATCTAGTAAATGTTATTTGTGATTTGAATTGTCTTTTATTTCCAATGACATTATCTTCCTGTATTAGTGACCATTTGTATATCTTCTTTGGTGAATTTATTTAGTTTTAGTTTTATATAATTGAATTATTGAGTTACTTATAACAGAAAGAGCTCTTCCCAGAAAAGGATATACATATCCTTACATATCATATATATATATATATATATATATATATATTTATGTACTATAGTTTGTAATACTCTATGGATCATTTAAGCGCTTTCTTAATATCTTATTTTTACTTGAAACTTTTATTGCGATAATGTGGAATCAAATGCACTGTAAGAAATAGTACAGATAGAACTTCTTTAACCCTTTACTACGTTTCTCTCAATGGTAAAATATTGCAAATGTATGGTACAATATCACAAACAGAATGCTTACATTTGTGTAGTCAAGATACAGAACAATTCCTTCACTACAATATCCCTCATTACCTTTTGAGTGATTGTAAATTGCATTGTAGTTTCAATTTAAGATCCTTCACATTCACTTTTATTATACAGAAAAACAATACATTTTTTTTGATATTGTTTCTTGCAAGCTTGCTAAACTCAGTTATTTTATAGTTTGTTTTTGGTAGATTCTTTGAAATTTAACACACAGGCAATCATTTAATCTGCAAAGACAGATGATTCTTTTTCTCCCTTTCAAATTGATACTAATTTTTAAAATTTCTATTTCCTGAAGTCTCATTGCATTGATTAGGAATTCTACTACTATAAAATAAAAGTTGTGAGAGAATATATGCTTAGTTTTATATTGATCTTTGGGGGAATTCATTCAGTCTTTTACTATTATATGATGTTAAATGTAGAATTTGGGTAGATATTTTTTATCAACCTTAGGAATCACTCTATACATAATACACTTTAAAAAATCACAGATACATGTTAGATTTTGTTGAATGTTTTCAGCAACAGGTTATATGATCCAAAGATTTTTCTTCCTTTCTTACTTTGTGGCTGATGACAATTACTGATTTTTGGTTACTGAACCAGGCTTATATACATATACTTTTATCATTGAATTTCATTGATTGCAGACATTTTGGATTTTGTGTGCTAATATTTTGCTGAAGATTTTTTTGTGTTAAAGTTTATGAGAAAAGTTGATTTGTTATTTTTGCCTTGTCTTTTGTTGGTATCAGGATAAAAGTTGATTCATAAAATGTTTTTGGAGCAGTACAATCAATCAGTTATATTTTATACACTACCAATAAAGAATCTGAAAATGAAATTAAAAAATAATTTCTTTAACAATAACGTCATAAAGAAGACATATTTAGGAATAAATTTATCCAAGGAGTTGAAATACCTGTGTATTGCAAATTGTAAGCATTGTTGAAAGAAATCAAAGATTTAAGCACAACCTGTTGGAGAAGCGGTTAGTTCTGCCATCTTCGGAGAAGTGCAGTCAACATACAAAGACGTGGGTTATGTCCCAGGTCCAGGCGTGGATTGTGAGGAGGGGAGTGGACAACAAATATGTACAGCTAAAATAAAAATGTTTCTTTCTTCTTCTTTTCCTTCCCGCTTCCTACCTGCCTCATGCCTACCTGTACCTTTCATTTGCAAAAGAAAAGAAATCAAGTATCTAAATAATTAGAAAATTGTCACATGTTCATATACTTGAATTTAATATAGTTAGGATGGGCTATATTCCCCACATACATCTATTGATTCAATGCAATTCCTATCAAAATTTCAAGTATCTTTTTTATGCATATATGGAATAGGAAGTGACCTTGAATAGCCAAAACAACCTTGTAAAAGTTGAAGGTGGAAGGGCTCATACTTCTTGACTTTAAAACTATCAACAAAATAATAATAAATGAGTGACATATGGTCAATGGAATAAAATTGAGAGTCCAGAAATAAGCCCTAATACTTATGTTCAATTGAGTATTAGAGATTTATATTATCTTTAAGGTATGTTACATGAACCTTCTCATATTTGCCTTCTTTTCAAGAATAATTGGTTATTTTAGGCTCTTGGACTCTCTATATAAAATTTAATCAGATTATAAATTTCTACCCCCCACCCAAAAAAAAGATACTGCTAGGAATTTTTATTGAGATTATGAATGTATTTGTAGAGTATTACATGCTTACAATTGTGTCACCTCAACATTCATGTATTGACATGTTAACCACCAATATACAATACATACATTTTAAAAAGAGATCTTGTGACTGTAATTAGTTAAGATGGAACCATATTGGAATAGAGTGGATTTCTCACCCAATATCAATTGAATCCAGTATGTTTATGCAAGTGGAAACCTGGGACACAGTCACACACAGAGAAAGATAATTCCATTAATCTCTGCATGAAAATGGAGCTTAATAGTGATGTATGTACAAGTCAAGTAACACAAAAGATTGTCAACAAGTCAGTAGAATTCAAGAGAAAGCCACATGAATAGATTTTTCCTCACAGTCAACAGAAGGAACTTGATCACAAACATCTATCAACTTGCAGAACACAATGAATTTCTATTGTTTAAGCAACATGAGTTGTGACATTTTGTTATGGCAGCTCTAGAAAATTAATGCAAACAGAGAGGACATTTGAAGAGTATTTTGTCTTTTCATTTATAACCTGATATTGCCACTCTCTTTAGATTTTCTTTACTCTCTGAAATAGTTAATAACTTTCAGTGTAGGAAGGTTTTGGTTATCTTTCATTAAGATTTTTGTTGGTGCTTTGCGAATATTTTCTTAAATTTTATTTTCTAATTATATGCTGCTGGAATATAAAAACCCATTTGATTTTTATATATTGACCATACACCCTTCCTAAATTCACCTTTTAATTTAAGTAGTTTCTTTTTCATGATGCATGCCTTAATTTTAATTTTGTGTGTTGTTGCCCTCACTAGGACGTCTAATATATTGTTAACTAAAAACAGAAAGAAACTTTTTTTGTTACTCTTGGATGAAAAATTTAATATATAATTCTTATTATCATGTTTGATATAGGATTTAATTAGATGGCCTTTATCAGATTGAAGAACTGCACTCCATTATTAATTTGCTCAGAGTTTTGATCATGAATGGGTGCTTGATTTTGCCAAGTACTACTTTGTTTATTTAATGAAATAATCATCTGATATTCTCCCTAGTCCTTTTGCTAACTTAATTTATGTTGATATATATAGTACAAATTTTCTTGAACAACTCATAGATTTTTTTTCTATTATTCAACCAATTAACTTCATTTTACTATATCTGCCTATCAAAAGTACACATGTAAAAGGATAACTATTCTCAGTAAACTGCCCCCCTCTTCAAATATAAAGTGCATGCATTCTTTATGTGACAAAGATGACACAATTATATTTATTCATATGTCTTTACACTTTCTATGAGTCAGGCTTCAATGGGTTTAATTACTGCAACCACTGTAGTATAAAATGTGTAATGTAAAGCAATGTACTGTTTAGTAATATATAAAATTAAGTGCCAATACAAGATGTTTAGAAATATTAGCTTTTGATAGTGTCGTATCATTAGTAAATCCATTATAGGTCTATCCATAATTCTAGACCTATGACCTTACTAGATAAATATAATCTGAATATTGGCAAGGTAACATTTAGCATTTGGCATTTCTCAGCAGGGACTGATTCAATTAACATAACATGCAACCATATATCCCAATGCAATTAAGTTTACTTAGTCACAAACATGTCATATGGAAAATATTTGTACCCCTACAAGATTAAACCTAAATCTGTCTAATCAAAGGTTTTAATTCCTACAGCCAGTTGTCATACATTTTCAAAAGTTTCAGCCAGGCTAAAGATGATATGATAAAGATGAAATTCAGAATAAAAGAAATCTTTCACTTCCCACTTTTCAAGAAAATGTTTAGTCATTATTTATGCTAATACGTCTCAGGAAAATCGAAAAATTATCTTGAAGATAATTATTTCTACTATTCAGTAAAATTACTATAAATTCAACTAATGTACAAAGTTATGTAATACATTGTATTTTCTATAGTCACTGCCAAAAAAAGAGCAGTTGGTATTTACTCTCATGCTGACTGAGGGCAACTCTGAAGAACTGCCTAATTCCATAGCTTCAGATGATCCCTTTGGCTTCTGTCTGTTCTAAAGATATCATGGCTCAACTTTTTCGCTACTCAATTCTTCCATCTTTAGTGATGTTCCTGTAAGCTCTCTTCAGTAAAGGCTTTTGCTACAAATCTCTAACTCAGAACCTGTTTTTCATGGAAATTCACCTAAATAGGAGTCACTATGTCTTACTTTTTCCAGAGAATTTTACAGTTTTTTTATTTCATTTTATAATACTCTTTCTTACCTTTACCAACTGATCTCATATATTTCACTAGTTATTTTAGTGTTGGTTCATTGGTAATCTCCTTTTAAGGACCTCACCTGATCTTCCCCATTCCTGAGAAGAATTTTTCACTTCTTTTTGTTACTCTTGCACTCTGTTCATGACTATTTTCCAGCATATATGACACTACAAGGTGAAGAAAATTGTATTTGCCAGAATTTCAAAGAGCTAGATAAGAAGAACTGCTTTAGGGCAATGGATAAGGGGCCATAAGATAAAAGGACTTAGCTTGATGAGAGAAGAAGAGAACAAGGAAAGAAACAGTTTGCATGTGGTGTGTGGATCAGAAAGAGAGGGTGAGTATTCGGGCATATGGTATGGATATGGCTGAGGCTGTGCAAAATACTCTGTAATTCTGTACTATACTCTGAGAATCAAGAACAAGATTACGATAATCAAACACTGCAAGACTGCAATCAAACCTCTAATGGGAAGTGCTAAGGGGATTAAGTTTCATGAGGGTTTTAAGTGGACAGAGCTGATATGAGTAACAAGCTCTCAGAGTAAAAAGCATGAGAAGGTGAGTAAGGCACAAAAAAAAAGTAATGAAAGTGCTCAAATCAGATCACCTCAAGACTCTTAGGGATACCACATTCTAGTATGCAGATTATTTCCATTTGAGAAGACTATTAACTTTCCTCTAATTGTAGAAGCAAATGGGGCTCCATTTTATTATTTATAAGAATATAAATTAAAGGGTATTATCCAGGTGAAAGTTTATATGTAAATATGTTTTCTCTACCTGAAAAATGCATCTTTACTTTCAAGGTAAAGACGAATTCATCCCTACTTGTCAGGTGAAGTATCTCTCTTTGTCATATGAAGCTGCTACTTATTCCTTGGCTTAACATTTTAATCCTATTTACCCTGACTGAGATCAGGACTTGCTAATTAATGTGACTCCTCCTTGGATATGTTATTAAATTGATTTTTTCCCTATATCAACTTATCTGATGTTATTTTGATTACTTGATCAGCTTGAGTAGAACCCAGAGGGGTGGGAGAATTTTACCCTACTTCCCCATTGTAGCAACGGTACCCTTGGCACCTATAAGAATACTCAAGGTAAATCATGCTGTACACCTTAAACTTATACAGTGATGTGTGTCAATGATTTTTTTCTGAAAAAGAAAAAACTGGGAAAATAAAAGAAGAGTTAGGGATCTGGGCCTTTTCACTGGAGTCATCTATGGCTATGGCAGAACTACATGAATTTTCATCATTCTCATCATTCTTCTAGAGATAGAGTAATGTGATCAGTGTTCAATGTGCCATCCTAGTTAAAATTATCATTACTACATATCAATAAACTTCTACAAGCAGATTTGAAGTGTTTAAAGTGCCTCACCTAGCAACTTTTATAGTAAAAACAGCTTTTCATGTTTTTTTCTCTTTCTCCCAAAGTAGTATCAAAAGCATAAATGTATGTCTGCTAAAACATTCTCCTAAAACTAAAGAAATCAGTAACAATTATTGCTA
This sequence comes from Solenodon paradoxus, assembly GCA_004363575.1. NCBI lineage: Eukaryota > Metazoa > Chordata > Mammalia > Eulipotyphla > Solenodontidae > Solenodon > Solenodon paradoxus. The sequence continues at coordinate 290,081 of RJWH01001755.1, forward strand.
TTATTTGATCACCTGATATACCTTGTTGAAATTTATCCTAGTACACATGGAAATATTTATTCAAATATCTAACTCACAGATGAGTAGTTTTTCACATAAAACCTAATTTTTTATAAATTACAAAAAATCAAAAGCTCATGTAGTCCACTTTTCTAGATCAGAATAACAATTTGCAAACATTAATAGCATCCTTATTGGAAGTAAAGACAATTTCTTACAGAGTAAAGGAACAATTCATTTGAGAATAAAAAACAACAAAAACATACAAGGTTTCTATAATTATCAATCTGTAAAGCATTCTATAAAATAACAATTGTAGGACAAACAAATACAGTGCTGTGAATGCGTTATGTAACACTGAGACTGATAAAATTACATAGCTGAAATTATGATTTTCTTATATTGTATAAATGTCATGGCCAGGCATTTTATGAGACAATCAGAATTGTAAGAAAAGAAATTCTTGATTTCAAGAAACAGAATTGCAAAAATGATACAGGCTGATTTGAAATATCTATATGATCTCTGAGAATGATAGAGTTTAAAGGTCTTCTATAAACCTTATCCTTTATTTTTGACTATTTTGATAGAGCCCTTAGAATTTAAAATACAATAATCTATGACCTCTTAGACATTGCTTATCACAACTTAACAGAAAGTGAGATGAAACTTGTCAAGAAGAAAATATGAAAAATTTTAGTGGAAAATCTAATGTTAAGCTGCATAAAATTATTTGATAAATTTAAAATATATCAGATTGTCAGAATTACTTCCTAGCAAAGACATTGCTGAATGACACAGAATCAATGTGTTGCAAATAACTGATAAAGGGCTAGACTGAAGCCAACATTAATCAAATTCCAGACTCTAATAACCAAGGGGAGTTCAGACTCTTCGAGCCAGGGTGAAAACTACAGCCAATTCCATCAGAGTCATTATAACAATATACTTATATGATAAGCAAGTCTATCCTTGCTTATTGCAGCATAGATGATAAATGCTAACCTGCTCTCCTTCAACAGCCCATTCAAACACCTGTAGAGTATAAAATGTATACCCAAAGCAACTGTATATATTAGAACCTGTTAAAATACAAAGGCAATAATTGTATTTTCTATGTGAGGACAGAACATTTATTCTCTAGTTATGCCTAGTTAGGCTGTGAAACAACTGGAAGCATGTAGACTGTTTTTAGGGAGCAGTCTGAGAAAAGATTTTCCAGAGGAGACCCTAAAATAAGGATTTTAGTATAGGATTTTAAGGAAGTACTCCCAGGAAAAACTGGTAAAGTTATGAAGGAAGGACAGAGGAATGACAGACAAGCCAAACAAGATGCCATCTCAGGCAGTGTTTGCTGGATCTCTAGGGAAACTACAGTGTAACCATTCTTGAATTGCCCTGAGCAATAACTTGGACTTTCGTACTCTGCCATCATTTGGCAAGTGGTTAGAGGTTTCTCCCAGGCAATATAGACTTCAAAGTATTGCAGCTTTTACAACTTGTACTTTAGGATAGGAAAATAGCAATAGCCCAGGGATACTCCTCTGGTAAAGAACTGTGTGCTCTCTCACTGTTAAAAGGGAAAACACTCTAAGGTAGGTATTGGGACATGAGGATGAGCACAGAGACCGTAAAAAGAATCCAAGGAAATTTAAGAACATAAACATGCTTCACCACAATCATCCCTTACATCAAGATGGTTGTACAGCATAATTCACTACTTTGTTAGTACTTTTTTTAAGGCATACATTGACTGGGGCTACTAGAGGAACAAAAAGAAGGGTCAAAGAAAGGAGCAGTTGAGTGAGAACCCAGGCAGGAAGTCACATTACAGAGGAAACATTTGAGGGCTTTGAACAACAGATGTGCTTATCCAAAAAGTGTGTGACATACAATACAGTGTCTACAGATAAAGGTAGGATGAATAAAACTCTGGACTTAAAAATATATAAGGTAGGTGTGCCTTAGTGGAGAATCACTTAGGTCAGCTCCCTCTGGCAATCCACATACATCCAATAGTCCCAGGTTCATAGCCTGAGGGTGGGAAGTTGGTGAGGTGAGGAGCAACAACGATGAGCAACTAAAGTGCAAATAAATAAAATATTTGTTCATACTCTCTCTTCCTGTCTGCTTGCCTATCACCTTAATTCTTGTCTGTACCTTTACTTAAAAAATCAAAATTAAAATTAAAATATGTAGGGTAATTCTAGAATAGTGAATAAAGCATTTGGGGTATCTATTGGAGATTAGACACTATTATACTTCAAAAAGTAAATAATGCATCAGCAGTGTTCGTGATCAAAAATCATCTCCATCAACTTGTCAGCAATAGGGAATTATTACAGTTCTAAGAATTAAAATGTTATAACTAAATCATGCCTTAAGAAAGAGAATCTATGCTCTAGTTGAAACATTAAAATCTCGAATTGAGGTTTCATAAAAGAGAATGGAAGAGTGAAAACATTGCAGAAATAAAATACAAAGGATTTGAGAGTTTTTTCTGATGTGGAATTAAATGTAGGTATACCTTTTTAAATATAGATAAATAAAAAAATTGGTTTATTTAATTGCAGAGGAAATCATTAGTGGTAACCGGCTTGGGAATGATGAGAACTCAGTTATTTTGTTTATTTGTCCATTTTACACACCGTTAGTGTTTGCAGAATTAGTCTGAGGGAAATTACAATGCTAGTACTAAAATAAAGTATAATAATAAGTCTAAGGGTGCTTTAATAAGGGGAGCAAAATGTTTTTACCAAAACAAAGAACAAAGAGAATTTTGAAACATGCGATATTAACTCCAGCTGTTGCCTACTATAATCATTAGCAAATGCCCGTTTCTTTACATATTTTTGATCAATAAACATGGTATAGATTGCACATGCTTAAAAGAAAACAGAATAGCTCTAATATTATCAACAAGGATAGACTATGGAGATGCCAGATAGGGTAGACTAGAAGGTCAAGTACTGCACAGATCATAATGCTTTAGTCACACAAGGTATGGACATACATGCCCACTTGGTTGTAGAGGTAGGTTGCAGCATTGGAATCTTCAGGGAATGAAATCTTAGAAAAATATACTTAGTATTAAAACAGAGGGGAAAATGTTTAAGTATAAAAATACAAATTTTGAGAATTTGGGATATATAATATGTCTGATTATTATTATTAGTAAATTCTATGGCTTATAACCATGTAGTGACATCAAAGGTCCCTCATAAGTTTATTAGCTAGTTGACATTACTGCCTAAAACAAACCACTGCTGGAAAAAGGTAAAATTCACTTTCTTGGTATCTCATCGACTGAAGGTCTCCCTGTCCTGTTATTATGCCAGATAAGTGACTTCCTACAGGGGATATATAGAACAAGGAGATGATCTATACCAAATGTGTTACCTCAAAAATCTAATAGTCATCTATATCGTATAAAGAAAAAATCATTAAAGACAAAAGGAAGAAGAGAGAGAGAGGGAAGAGTCCAATGACTAGGCAAAGTGTTCCAATAGACACATGTACACACATGCACCAGGATACAGTTAACTGACTAACAGGCTATTCATAATATTCTCAAAGTAGAAACAACATGAAGATCATGAACTACAAAGTGTATAAATACAATGTTGCATATTCCATCAATCAAATTCTATACTGCGACAAAAAATTACGTAGAGTTCACACAAATAAAAAAATACATGCATATGCATGCATATACACACATATGCATATAGTTAAATATATATGTATATGTATCATATATCTCTCTGAGGAGGAGGTGAAAAAAATCCTTAATTTTGTAGCATGCTAAACAAACGGATTACAAGCTTACTTTCTCTACTGAGGTAAGTATTGAAATATATCAGAGAAGTTTTGAAAGGAAGTTACATAAAGAAATTAATGGGTTTAAGTAAATTGATGGCATACAATAAGTATGAAAAACTGATGCAATCAGCAATCACATTTAATTTATTCATTGATGCTTTAAATATTTATTAATTGCATATGCATTATAAGTTTAGTACAGAGTAATGTTACTGAAAATTTTTGAGAAAAAAAATATCCCACTGGAGCATACATAGAAAAACTACTTCACGTAAAGAAAAATATTGATAAATTGGAAATTAAAAAGAAAGTTTGTTAAATACATTCCTTTAAAAGTATGTAAAGAAAGTCATAGTATGGAATAAAATATTGGCAGCATGGAGTAGAATACAAAACACATGGAGAACTCCTACATGTACTAAAGAAAAAGACAAATAGTTCAATAGAAAAATGAGAAAATACTTAAGTAGATGCTTCACAAAAGAAGATATCCAAAAGCCCAAATCATATTATGAAAATGTGCTCATGTTCAAGCTCACTAGTAAGCAAGGAAATGTCAATTTAAAATGTAGTAGTTTAAGGTGAAATACTAGTACATATAAATCAGAAATATAAAGTAAAAAATATTAATAAACTATTGGCAAGGATGCAAAGTAAGCAACTAGAACTTTCACATACCACTCATGAGAGTGAAAAAGGTAGCTTACTCACTTCGGTAGTTAGCCTAGTGGCTTCCTCCAACATGGTATATATACATGTTCGTTGATGATACTGACGTATATATCCAACAGAAATATGCACACAAGTGCCCCAAGAAACAGAAACTATTTTTAAAAAATGACTATAATATTTTCAAATCAGAAGTAACCAAATATCCATGAATAACAGAATGGATAAATATATTGTGGTATATTCTATCAATACCGTAATGAAATCAAAACTATACAATCAAACAAAAGAAGCTACACATAGATTTATTTCATTAGTCAATTTTTATGAAGTTCAGAAAAACTAACAATGAGGAGAGTGATCACTTTTGAGATGGTGAGAGGAAGAAACAGATTTCAGGATAGCATGAGAGGAACTTCATGAATACAAGCAATAGTCTGTTTTATCTGTGTCTTGCTTCAAAAGTTTATTTTGCAATATTTTATTGGACTCTGTGTTTAATTTTTATATCTCCTTAGTAATAGTTCTATATTTCTATTAGTAAATAAACAAGACTCACTCTGGATATCAAAATTTAGAGAAACCATAATTAATATCACTTCTATTTTTCCTTTTGTTTAAGTGTGGCAGTTAGAATAATGGTACCCAAAGATGTCTACATCCATTTCCCAAAGTTTCTGAAAATGTTACCTTGTATACTAGAAGAGATTTTACAGATTTGAATTGAAGTAAGGATTTTGAGATGGGAAGATAATTCTGGATCATCCGTATTGGCTCACTGTGATCACAAAGGGAGGGGGGCAGGAAAATCTGAATGAAGGAAGCAAACATAACAGTTGAAAAAGATGTGGAGTGGGGACGAGAGACAGGAAGGAGGGGTGAGGAAGACGTGAAGATGCTTTGCTTCTGACTTTGAAGATGAAGGAAAGGCTTTGATCCAAGGAATACAAGCAGCTTCTAGAAGCAGGAAAAGTGAGGAAATATATTCTAACCTAGAAAATACTCTTCTAGAGTTTCCAAAAGAAAAACCATTCTGCTGACTCATTTAGACTTCTGACTTCCAGAACTATATGACAATGTATCCAAGTCATCTTAAATTATTATTTGTAATAATTTGTTACAGCAACAATAGGAATTCGATACAGTACGCCAAATGGTGATTCTAAAAAAAGAGTTTAGGATACCCTATCCTAAAGTATACCACTCTGTCATATTGACTGTTTTTTAATTAAAGGCACTTGAAAAAAAGTAGATGCGAGAAAAACTCTGACCTTCCTTTTTCTTCCTGAAAGTAGGAGATAGACCTTTCATGTGAAACCAGGAGGAAAGAAACATTCTTATCACCTGGGACAGGGAGTCAAGTTTGAGGGAAATCTGGACAACTAAACCATTTTAAGTTAATTTTTATCTTCCTAGTCACTTTTCCACATTTAACTACCTGAACCCAAACTCCTTTGCGTGATTAAGATTTCATAATTTATTACTCTTTGTTCAATTTAGGATATGTTTCATTTTTACAGCTTATATTTGGATTGTTCAACAATGTGGCCATTGCTCAGAATCAAGATAGATACCAGAAAGTGGGATAGGTTTGGTTATTCTAATTTGAGACATAGCCTGACATAGTTACTGCATCACTGGGAGAAGCCCCAGGTGCAAAAACCCATATCACTTCTTTCAAATCAGAATAGCTGGATACTTTTCTAAGTGCTGCTGTAATAACTGTAGAACAGGATGAGATGTAAAGTGCTTTGAATCACAGAAAGAGATGGAAAAACATTGATTTTGATTAACATTATAAATAAATGCTTCCATTTAAAAGACAACAATTACAGGGTGAGGGATAGAATTGGACAGTTAATGATAAACTTAATGCAATATATAAAGATGTTGACTTAAAATAATGCACATCTTAAGCCCATGTAGTATTAGAATGCAGTCTTATATCAGTATTTTTTAAATGACACTTTAGAAAAGTGTCTAAGACATCTCTTTTAATGCAAAATATAAATAAATGTGTCTCTTCTCTTTAAAGAAGACGACCTTGCCAACTTCTTATTGTGTCAGGTCTAAAATATTTATTTTTTACTCCTGAAAATTTAATTTCATCCTATTCTACTTGCTTTCTAATAACATATGCCACCTTCTTTAATGTATGACTCAAAAAAGTAGTTTTATTTTAATATTTCAAAATATTAAAAAAAACATGTTTAGACTTTATTCGCCCACAGATATAAAGACAAAAGATATTTATTTAGCATGTTCAAAATTTAAAAAGTTTATAAAATATTTACTAAAACTGCATTTTAATATCAATAATAATGCCAACCTTCTTAATTAAGCAAAGTAATGAATACTGATCATATCACACTTAGAAAACTAAGTTTGAAAATACAAAATATAGCCATTTTGATGCTCTGCTGATTTGTCTGACTTTACTATATTGTAAATTTTTTATTTAATAATATTTTCATTCCCAGCTAAACTTTTTAATAGAAGTTTATAAAGAAAATTATCCAGCTGTGAAATTGGATGCAAAACTGTTGTAACTCAACTGAATTTTTTTTTACTATTTTGCCAACAGTAATCTATACTTGCTTTCATAGTGTCTCCAACTAAAAAGGATTATCTAGTCAGAATATATCAGTGTATAATAAATGTGCTTTATTTCTTCCAAGTTCTTTTAGCTGACAGCCAAAATGAATGTTTGTCTCAATGCTGGCGCTGGGGGTACTGCTGCAGAGACTATTTCACGGTCCACTGAAACCTAAAGGACATTGTTTTTAAAGGCATATTATCAGAAATGGAGAAGCCAGCCATCAGCGAGGCTATTACAGGTACTACGGAGACTGAAGCATGTACTTCTCACTTCATTGGTATTTTGAAGATGCTGCTCTTCCCAAAAGATCAGCTATGAATTGTACATTTCTCAAAACCTTCATAATTGTATCCACCTGACAATGAAAACTATGAATTTGGAAGGTTTGGCAAGGCAAGTCAAAGTTGTAATGTCTTACATTGAAAGTTGTAATGTCCGAAATTTAAATACTTGCTGATTTAAGATCTTTATTTTTCATAACAAATCTTTCATCAAATGTTTCTGCTTCTTTCAATTTTCACCTGACCTTCCAATCACTAGAAAGAATTATACATATGGCAACCTGTATTTCTCCTCTGTGCTGTTGTTAAGATGAAGATATTTATTGATGCCCTCCTCACCAGGTATTGTGTTTGTATGCACCTTGCCTGTAAGATTGAATTATTTGAGGGCAGAGTCCAAAGATTTTCGTCCTTACTTTCTAATATCAAACACAATGACTGACAATATTGAAGGAGTGTAGATTTTTGAATGAAGAGCTATTATAAAAACAGGCAATACCAATATCACAAATATAGAAGGTAATACAACCTTTATGTTTTATGTTGGGTAATTGTCATAATTTCCTAATGTGTTTTGTAAGTTTCATTCTAACATCTTAATGGACATTTACACACAAATAGAGACACACGCATGCACACTCATACACACTTTTCTTGTATTATTACAACAAAAATTGCTTGGTCAAGTATCAGTCTATGTCAGTTCTACCAAATCCAAATCACTACGTCAGTAGTAAGCATTTTGTTATTCTGTTTACAAGTAAACACATACAGTTTGCTGTTATTCTTATGAAGATTTTTGCTAATACATTCAATTTGATAATTTTTAATCATTTGAATTTCTAATTAGAAAATATTATTACCTAATGTATATCTAGGTATTAGTACTTATTTTATAGCAATTTTATAAGTAAAGCTATCAATTGTATATTTCAAAATATTTTTAAATCATTCTATTCAAGGACACCATCTACATTTATATGATTACATGTTACCTATTTATATGCTCATAAGTTATTTATTTTATCACATAAAATGGTTTGAAAATAATAACAAAATATAATCTGACATTTTAAATAGATAATCACACTTGGAATGTTGTAAACTGGAAGAGAATAATATAAACAAATGTAAAGCTAAACATGTGATAGTTGAATAAATAATGGACATTTTTTAGATAACAAAGGGATAAATGAAGTGTATTAAGTTACATCTTACTCACATTTTGAGAAGTTTTAAATATACATAAAAATTTCTTCAGCAAAATTAAGTTTTCTAAACTATTAAATCTCACTCAGATCTCCATTTGGAAGATATGCATAGATGCTATGTTCTCAAGGATATTGAATGAATAAAAATATAAACAATTCAATTAACAAATGGGCAGAGGATCATATATATACTTTTTTTTTGAAAGAAGACATAAATGCCTGATTATTATATTAAAAGGTTCTCAGTATTGTTAATAACCAAGGAAGTGCAAATCAAAACCACAATGAGATATCATCCGACTCATGTTAGAAAGACTATGATCAAATACACATTTGACAAAACATGTTATCAAAAATGCAGAGAAACATGAAGATGGTGCACTGTTGGCCAGAATGTAAATTGTTATAGCCACTATGGGAAAGCATATGGAGTTTTCTGAAAAAAATTGAAATTAGAATTGCCATTTGATAAAAAGTTTCATTTTGGGACTTTATCTGAAGGAAATGAAAATAGGATCTTAAAGAGATATCTATACTCCTAATTCATTGCATAATTCTTCATAATAACGAGAATATGAAACAACATAAGTGTGCTTCAAAAGATGATCTAGTGTAGATGATGAATAAATGATGATGATGATGAAGATAGACAGATAGATAAACAGACAGACAATGGTATTTAATTATGAGTAAGAAGTAAATTCTGTCATTTGCCACAACATGAATGAAAATTTTGACCTTGAGGATAAAATGCTAAGGAAAATAAGTCAGAGAAAGAAAAATGCTTTATGATGTCACTTACATGTGAAATCTAAAAAATCTGAACTCACAGAAATAGAGAGTAGAATGATGGTTGCCAGGGGTTGTTGTGGAGTCAGGGGGATGAATAAAATAAGATGTTGGTCATAAGGTACAAACTTCCATTTATAAGGTGAATAACTTTTAGGGTTCCAGTGTAAAATATTGTAATTATAGCAAAAGATACAGTAATCTATACTCAAAAATTGCTAAGAGTAACTCTTAAATGTTCTCATCATTAAAAAAATGATTATTGTGAGATGAAGGAGTTGTTGACTGATCATTGTGGCAATCATTTAGCAATAGATATATTTATACAATCATTGGATTTCCACATTAGACTTACGAAACGTTACATGTCAATTATATCTCAACAAATCTGGGAGGAGGTAAGATCACACATAATCAGTAAATCAGCTACTAATAAAGGCTTAAATGAGTCTTGTATAGTTGATTAAAGGCAAATTCCTAAACTTTGGAGATTGATGACAAGTGGGAAACACAAATCCCCTTGTACAAACTGAGGTTCATAAATAAGATTTTTCAACATAACTAATTATGTTTTATTAATAGATAATTAATTCTAGATATCACAACAAACGTACTTTCCAAACTCAGTGCCTTTTGACAATAATAGGATCGTTCTGACTTCAAAACAAAGCAAAAGCAACAAAAATATCTACAAAAAACCTGGTATGTATTTTTATATTCACTTTATTTATATTTACCAAAGCTTGAAATCAACCTAGATGTCCTTCACTAGGTGAATGAATAGACAAACTGTGGTACGTCCAGACAGTAAGATATTATTCAGTGTTAAAAAGAAAAGAGTTAACACGTTATGCAAAAACATGGAAGGACCTTAAATACAATATTATTGATATTACTAAGTGAAAGACGATATAAATTGTAGGATTCCAATCATACGATATCCTGGAAATTGAAAAACTTTTGAGATTATGAAAAAATTAGCGGTTTTCATGGATTAAGTGGAAAGAAAAGAAGAACAAGAGAAACAGGATTTTTAGGTCACTGAAACTATTCTGTGATTCTACAATTGTGGATACATGTTATTTTAGACTTGTCAAAAATCATATATTGTGCAATCATAATGTAAAGTCAGTACTTTGAAAGATAATTATGTAGTAATATAGGTACAACAATTATAATAAATACACCGCTTTGCCTGCAGGAGGGGTAGGGTAATGTTCACAGTAAAGCAGTTTATACCTGTGTCAGGACAGGAATATAGAGGAGCTTTCTGTACTTACCACTCAATTGTGCTGTGAATCTAAAATTTCTCTAAAAAGTAAAATCTACTTAAAAGAAAATTATAAGCTGAATGTGACTTAGAAACCTCTACTCCATCTGGAAACTAATTATACTTGGTCCCCAGATTTTCAGGGAGTAGAAAAAGATGCAATTTAACTGCTCAGGATCAAATTAATTGTCATAGTCAATTTTAAGTGTTCACTTGGTCAATGATGCCCATTTTCTTGGTCTAAAACCAGTCTAGAAGTTGCTACAGAGGTATTTTAAAGATATATTAACATTTTAATAAGTGAAATAAGTCAGATGCTAAGAAATACAAACACCATGATTTCACTTACATGTGGTATATAAAAACTAAATGAGCTAGTAAATTAAATAAAATAAAACTAAACATTTAGACTATAAATATGAATTAGTGTCTACCAGAAGGAAAGAGGAAAAATTTATGGTAAAAATATCAATTACATGGTAAAAGATAAAACTGGGATTTTAATGTGAAAATACTTATGTGTATATACAAATGTTGATTTATAATGATGTACACTTGAAACTTATATAATGCTGTAATGCAATGTAACATCAATGAAAATTGTAATAAAAACATTTAAATAAGTAGACTTTGAATAAACAAGATTACTCCCCAAAATGTGGAGGCTTATTCAATCAGCAAGGCCTTAAGATTTAGGCATCCTAAAGAAGAAGGAATACCCCTCAAAGATTGCCACAGAAAAATTTTGTCTGAGTTTAAACTCAGAACTTCAATATCAACTCATCTAAACTTCTGGAGAAAAAGTTAAGTTGCCCTACAAATTTTGGACTTTCCAATCCTAATAATTTCATGAAAAAGTTCTATCTATTATGTATATATGTATAGATAGAAGATAAATAGATAGATAGATAGATGATAGATAGATAGATAGATTTAGATGTAGCTAGATTCTATTGTTCTGTTACTCTGGAGGATCATGCTACAGAAACAATAATCATTTTATTCCAAGTTTATTGGCCACAATAAACCACGTTAACCACATGGTTCCAACAAACTCAAAAATAACCAGAAAATAAAGAAAAGAAAATGAGATAGATGATAATCACTCTCATCATTAAATTCCCTATCTCTTTGTGGAGACTTGAATTAGATATAACTTGAAGATAAAGTTCAGATTTAGAGGGAGAAAACCATTTATAGGCTTCAATTAATTCTCTAATATTTCATACTATAAATAATAAACAAATTTGATACATTTTGAGTCTAATTTCAAAAACATATTAACCTTTCTAACAGAAAATTTGTTCATATCATCAAAAAGGGGAAAAATGGAAGAGCAATTTTCTCAAGTGGAAATTTCCTCTCTATATTATGCCTATGAATAAGAGAGACAAGTCAAACAAATCAGAAGCAATTGGACAGATAATAAGATTTTTGATAAGAGAAAGACAAATTTACACTCCCTAACTCCCTTTCCCCACCCAATACACTTATTAATAACCAGCAATTGGCATAAACCAAGAGCAGTATTGAACTTCTAGAACCTTGAAAATGTTGAGAGGAATAGTCCAAACTACATACTCTACTCCTGTATTCTGAGCTACTTCAACTGTTTATGTATTGCACATTTGCTCTTGCCTTTATTTCTCTACCAGAGATGTGTACTTTCCTGATTTAATCTTAAACTATTTTCAAGTTGTTCTCCTAGACAAAGCCCAGTCAGAATTAATCATTTTAGAGCACCAGCTTCTCTGGAACAAACAGAATTTAACAGTGAGGTCTCACCTGCAAGTTAACTATTATTCATTTGGAAATTTAGGGGATTATCATCTGCCTGTCTGCTTTTCAAACATGGATGTGTGTCTCTTCAAGATTTTTACACATACTAAAATGAGTCATCCCCATTCAAGAGAAATAAATAAATGCAGTACAGTGAAATCCATACCAGATATAAATACTGTAGTCTTAGGGTCAAAAATAAATAAAACTGTAAATAAAACCAGACCATAATAACGCCAGACACATGAAGAAATTAAACAACATGAAAATTAAGTACGAATCTGAATTAACAAACAAGGAAAATTGGAATCTATTTAAAGAAAATTTTAATGTATCTACTCACTTTCCATCAAGAGATGGAAAGTATAGGAGAAACAGGAGGAGACAATGAGATAGAGCCAGGAGATAGATATTTATATAATAGAATTTAAAAATCGGGAACAATTTAGTGGATAAGAGGAACCAAAAGAAGAAAGTATAATTACCAAAAGAGATCACCAATAGCTGCAAAAGATTTTAAAATAAGGCCAATATTTAGAAGTATCTTACTGAATTTTCCTCATTGTGAGTATAAAAAAACAAGATCTTAGTGTAAAAGAATGATAGAAGCATGGATTTTTAAAAGTGTAACAGAATATATGAAATAGTAGAAGAAAATTAAATGGGGCTATATTAGAATATGATATATGGAAGAGTAACATTAACTGATGACTATTAAGTAGCATAGGATTACACTTTAGTCTTTCTGCAGCTAATAACATTACTTTAATGTAAAAGATTTTTATATTCCCTTAGTGCTTTAAATATATTTGTTTTCCACATTTTAAAACCAACTTATTAATAAAACACAGAAGACCATCATATGTAAACAATAGTTTATTATGGTTGTAAACTTGAACTTTGCAAATAGAACTATGACAAATAAAAACTGGAAGATAAAGATTGACAGAAGAAGCTGAGAAATAACAAATTGTCTCATAGATTGAAATCAGGAAAATCTGTGTCTAATTACCAAAAAATCAAAATATTTGATTATATAGCATTAGTTAACATTAGATCATATAAATTATGAAGTATAAATATATCAATGGTGCAAATTTATACATCATATTAAATAAATTTAAAATATCTATAACGTATTATTTTAAATTAGAGAAAAATTAGTAGAAAACTACATAAATGCCAGCAAAAAAAATTATAGAGGGCTAGAAGAGAGAGGTTATAAGTTTTTAAAATGTATTATTATATCTTTTGTCTACAAAATCATACTCACTTTAAGTTATTGAACTTGCATCTCAGTCTGGGAATTACACACTGCATCCATCAACATCTAGTGTCCTTTCCACCATCTTGTTCCCTCTATCCTGCCCTCCCATCTCCCACCTCTCTGGCCACCATCATCTTGTATCTTGTTAATTTTTGCTGGTTTATCTGTTTGTCTCATTTCATTATATTCCTCATATCAGTGAAACCACGTATATTTCTCTTCTGCTTTCTAATTTATTTCTCTTAACACGATCCCCTTCAGAAACTTTTAAATTATTGCGAAAAGCACAATTTTTTTCTTTTCTTTTTTTTTAGTAGCTACATAAAATTCCATTGAGTATATATACATCACCTTTTTATCCAGTCATCTGTTGATGGACATTTAGTTATTTTCCAAGTCTTGACTATTGTGAACATAGGGGTGCAGATATTTTTTTCCTGATTATAGATTTTGTATTTTCTGTATATATGGTTAGGAGTGGGATTGCTAGATAGAATGGTAGTTCCATCTTAATTTTTTGAGGAATCTCCATACTGTTTTTCAGAAACACTATCCTGATTTACATTCAGGATATAACATATAGAGCAAGGAGTCAAGAGATGTTATTCAAAACTAATATGCCATTAACAGAGATATAAGCAAATAAATATAAATATATAATGCACTAAAGAAGAAACACTAAGCAATAATCAGAACAGTAACTTGGGAAGGGAATAGAGTAAGAAAAATCAAATAATTTTTATATATTCATTACCTACGTGTGCTCTCACTGTTACTGTTAAGTGTTATGCACAGACTATCTCACCATTAAAGTCATGATAACTAAAAATAAAGTTGTAGTAGTAGTAGAGATACACTTACTCTCCCAATCTTCAACATGTATTGTGTGTATAAAGGATATTTCTTAATGAAGCTTGTGTAAATTTTAATATTCAAAGTTCTAATTTTTATTACATTTAATGAAATACAATAAAAGCTTACATTTTATTTTAGCTCTTAAGCACTTAAGAATTTAAGTAACACTAAGAACTTTCGTAACAATAAAAATCAAGATACAAGTACTTATGTTTTTCAGAAAACAATAATTTACATTTAAATACAATGTTCAGTCATAATTTTACATTATGAGCAGTTAAAGATAATTTTCACAGAAACTGAAATAACCCATAAATCGAAGTATTCTATAAGATACCTTTATTAGAAATTATATGTTCAAGAGCAATTATAAAGCAGAAGAGCATTTCTCTTAATACAGTTACATGAAGAATAAATCATTTTCTAGAAAAAAGTTATGGAATGAGAATTTTAACTTCATACATGAATATGAAGTTTGCATCTACAGATTTGCATCTACAGGAGAAAGAAACTAGTTTATGTGATTAACTGTAAATTTTGTGTACGCTGAACATTATCTAATTATCATAAACACTATTCAGGAAGAAAAATGTAGTTAAAGTTTTTCCTTTATTAAGTAAAAAGATTTTAGTTCTGAATTTAAGAAAATAGATTATCATTTTAAATACAATACATTTTGACAGTCATTAGTGTGTTCTAATTTGTAATTGTAATATAATCAAGAAACGGCATTAAAGTAATGTATTTAAATTAATTTCTTCACTGCATTTTTTTTTCTTTTCTCACATTACTTGAGGAAATGGAGTCGTATCTTGCAATTATACTGTTTAAAACATTACTCTGCAATTGAAAAAGTTATTTTATAGTATCTTAAGTGTTCTCTCCAAACTTTGTTTTTTCTAAGATTTTTAGGTAGAGAGGTATTATTTAATATACTAACTACAGAAAAGTGCTACATAAAAGCACAATTTCCTTCAGTAACCACTATTTCTACAGATGTAAAATTTCCATTTTTAAATTTGAAATGATTATTTATTGAAAATTGATAGTGACCAACAAGTTTATAATGTACAATGTGAATGATTATGGCAGACAGGTTAGTGAAGCATGAAGAGAAAAATCGATGAAGTGAGGGAAGGCTAGGAAATTAAAGGGAGAAAAAGTAAATAAACAAAAGCAATAATTTCACAACAGGCACATTTTTATTTCGTTTTTTATCTTTCCCAATGTCTTCAAATATATTATACACATAGTACAGGTCTTGTAAGCGCTTAGAACTAGGGCACTAGAAATGCATGAATGTTATTTTATTTAAATTTATTGCAAGGTGTGGAATCAGACAAGTCAGTCCAATATATACTCAGTATGGTTAGTGTGACCATTTTCCTGGGTTTGCAAGGGAAAACTGCAATTTATACGTTTTGGTTCTGTGTGATTAGTAATAGTCTCTCTTTTCAGTCTAAAATTCATTTTGATTTAAAGAGTATATAATCAGGGTGCTCTGGTGGCCTAGTAAATAAGGTCACTAGACTCTCAATTCACATACATCTCAAGCACCTGGATTTCATACCAGGGCAGTAAGAAAAGAGGGCACAAACAAGAAGAATAACTAAATAAAATAAATGGTTCTTTCTTTTCTCTCTTTCTGCCTTCATTCCTGCCTGTAACTTTCCTTAAAACAAAATTTGAAATAAAAAAAAAAAAATAGAAGTTATGTCATCACTATATGTATTGAAGTTGCAACAAAGAAACACTTTATACTCTTCAAATCTGAAAATAATAGTGACAGTAACCTTTATGCTATAAAGGGAAATAGGAGTCACAGGGACTGTAGGAAGAGAAGTGAAATAATAAAGAAAACTGACTTAAGAAATTTAGAAGTAATTATCTGACAAAACTAAAAAGAATCAGAAATATTTTCATTTTAAGTGTCACTCCAGTCAGAGGTTTAAGAAAATTCATTCAGACCTCTCTCTCTCTCTCTCTCTCTCTCTCTCTCTCTCTCTCTCTCTCTCTCTCTCTCTCTCTCTCTCTCTCTCTCTCTCTCTCTCTCTCTCTCTCTCTCTCTCTCTCTCTCTCTCTCTCTCTCTCTCAATCTCTCTCTCTCTCTCTCTCATCTCTATCTCTGAGCTCTGCATTCATAAGGGATTGGCTTCATTCTCAAGCAAATATTTAAATTAAGGTAGCAAGATGTCTATAAAACACTACATATCACACCTTCATACTTCCAAGTTTAGCATAAAAGAAAGGCCACTTTTCCTCCTTAGGTTTAATCCTCTTTGACTTACATTAAGCCCCCTGCCCATAATTACTAGAGATAACAGCGATTGACATACACTTCAATTAAACACCTAATTCAAGAGTTAGTTAAAGGTCATTATCACACAAATATGGACAGAGAATGAAGGAGAGATAAACACCTCTGAGGAAAATATTCTGTCACCAGAATGAGAAATGGATGTCAGGCTGTAAACAACAAATGTTCACATAAGCAGATAAAAATTCATCTGAATGAAACTTCTACTTCAAAATTCATTCAGAACCCAAGGCAAACTTAGATCCAATTTATCACAGATCAGTAATTTATTGAATTACTTACAATTTCTCCACCATTAATATGACTGCTACCCCTTGCTCTTTTCTTCATGATTTTCTCTCTAAATCTCTATAATTCCCAGACTATAGTCCTACTCCATTAAATAAGTACTAGTAATAAGGTATCACTAGATGTGAACAAAATAACATTAACCAGAAAACTACACCAAACAACATCCTTGAGAAGATTTTAAGTGAAAATATTTCCCCTTAGAAGGAGAAGGTAGACTGATAAATATCCCAACATTGATAAATAGAGGCATATACAGATACAGGCACCTATTATGCATCATTATTTATATATTAATATAGTATATAAACATTTGGAAAGATAATTCCATGATGATAACTTTTGGAATATACTCAAATTGAGGAGAGTAGTAAGTTATTAATTGCAAAATTAAAAGTCAGTCGAAAAAAACATTCTAGTATCAAGAATAAAAGCAGGGATATTCCTATATAAACTATATATACTATATATGCTATATATATACTATATATACTAATTTAAAGAGATTATATGTCTTTACAGTAAAAAATAAATTGAAATTTGAATACAGACATGAAATTGAAAAGCTGGCATTAAAGCAGTGTCCCTTACCATATCTTAAATAAATGATTTAACTTTTGTTTTCCTAGAAAACACCAAGAACTATATGAGTAACCTTTCTCAAATAAGGCTACTAAATGCTGAACCATATTTCTCGCTATTGTAGGGCTTAAGCACTGGTGTCTGTTACCATAAAAAAAGATATTTTCCATTTCTATCAGGAAAGTCAGTTTCTTACGTTTTCCTACTGGAAAAGAAGCAGATAACTCAGTTCTTAATGTGTATATGGGATTGAAAAAGACTGCTGTGGTAACCATTTCATTATGGGCTTCCTTTGGATAAAATGAATAAACCTCTTAAAATAAGAAAATTGTGTATAACTTTAGTTTGCAGTATAGTTTTTCAGTCATGTAATGCATGGAGCGTGAATTCTGTGAATTCAAATATTACAAACTAAATATACTTGGCTATTTATTACTCTATCCCAGTGTTATATATAAACTCTAACAGATGGAAATACAGGGCAGGTCAGCAAAACAGGAAAGACTAATTATTTCCAATGGAGTTCAAAATGGCTAATTATCTTTGCTGGCAAACTCAGCTTCTAAAGGGGAAGCTGAATTGGGGTACTATAAAAACAACAAAAGTTTCTCTCAAACTTGCTCATCTTAAAATACAAATTTGGATGAATCAATCTTTCAGACCGCTTCAGGATCACAAATTCATTTTTCTCCTATATTTTCCTTATTAATTCATATTTCTGCTTCTTACTACATATATACCTGTAACTTACAGCTGTCTAAACTTTAGGTAACGTATGAACATATATCTTTGTATTCACCATCTATTTGTTTGTTTATTTTCTTTTTATGCAATAAAAATGAAATGTCTTTATATCATCATGTCCTTTCAGGCATCTTTAAACATCTCAATTTTTTTTTCAAAATTCTTACTTTTTTTTTAACCTTACTACTTATGATATGGAGAAAAAAAACCCATGAATAGTCTATGATTAATTGATTAAGGGAGAGAAAACTTGGGTCTAGTTTACTACCAGTTTCAAATAATCGAGAAAAGATAGAGCTCTACTACCCATACCAGAAGGGTATTGAAGGATAAGACAGAATTTTACATGCATACTGATATTTCATTTTGACTGAAATATAAGTCTGTTCAGATTCATGATTTGTGCACAATAGTTTGGGTGAATGGTTCAATGATTTGCAAGAAAAAATAATGGAAATTTATGACAAGAAGGTTTGGGGATAAGGTATAAGAAGATATCTCTCTGAGGGCAAATAATGTAGTGATATCTGTCTTCCAGGCAGACTCACCAAAGGGCAACTTCAACACAGAAGGACTAAGATAACCTGTCTGTAGAAGCCGGTTAGTCATGTTCCCAAATAATTTAGTTATTTGGGCCTGGATATGATGACAGCGATGGAGGTGGTGCATGGGCTCAGCAGCATGGACTTCATTCAGTAAGACTTGTTTGGCTACAGTCACTGTTAGCTACTTAATTAGCCAGTAGTCAACCAACAATGAGTTCTCAATATGGCATTATTCCCTATGGTGAGCAGCCAGCTATTGGTGGTATGTTGATTGTATTGGACAGTTTCTATCACAGAAAGGAAAGGAGTTGTTTATTTCTGTAATAAATGCTTCGTCTATATGAATTTGTCCTACCTGAATGTAAAACATTGACCAAAATTAGTGAACTTACAGAATTCCTTAAATATCATAATTGTATTCCACACAGTATTGCTTCTTTTTAAGGAACATCATCAAATAGCAGTAGAGCCATGCACATAGAATTCGCTGGTCTTAGGTTCAGGATGCATCATCCTAAGCAGCTGGCTTGATAGAATGGTAAAATAACCTTGTGAAGACTCATTACATTTTGAGCCAGTGGTAGAGATAATTTTTCTCCAGATGATAGGTACATTCTAAATTAGCATTCAATACATCATATTGTTTTCCCCATGAGCAGATTCATCATTTAAGAATCCAGAGGTGGGAATGAGAGTGGTTCCGCTCATTATTATCTACTGTTGATCTACTTGCAAGAGTGACCCAAGAGCAAAATTTTTGCTTCCACACTTGGTGACCTTAGGTTCTGTTCTTCTGGAGATCTAAGTAACAAATGAATGAATGCTTCTACCAAGAGATACAGCAATGAATCCATTGAGTTTGAAGTTAAAACTTTCAACAGAACAATTTGGGCTCCTCTCATGCCTTTAAATTAGAGCCAAAAGAGATTAATGTACCATCTGAAATGACTGATCTTCATTAATAAGGAGAAATGGTACTGCTTTTTCACAATAGAGCTAAGGAAATGTGTGTCTAGAATATTGGAGCTCCTTTACGATATGTCTTAGTACCACTGTCTTGTGATTAGATTCAGTGGAAATCTATAACACAAATTTGAGCAGGAATACTAAAGTCCCAGACACTCAGAAATGAAAGTTTGATAAAACCACCTAAGAATCATACCAGCTGAGGTAATTGCTGAGGCCAGAGGGAATACAGAATGGATAATGAAATAAGGCAATTATAAATACCGTGAGAAGAATTACAGAAACTGTGTGGTTATATTTTCCCATTATTTTTCTGTGAATATGCTTGTCTCTTTATTTTTGTATATACCAGTATGTATACTAAAATATATAAGCATATATATATAGATATACATGTATATACTTACATAGGTTTATGTGTGTATATATGCTTATAAGTACAATTATATATGTATCTACATGTCTATCTTTGTTTTTCTCTCATTTATTTATTTTTAATATAAAATACAATGATATTTACCTATGATCTCAGTATTTAAGTTACAAGAACTTTATATCTTTTTCTGAATAAAGGTTAGCATGGTTTTGATTATAGGTGGAATAATTGTGTCATGTTAAATTAAAGCTTGACTTATTACCTATTATTTGAAATTAAATAACATTTAGGAAGATTTTTATGAGTACAAATTGATATAAAATGATTATTTGACATGTTTTAATATGTCAACTTGGCTAGGTTATAGAAACCAGATATTCAATCAAGCATAAATGCATATGTTACTGTGAAGGTATTTTGTAGATGTAATTAAAGTCCGTTATCAGTTGACTTTAAGTATACAGGGTTATCCTAAATAATCTGTGAGTCTAATTCAGTCAGTTGAATACCTTAAGAGTAGAACAGAGGCTAACCTGAGAAGAAATTCTGATTGTAAACAGCAAATTCAGCCCATTCCTGAAAGTTTCAGCTTGTCTTTTCAGATGCTTTACAGATTTCAGGCTTTGTGAACTAGCCCCCACAAATACATAAATCACTAATTTGAAAAACATACTATATATCCCATACTGGTTTTTCTTCTCAATTTGAATTCTGAATTTATATATTATTTTTCCTAAATGCAGTAAAGTACATTAAAATCCCATCTCTTCTTATCGTAAGCTGAGTTAAAGATCTCTGCCAGTCCTCATTCTATATGCTTTATTAGCAAACAGAACTTATGTCATGGATGTACTTTATATATTTGTTTTTAAAAAACGGGATAATTTTATTGCTGTTTATACACCAGAAAAGTATAGAAGCAGCAATTTTAAAAAGAAAAAACCAAGAAATAAAAGCATATCTAACAAAATATTTTATATTGCTAAGTGTTCTATAGGAAACTTTGAGAAATTTTTCCATTTAAAAAATTAACAAGAAATAATTAAAATAAAAAAGAATTGATCAACAAGTTATCATAAATTTATTCTGCATGAAAAACACTGTCATGAAAATGCAAAAAAAAAACACAGACTGGGAAAATATTTACAAAAAATGCATATGATAAAGGAAAATTATTTAAAATATACAAAGATATCTTAAAACTCAACAAGAAAATGAACAACTGAATTTTAAAATGTGCAAAAGACCTGGACATCTCACTATAGATACATAGCTACAGATATATAGATATATAGATATATAGATGGCAAATAAACTTATGAAAAGATGCTCAAAGTCAAATGTCATTAGATAACTGCAACTTAAATCAATGTGATTTTTGCTTCATACTTATTAGAAAGGTTATGTGGAGGGAATTGTATAAGAATTACTTTTGCAACATCTGTTTCATTTTTCTTTGAATTTAAGCTTCTCTAAAAATTTAACTCTCTGTATGCCCTGGTGACTCAGGCTCTTAGCCTGAAGCTGGGGGAGATACAGATACAGCTCAAGGACATGGGTTTGATATCTGGACCAGGGAGATACAAGTAGATAAAATAAATGAAAGTGTTATTTTCTCATCTTCCTTCCTACCTTAAAAATCTTCCTCTTCCTCCCAACTTCTTTCCTCTTTTAAAAAAATAAAAAATTAAATCTCTTAAAAAATATCTTTGAGACTTTACCACCATCACTTAAATGAATTTTAAGAGTCTCAAAAATAACAGAAATTAACTATCATTAAGTTATTAACTTTGGGGGCGATAAAGTTTTTATCTAATTATACAACCTCCTTAATTAAACGAATCAGTAAAGTACAAATTCATCTACATTTACATCACTTGAGAATTCATTAAGAACTACCAGAATTTGTTTTGACATTGAAATAATCACTTGATAAACTTAAAAGAAAAAATAAGCAAAATACCCACTATACAAATAAATTATAGCTGCAAAATTACAAAGTATAACCAAATTAATATAAATGAATGTCATTAACAGTTTATTATATTGTGAACTCATTCTTAATTTAATTATCATGAGATTGCCTAGCTTACATAAAATGATGCTTCCATATAATAATATATTTAAATGGCAAAATGATATAAAAGAAAAAAATTAAGTGCCCACCTTATCTTTTAGGAATCATATTTCAATATAAGCAAAAATTCAATAAAGGAGTTTGCAATACTGAAAGAATGTGACATTTACAATAAAATGAACCTTTCCTTAGATCAAGACAATATGTTGCATGTTTTGGTTTAACAGCCACAATGTCAAACTGCACTGATAATTTCACTACCAAAAAAATCATAAAATAAGAAAAACCTACCAGTAACAAAGATATCAGTCATGAACATTAACACAACAGATATAATAGTCATTGCAGTTCAAACGAAATGTAAGTACATAGTCTAGTATTTCTTACATCTCTCAAATTTTCACCATTGGCAAAGTAATCTATATCATAATTCACTGCATCAGGGATCTCCAATACACACACATACACACATACATACATGTACGTGTATATATATATGCATGTATATACACACATCCTATTGGGTTCAGTGATCTACTGTGAGAGTGTAAGTCTTGTGGATCTCTAATAATTATCTTTACCTGCTCTTTTCATCATTAGGGACAATGCAGGTCCTAAAATCCACAGCTCTGCCTAAATTCATAGGAAAACTAATCAGCCTCCAACTAACACTTTCTTATACTTCTATAAATCATAGAAGCAACAGCAGCAGTAACTTTTATTGAATGAGTCCTTATCTTTAACAAGGAGAGGGAAAATTTAAATATATTTGAAATCAAAATATCTTGAACAGAGACAAGTAAGCCCATTCCCACAAAAATGTCTATGATGGAATCCCCTAGTGGAGTAGGGGTTGGGTGCAGTCCATATACATCCCAAGGTCCCCTATTTACATACCAAGACCCTTGGAAACAACCAAAATGAACAACTAAATAATAATAAATAAAATGATTCTTCCTCTTCTCACTTTCTGCCTATCTTTGTTCACCTTCATTCCTGCCTAAGCCTTTACTTTGGAAAAAAATCTATGATATAAAATTTATCTCTGGATACTCTCAACATTACTTTCAAAGTTTTTTATGCATCTTTGATAACTCTGGTAACTACAAATTACAGTTGTGTCAATTCAAGACTGTATATTCAATCTATCCTTTTCCCCTAAATTATCATATATATATAAATCTCTTTTAAAAAGTCTTTCTTTTTTTCCATTTTGTCTATTACCATATTGAAAAACAATAGGGTATGATATTTTCATTTGTATAAGTTTAGCATATTAGCTTCATAATTTTGAGAGAATAACATTCTATTTACCCAAGATATAATTGTGGACTCACAGCAGAATGACAATTGGATCAAAGAAATATTTTTGTACATAGGGACATGCATCATGAAAGACTCATGATTTATAATATTGACAGGAGAAAGTGTATTTCACCCTTTTTCTGAAACCTCAATTTATTTTAATTCTTGTAGTCATAATCTAAGTCAACCGACTTCAAAGCTCTGATTGCAATGCAATCCAGTGAGACATGAGGGAACTGCATTAAATTCTTGTTCTGATTATCAAGCACTATATTATAGAGGACATCAAATTTAGAACCTTGAAGAAACAGCAATCATTTATTTAGCTTATGAGTGTGCCAGTTAGGCAGGGTTTAAAAGAACAATTTTTCTCTGCTCTATAAAGCATTACCTGGAGAGGTTCAAAGGATGATTGAGAACCCAAACCACCTGAAATACTCTTCATTTACATACCTGACAGTTAATGCTGTCAACTGGGCTATAAGCAAAGACATCTACAGGACCTGCCAGTATGATTTCTGGGATCAAAAAGGAAGCATCTCTAAGAAAGAGACAGAAGAACAC
Source organism: Solenodon paradoxus (assembly GCA_004363575.1). Taxonomy (NCBI): domain Eukaryota; kingdom Metazoa; phylum Chordata; class Mammalia; order Eulipotyphla; family Solenodontidae; genus Solenodon; species Solenodon paradoxus. The sequence continues at coordinate 314,387 of RJWH01001755.1, forward strand.
TCAGTGGCATAGAAGTCATGTCCTGACCACTCTGTTAGTGGAGGCAGTCAGAAAGTTATGCACCTCAACAGAAGACATAAACTACAATTTTTGATGGGAAATATGTCATGGTTTTGGAATATGTGGTATGTGGAATAAAAAATATCATTGAAGTTGATTTTCAAAAACAATTGATTCTTTATATTTATTTTTACCAAAACCAGGTAATTAATCTTATCAATATTTCAAATTAGCTTTAATATGGCACCTTCTCTGAGTTCAGCTATTATTTTTTTCCTTTTTAAAAAAGGAAGGAAGCAGGCAGGTATAAAGGCAAGCAGATAGGTACGAAGGAAGAGAGAAGAGAAGGAGGAGGACAGGAGAGGATTGGGAGAAGGAGGAGGGGGAGGAGAAGAAGGAGAAGAGGAAGGGGAAGGGGGAGGAAGAGGGAGGAGGAAGAGGAGAAAAAGAAGAATTTTCATGAAGCAAATATGAAATTCCAGAACACAGGATTTTTAAGAGTAATGCCCTTGCTTTTTAACCTTCATTTATAACCTACTCTGATGCCTATCAATCTGTATCCCTGGTTAAGGAGATTTACATGTATCACTATCTATATTGGCTAAACTATTCCTCATAAAATGGACCAAGCTTGAAAAAAAATTCTGCAAAAAATTAAAGCCTAAGATTAATACTAATAACAGAAACACTTGTGAACCATGCAAAATAGTTGACAATTTCATTTCTCTCTAAAAATAATTCTAGATTGACCACAAGACCAGATAAAAAATTATAATAACCTAAATATACAAGAAAGGAAATTGACCCAAAAATGTTTTGTTTACTGAGAGAACTGTTTGAAATATTAAGAAAATTATTCTGTTCATATTGTGTGTTGAGCTGTTAATAACTTATTTTATTATAGTCCTTCATGATTTGTAGATGTTTGAAATCAAATAACCAGATCTTGATGATAAACCTTTAAGGTAAAACAGTATTCATACTAGCAAGTTATTTAATGTCTCTAAATATTAGAATAAATATTCAGAAGTCAATACAGCAATACCAAGATTTTAATATCGTAGTATAATATGTGGGAATAGAGATGTGTACAAATATTCAAATACATACACATAATTACACATATAAATATATATATTTACATATATAATACATATGGGTTGTCTATATGATTCTACGTAAGCTTGCTACATAGCATATATGAAAAATATAGGAGATAAATATTTTTACAGTTATCTGTTTTATAACTTTTGACTGCTTAAAAGCCCATCCCCAAGTAAGAAGTCTGATAATCATGACAGAATTGTATTATGCACAGAAAGAAAAAAATCTATGGAGGCTCATGAAAGGACCAGTTATGTACGTGAATCCTCTTGGACCTAACAGCAAAACTCAACTACCAGACAAATAGAGTTGAGTAAATGACCCAAATCAAAGACATAAAGTAGAAGCACTGTTCAGAAGAACAACATCTGAACTCCTGACTCATGAATTTTTACCAAATGAGATAAAATGTTTGTTTCTTTAGCATTATCTCCCTAATTTATGAGATTTTTTTGTTAAGCAACAACAGAAATTAAAACAAAAAATTGCACGCAGATGTTATTCTATGAATGGCCTTTTGTAAAGTTTTTTAAAACACATTCTGTATAATCCATTGGGTATTGTGAATTATTGTCTTTCAGACATAAAATATTTTTAAAAATTTTAAAAATGCATGATTTTCAAAAATTTTCAAATTTTATATACATATTGCAAGTGAATATGTATTTTAAAATTATTTTGGAATAATCATTCTTGCAAGTGGAAAGAAGATCAATTAAAAACATGTCAAAGTACCAACCAGTATTATATGCCTATGAAATATTTATAAATCAAACAAAACGTTTTGAATTCATTTAGAAGTGAAGATCAGTTCCAAGACAGAGTATTATTAAAATCTCCAGTTCACCTCTTTCCCATCAACTGTAAACAGCAAAACTATACTTGTTTAACAACTATAAACTTTGAAGAAAAAGACAGCAACAGCAACAGCTCCACAGAGAAAGGACACACATCTTGATAAACAGTAGGAGAAGCCAATCTGTCTCAGAAGCATGCCACCCAGTCTGGAAAACCAGCAGTACTTAGGGAGTAATGAGTGATGTGCATACGCTACTGAGAGCTGATAGGTTTGCCCTCGCAGCAAGTGCCACCATGCCTAGGAACTGACTATCACTGGTGGCACCAAAAACTTTGGAGAAGGGTGGAAAGAGAGTTAGCCTTCTTGTGAACTGATACATGATTTTCATGGTGTGGGCACTGGAGACTAACATAGCAGGGAGTCCGCAGTGTGAAATACCTATGCCCTCCACCAGTAGTGCACCTGTACAGGACTGTTTTTGCTCACAGTAGCTGATTCCCATGCTACCAGAAATAAACAGCCAGGTCTGTGACAGTACAGATAATTGAATGATTTTCTGCAAAGAACATTCCATTTTACAGCTCAAGCAGTGAAGTTCATTGAAGAAGCTCCATTGAAACAAAAGTATCTACCCACCTGGGATTACTGCTTCTTGATATCTGCTTGGCATTTCTTAGAGCTTCCACTTCCAGGTACCAAGTCTTATTTATTGCTCCCTGTTGGGACTGCTGCCTCCTCTGGAGGACTCAGGAATTTTCACAGGAGAATGTGTTTTGCTATAAACAGCTCTGTCACTCTCTCTCATAGCCTCTGTTGGATTATGATCTGCTGTTGAACAGGGTGCTCAACTCTTGAATCTCTCTCCTTATGCCATGTTGTTCATGCCCACTAACCTGGGGAAAACAGATGCGTTCTCTATCCCAAACAACAACCCTGCCAACTGTACTGTTAGACCATGTTATGCAGGTGTTCACGTCTGGTAGAGCAATGACCTGCCTAGTAGAGAGTTCAAGGAAATTAGGAGAAGAAATTGTCAGCAAGGACAAGGCCTTTACTGCACTCATGACAAGGAAATCAAATGACCGTGAGTTGGACATATTTCCACCTCCCCAACAGCAGCGGGTTGGGCGTGCTTTCAGAAAGCTACAGCATCAATGACAGGAAGAGGGGCTCTATTATATGGGGTATCAGCAGAGAGAGGGTAGTGATTGGGCAGGAACAGCCAATTGGGCAAGAATAAAGAACATCAAGTAGACATGGACAGCAAAATTCCAGGGCAGGAAATTTCAATTATAATCAGTGCAGGTGGAGGCAGTTATCATCTCAGAAAGTCCATGTGTTACATTCAAGTCCGTGCTCAGCATTGGCCAGTCGCTGAGTTCACTTTGAAGTTTTAGCATGGGTTATGTTCTCACGCTACCCTACAGGTCTCAACACATTGCTGAATCTAGACCTTCAATAATTCTGAGGAGTCCTGATATCACACATTCTAAAGGAAGTCCAGCATTCTGTACCAAGACTCCAGGCCTACTCTGTGCAACTTGATACCATAACACATGGATTTTACATTAAGTAAGCCTAACCCTTAGAAATAAACAAAGAATGACAAACATAATGAGGATACAAAAGAAATATATGCAAAATAGATGGCCCAAAATAAAATCCCTGGAAAAAACCTGAATTAAAAATAATTCAGTAACTAACTGATGAAAATCTTAAAGCAACACTTTAAATGATACTGAAATCAGGAGATAAACAGAGGAACAAAAAGAGAATACAAAAAAGATAGAGAAAATATGAGGTAGTTCCAGTCAGAATTGATGTGACTGCAGAGCACAATAACTGAGCTAAAGAACACAATAGAGGAGTTGAACAGTAGACTGGAAACAGCCTCCAACTGAATCAGTGAGCTCATAGATAGAGAAATGAATGCACACAAGGAAATCAGCAAGGAGAAAAAAATAATTAAAAGAACCTGGAACAGCTTATGAGACTTATGAGATCTAAGTGAAATACTGTTCATATCATAGGGGTGCTCTAAAGAGAAGAGAGACATCAAATTTAGAGAGATCTTTGGGAACTCAACTTCAGTTGTAAGGGAAACAAAACCAAAAATAAACAAGTGAGATGACATCATAATAAAAACTTCTTCAAAGGAAAGATGCTACCACCAAAATAAAGATACTCTACTGGCTGGGAGAAGATATTTGGACAACAGTCATTTTACACAGACTTAGTATCCAGAATATGTAAAGAACTCTTAAAATGCAGCAACAAAAAACAAAAATCCAATTAAAACATAGACAGAAAAACTGAATAGACATTTCTCCAAAGAAGACATACAGATGGTCTAAAACTCATGAAAATATGTCCTTTATAGCTTGTTATTAGGGAAATGAAAATCAAAAGAACAATCAGATGTATTTTCACACCATGAAAATGATTATTAACCAAAAAAGTTGGTGAAAACAAATGTTGGCAAGGATGCAGGAAAAGGGGATCACTTTCACACTGTTGATGGGAACATAAATTGGTACAACTTTTACAGAAAGCAGTATGGAGATTCCTTAAAAATTCAGAATAGAAATTTCAAATAACCCCACCATTCACTTCTGGGTTTTAGCCCCAAATCACTAATTTGCATAGATATATACATCCCCCCTGGTTAATGTCACCATTATTTACAATAACCAAGAATTAGTAACTCTCTATGTGTCCATTCTCAGATGAATGGATGATGAAGGTGTAGTATGTGTACACAATGGAAGAGTGTATAGTCTTAAAAAAGATAAGTCTTGTCATTTGTGACACCCCGTGAATGGAACTAGGAGAGGTTATACTAAAAGAAATAGTCAGAAGGAGAGAAACAAATATCAGGCAATCTTGCTCATATACGGAATATAAAACAAAAACCAACTCATGGATATTGACATAAAACCGAAGTTACAATTGAGGACAGAGGTGGGAAACAACAGTAAGTGGTGTGATGTGTTGTTCTATATTTGATTAATGGTGAACTTGTACATTTAGTTTTCTATTATTTTGTAAATCAAAGTTAACAAAAATTTTTAAAATACTGTATAGAAAGAACAACAATGTATTCAGTTCAGTTTTCTTTGGAATCATAAGCAGATTCTTGAAGAGCAGCTTATTAACTCTAACATTGAACTAGCTATTTAACCTCTTTTGTGCTTCTATTTTCTTATTTTCAAAATGAGGGTAATAATAGTATCTACTTCATAAATCTATTTTTAGAATTAAATGAGTAAATATTTGCAAGCACTTAAAACAGTCTAAAACACATTAAGTTTCCTTTAGCTATAACTATTTATCTTGAATATCTATATAGATCAGTTCTCTACCAGAGAAATCGTTTTCATTCCCTAAAGAGTATTTCCTGACTATCACAATTAATGCAGTTTGATCTCATACAAATTCACTTACTGATCATATTTAGAAGAATAAAAGTTTATTGTATTTATCACTCAGAAAAATCTGTTATTTCAACTAATTCATTTAAGCATTTATAAACAATTTAAATCTATCAGACAAATGCTAACAATGATGATCTATATTTAATCTCTGATCAAGATTATAGCTTTTTAGTAATATGGAAAGAAAAGTATACCAACCAATGGTGATATAATAATAACTACAATTGAAATAATATGGTATATGACAGGATTAAATGAGGGGCATTCTATTGAATTTAATAAAAGTATTTTGGAGTTGAAAAGGTTAATTGGCAGCACCATAGGGAAAAACTCAGTATTGAGCTGAGTTATAAAGGAAGAGAAACATTCATTTATAGAAAAAAAATTGCAATAGTTTAGGGTACAGAAATTTTACATGGATGAAGAGTATGAAGAAAGTAATACACTCGGTGAGCCCTTGTGGTTCACACAGCTGAGATACTGGTGAGTGAACCATATACAACACAAGTACCCATTTTGAGACTTGGGACTGGGGTAAAAAAAAAAATGAACAACTAAGTTTATATAGATGTTTTCTCCTTCCTTCCTTCCTTCCTTCCTTCCTTATTTTCCTTCCTTCCTTCCTTCTACCCTTCCTCCCATACTTCTTTCTCTTCACTTTTCCTTCCTTCCTTCTTCTCTTTAGACAAAAATGAAAAAAAAAAAAAAAAAG
>RJWH01001756.1:0-83797 GCA_004363575.1 Solenodon paradoxus
GCGCTACCTGATCGCTCGACTGCCGTCCCCTGTGCCGCGGTGACACGGCGCTGCCTCCTTTGTGCGCAGAACAACGTCCGACGGGGTCCTGTGGGGCCAGCAGGAATTCAGCACTGTGGCCAGACTCCCTTTGAAGATTTACAGGCAGACTTTACTGAGATAGGACCAAGCAGAGGAAATAAATATCTCTTAGTCTTTGCACCTTCTCAGGCTTTGTAGAAGCACACCCCACCCATATAAAAAAGTCCAGAGAGAGAACCAAGGCCCTGCTAAGAGACATTAGCCCACAATATGGGATGTAGGATCAGAAAATGGCCCAGCCTTTGTAGCAGACGTAGTGCAGTAGGTACAATGGAACTTACACACGGCCTGTCGGCCCCAGGGTTCAGGGAAGGAAGAACGCATGAACCAGACCCTCAAACAGGCTATGGCTAAGTTATGTCAGGAAACTAGTCTACCCTGGACAGACATACTGCCCTTAGCCATCCTATGGATATGCTGTGCCCCTAGAGCCAGAATAGGATTTTACCCTTTTAAGATTCTATATGGTAGCCCCCCCCCCCAATTAAGTAGACCTAAGGGGGACCTAAAGGAACTAGGAAACTTAGAAATCCAGAAACAACTGCAGGGATTAGAAAAAACAATCCCTGAAGTATACAGATGGGTAACAGACAGACTACCCATCTCCTTAAGAATAACTGTACACCCCTACAAACTAGGGGAACAAGAATTGGAAAAAAAAAAACCCTGAATCTGACCTGGAAGGGGCCCTGTCTGATCATACTAATGACCCCCACAGCTCTTAAGGTTGCAGGTCTGAACACCTGGATCCACCACTCCTGGGTGAAAGCAGTCCGCAAGCTGAGCGACAGACTACTTGAGTGGAAGGAGAATCCCTCTGAGCACTGTCCAAGCTGGACTGCCAACAACTGTCTCCCACTGGTCATAGACTGACAAGCATTGCGGAAGACACTTGTGGAGACCAATGACCCATCCGACTCTCCAGCAGACGCTGGAGAATCAGATGGAGAGTCCTCATTTTTGTCTGGACCCTACTCGTCCCCTTTGCTCTTATTTATTATCACTGTTGGCCCTTTGCATGGGCCTGTTGCTTCTCACCCAATGTAGATTGCTGCTACTGCAGACCCCTTTCTGCCACCACACTACAATGCCGTTGAAATATTTCTCTGACACCCTAAACATTTCCCCCTCATTATTGCTTATAGCTCTCCCCTTTATCTCTGATACCTTGACTGGCAGGCCAGGATACCAGCCCTACGAACGTGGTCCATTAGAAGACCGAGAATGTTTTAACAAGAGTCAGAACCAGAATCTCACAGATTCATCTGATCTCAGGAGCTCCTGGTTCAGAAACATCAACTGGTTATTGTGGCTCTTACCCCTGTTGGGGCCCCTTCTTGTTCCTTGAACACGTTTGGTCCCTGCATCCTGAAACTACTCAACTGTTTTAACTCCTCCCACCTAGACACCTTGACACTTCATATGCTACTCCAGACTAGGTCACTGAACTGCCATTACAACCCCCAGGTGAAGAAGACTCAAGCTGTTGAAACCCACAACATCCTCTTTCAGCAGGAAGTAGCCAGAAAGACTCGTCACCCCTGTTCCCACCTCCAGTTTAGAGTCTCCTATATAATCCCTATATAATCCCCAAGGCTGTAAATCAGCTGGAGGATCAAGAGCAGGCAATATGGTAGAAAACCTTACTCTGACCCCAATGAAAGGTTAGTCTGCTAGAAATTTTCCATGGTACTATGGGGGGCTGCAGCTACATCCTTCTATGGAGGCTGCAGCTATGTCCTGTTATTGTGACTAAGGATAAACAAGCATAGCCTCCCTACTCTGCAGTCATACATAACTGATAAGACTTGACAGTAGAAACCACACATAGCCAAGGAGATGAAACATTATGTCAGTAAAAGGAGCTCCCCTAGATCCCCTGTTGCTCAACTTTGGGTAACAATACCCCTGAGCCAGCACTGGTGTTTGCAATAAAGTGCTGCTTTCTCTACCTTTTGAGTGCCCGGTTGTCAGGCTTCTTGCCATCTGGAGGCTTTGCCATAACATATTAACATGACTTTTGGGTCTAGAACTGAGGTCACCAAACCATGTCCCATGGATAAAAGCCTATTTTTGTGAATGAAGTGTTGATAGTATGGCTAAAAAGTATGACTACATTCACACTACATCAGCCGAGTTGCGGTTGGCATGCAAAGTCTAAAATATTTACTTCTGGTTTCCTATAGAAAAAGTTTGCTGGCCCCTGGACTAGTGCAATACCACTGACTACTCTCTACTTGGACTGACCCTACTCCAAGTCTGACTGCCTGTGCAGATTGAGTTAAAAGTCTCTAAAAACTACTTCTGGCTTCTTGATTGCTCTCATTGTTTTAATGGTCCAGTTGGGTAGGGATTAGAGAAGTGCACTTGGAATTGCCGCAATAGTCACTGTTTGAGATTAAGGTTTTAAGCCACAAAGTAATTGTTTATTGTAGGTAAGTGGGTAACCCATTCATTACTATTATTCTGCAGGTTAGGTTAGCTACCGGGACTAGATGAGGGAAGATTTGCTGAATGGGTTGGAACAGGAATGATGAGCAAAGGTCTAGGCTGGGTTTGATGCTTTAAAAGAGGGTTCTGGTAGCCTGGAATAGAAACCAATCAAGAATGAAGAGAGGAAATACCTTAATCAATGTCTGGCATCAGTAATTTGTGATGATGGCAATGTACTCATTCAACAAATATTTACTGGGTACCTATTATGTGCCAGGCTCTGCCCCAGGTATTGGAGCTACAACAGTGAACAAAACAGACAAAAATCCCTGTCCTTGTGCAGCTTACATTTCATTGAGTAAGACAAGCTATAGCAAAATAAATGAGTAAAATATACATATACACGTGTGTGTGTGTGTGTGTGTGTGTGTGTGTGTGTGTGTGTGTGTGTGAAAGTGATAAATGTTATGGAAAAAAGTAATACAGGGAAAGATTTGATATGCCTGTGTTTGGGGACTTCAGGAGCATTGGAATTTTATATGGTCTGCCAGGGCAGAACTACTGAGTAAGAACAAAGAGAAGTTTTTCACAAGTCTTCCTGCCAGCCTCACACCAAAACACTCATAAAATTAGAGAGGGGTTGGGTGATGGGGAGAGAGAGGAAGGGGGAAGGGAGGGCAGGAGGGAGTGATGAGTAGAGAGAGAAGAGAATGAAAGAGAAAGAGAAACATTATACATTGTCATTCCAAACATGTTTCCCAGTTAGCATTCATCATATGGAATTCTTGACAAATACGTTGTGCAAAAAGGAAAGGAATAAAAAAATGGAATTGTTACTACAAAGAATCATTTATTAACTTGTGGCATCTTCAGAAATAAAATGCAAAATAATAGTTGAAGAGATTTGTGGATGTCAAAGTGATAAATTTCAGGCCTATTGCAGCCTAGGCTGCTGAACTCGCCTATAGGTTAAAACAAATTGAGGGTCTGTCCTTCTCAAAGGATTTCAGGCATGAGTATAGGGTTCCTTGCAGTGTTAAAGCACCACACAATAAAAGTCCAGGCTATAAATTTTGCTGTGCTTCCTGGCTAAATGGACGCTTTGAGTGGAGACAGACTGGCGGGAGCTGAAGTAGTTATAGCTTTGATTTACTGCTGCTCTATCATTTGGTCCTACTGAGAGTCTTGAGCAGTGATATCAAGGCATGTTGATTGACTGCTGTTTGGAGATTGAGACAGTACAAGTGATATCTTGTCTCTGTCAGTTTGTAGGTAATAGTACTATGACTTAGTGAGGTAAAGACTCATGGGCATTAGGAGATGGAATGGGACATTTGCTAATAAATTTTTTGAGAGATTAGACCTCTTTGACCCTCATTTGTTTCCAACAAGTCCCGGAGGAGTCTCAATGACAGGAAATCACTAGTGAAAATTTGCTATTTGTTCGCAACACAATGCTTATGCTAAAGGCCAATTTATAGCATTTGCTTTGAGTATCCCAGATTCAGGGCATCTTTACTGGTGTATTTTTTCTGGTCTAAAAAAGCTCAAATAAAATTTGGTCAAAAAAATAGTTTTGAGTTAAAAAAATCAACTGCAGATGCTAGAGATGAATTTAGTCAGATACTGTGTAGTTAGAACGTATCTGAGGTTCTCACAAGAACTGCATTTTCGTTCTTACTCCGGGCTTCTTTATTTGGAATTATATAATTGAAATCAATATGATATTCTATGACTGTGAGATGCTAAAAAATTATTATTCAGTCTCTTGTTAGTTTTTCATCAGCTTTCATTTGGTATGTTTTTATTTACTTTGATGTTAGTAAATCTCCCCTAATGCTGTAATTATAGGAGTAAGACTGAATATGCTTTGCTTCACATCTGTGAGGAAAATGCAATGTTTGATTTGTTTCTTTTTTAATTTGCAGTTTGGAAGAGGTTGATTAATCCACTGGAGTCATCTGTTCCATCTTAAGTTACACCCATTAGAGGGTTGTTAGAAATCCATCTGTGTAATTAGTTTAAATTTTTTGGAAACTGAACGACTCCATGGATATGTAACTACATTTTAAGAATATAGTTTTGCTCCTTAATGAGTGAGACTTCTTAGCTAGCTAGTGCACATGGACCATATTTTGAATGGTCTTTGATGAAAAGAAACTTTGTTCACTTGTCTGCATCATGAGTTGTAGTCATCCTGGTCATTTTCTGTCATCTTGGTTTGTGATACCATATTGATCAGAATTTTAGTATTCTATCTATATATAAGTATTTATTTCTGTGCAATCCTCTTGGTTCTTGGAAAATTCTTGGTTTAACTTTATTTGGAAGGAAGATTTTCAGAGAGGAAGTGTGTGCAATAAACACGTACTGCATGATACCACATCCTCTCCTATTGCCATAGTGCACATGGAACTTTATTTCAATCTCAGGACACCAGTCATTAGAGCTCGTATGGTCAAGCTAGGGGACAGTTATCTCAGAAAGCCTCAAGGAGAATGTGTGGTACTCAACTAAGTTTTCAGAGGACGGTGCTTAATGTATCATCAGGCACAAAAATACATGGAAATTTTAGAACCCCAATTTTTTCCATCTAGATCTACTTCTTACAAAATACTGAAAAAGAAATCTAGATGAATTTGATACAGAGCTTTACTGTGGTCATAAATTGAAAACTGTGAGTACCCATGGAGAGCTGGAAAAAAAAAAAGGAAACCAGAATGTGGAGAATCAGCTGAATATGCTCCCAATTTTTCAAATAATAACCAGAACAGAGATATGCTGACAATATGAACCTAAACATTCCTTGGCCAAAAAGTTGCTGGGTTTTTGATATAGCTATATGTTTCTGTGTGAGATGATAAATGTTGACTTACACTAATCATTTCACAATATATGTAAGTCAAGTCATTGTGCGGCACCTCTTAAACTATAATAGTGTTGCCTCTCAACTATATCTCAATAAAACTTGGAAAAAAAGTTACTGAACTGGAATCCAGATTGATTTGGTTCTACTGAAGTCCTGGTTTAATGAAGGTAATAACCCTAGTATGCCCTGGTCGTGCGGTGGTTAGGTCTGCTGACTCTGGCCAAGTGCAGTATGGCTAAGTGCAGGGACTCCAGTTTGCAAATGGAGCTTGGGGAGGTCTGGGGAGGGGACAACCAAGATATATAACTAAAATAAAATAAATTAAAAATAATGCTTATTCCTCCTCTCTCTTCTTGCTTGCTTGCCCATCCCCTTTTAAAATAAAAGTAGTAATCTCTTCTAGTTTGTTTATTTTATCTGTTTTCTTAAAGAAAAGGTGCAGGCAGGTAGGAAGAGAAAGGAAGAAGAAACATTCTATTTTATTTTTATTTAGTTGTTTACACTGGTTGTTCTCCTATAAGACCCAGAACTCGAATCTAGGGGTATGTGGCCTTTGCTACTTTAGAGGTAATTGACCTAACAGCTACTCCACCAGGGTGTGCTCAGTCTGTTTATTTTAAATATTATTAGATTTAAACTTTTAGAGAAGTTTAATGCAACTAGAAATAATGCACTCTATTAATTTATTGTGAACATGGTCCTATGTGGAAAATTATTTCACTTGAGTTCCTTGAAATCTCAAGATTTTATAACATATATTGTAAATTGTTAAAGAATTAGATAGATGAAAGGAAGAGATGTGGGAGGGGAGAGGAAGAGTATCAAGTAAAAAACAAATGTACAATAGTGATAATTGTACTCTAAGTAGGTTGACCATATTTCCTTGAGACAAAAACAGGACATTAAGATGGCAAAAACAGGGATGGGATTATGTGCTGCTAACTAAGAGAAAGAGAGGAGATGGAGCAATCTAAGCAGGAGCAGAGCAGGTAGGCCAGCGAGAAGTTAAGTACTATGTGATGATGATTGGTGCCCTCATAGTAATGGGTAGGATGGTGGGACTTCCTACAGATGGCCAGGGCCCATGTAAGGAATTTCGACACTTCAGGTGAAACCAAATTTGGCACCCCTACTGCTCAAATGTCCTGCCTAAAACACATGCTACTTTAACCAGCCCAGTGCCAGAAATGCTCAGTAATCCCCACAGTGCCAGAGATAACCCTCATAGAACTTAACTGTGGCTCAACCATGACCATGCCGTTGTGTTCTCCTCCCTTTAAAGAAACAGGTGCTTGGGATAGAGGGGAATCCTCTTCCCCCATGGTTCCTGTTTCCTCACAGGGTCAGGAGCAGCAGTAGTAGGCTGTCTATAATTCAAAGCAAAAGGGGCAGCTGTTTTTGGGCCCCCTCAACAGACTGGTCCTAAGGCAGCTCAACTGCCCCTTTTGCTCTATGTTAAAGAAGGACCTGGTTTATTAAAAACAGGACAAACTTGACATCTATATTAAAATGACAGGATGGTTGGGAAGTATGAAAAAAAGATACTGTTCCATTTAAAATGGTACATATGGTCAGCCTAATTCTTCTGTGTTGACTCTTCTTTTTTTTTTTTTTTTTTTAGTAGATGAAGCTTTAGTGATAAGTTTTAGTTTTCTCCTGAGCATAGTATTTATTTTATTATGAGTGGTTAGAAACAAGCTCTAAGCATAAAATACACCTTGGAACAAGGCATAACAACATGTAATTATTTTTTGCAGGCTTCTTCTGTTTTTAAATATTTTCACCTGGTATTAAAGGAAATTCTATTTTGGGAATAAATGCATCTCTAACTTCCATCTTGCAACCATCCGCAGGATACAAAGATGACAAAATTTTCATTATCAATCTAAAGATCCACAGAGCTCAGGAAAATGCTTTTTGGTTTAAGTGAGAACGAATGAGTGGGACTTCAGATAAAAACCCCTCAGATCACCCAACAGATCTTGGGATGCTATTTAATGGGGAATGATTCATGACCATTTTAAGAAATGACTTCACTTGAGTGAAGAAATGAAGGACATGTGAATAAGTCCAAATTCGTATGTCTGTTAACTGAGGGTCGACTCCAGAAGAACAGCTGATGTGCTTGTTTCCAAGGTCAGTGTGTAGCTTCTGAATTTCAATCCAATTAGGACAAAGTAGCTTGTACATGGCCTTCTGCTGTAGATCTGGTCTGTCACTCACAGGCCCTTCTGCTGCTGTTGATAGCATGGTCTCCAAGGGATCTGACAAATGATAACTCAAGAAGACATGCAATGCTTGAGCTAGAGAACCTGATAAAGACTGGGCATCTTTATTGTCCCTTGCATTTAATTTATTATTCAATTTCTGTTCCCTATACTGTGTCTGTCAAAAGTATCTTGAGCAATCCTAGCCTCTTACCACTCCCCAAATGGACAATTCTTTTCTATAAAAACAATGGATACCTTTTCTGCTGTCAATTCTAAATTTAATTTCCTTGCATGTTTTTGCCTGTAGAGGTTCCTTTTGGAATGTAATGGTAGAATTTAACCCTTCAGAAGTTGGGTTAAGGGTATAAGTCAACTCAGATGGTTGTCTAAGACCATGAAATTGAGTTTTGTATTTGCTTCACTTGCATTTTACAGAGAGGTTAGAAGGTAGGAAGAGAGATGAAGACCTTGGACTCTGCTGGCCTAGGCCATCATGGCATGGCATGTAGGTGACTGACTTCCAGATGAGTATGATTGGAAGACAGATGTTGGGACATTGAGGTGGGCTCTCCAGAAGGGCTGCTAAATGGAAATGACCAACAGTTAAGAGAACCACTAGGATTTGAAGTTGATGTGTTACCTGAACCTCTAAAGAGACATTAAAAAAGTTATTTTTGCTGAATATGGGGTGAAAGGTTAGCCATGGTGGGCACAGTATCTCACGATTTAGTGTTCAAATTTTAAGAAACAGCAGTTGTTCAGCCAGTGAATTTTGCATTTTAAAGCTGTTCAAATTAGATGTTACAGATTCTTAGAGCAGAAAAAGGAGAGAGATTTAATAGAAAGAAGATAACAAAAAGGTCTGGTTTCCAATGTAACCCTAACACTTATTTCCCATCTGACTTTGTGTATGTCACTTCACCTTTTCAGGCTCATTTTCCTTAGAGATAAAAATTTACCTATGCAGTCTCTTTTAAGTTCAAAACTTTTAATTAAAAAAAATATTGCCCTGACTTCCTTTGCACATTACTATTCAAATGAGAAAAATGCAGAACAGATTCGAGTGGGTGTGAAAGAGATTCTGTTATTAACCTCTATTCCCTCCCTACCTTTGCTGTTAACAAAGCCCAAAACTCCTAAAGCTCCTGTTAATGCTTCTGTATTTTTTCACCAAGAAAATCTCTCTATAAATGATAATAGATGACAACACTTTACTCAGTTGAAAATAAAAAATCACTAGATGATTAAAACAAAATTTAGAGCTTCAGGTAAATAAATAAGCTAGTAGATATTTTTATAGAGATAATTCCATTCATTATGAATATTATATTTCTAAAAATTATACACCTAACATATAATTATGGGATCTTTAAAAAAATTCAAACAGCATAGAATTTTTCTCTAGTCCACCTCTCAATCTTATTTCCACACTAAAAGTCTCTATGATGTCTTGACAGGTTGAGACTCTACGTTGGCGTGGCTGTTGGACATTAGAAATAATAGGTGTCACAAAATCCAGTCTATTTCATTGCGGGGTTCCAAACACAGATCGCTTCACTTAACCTCTTATTCCTATAGTACCCTGGGTGTGTCTTAACAGAGTGACCTTTATACCCCAAGATAAGTTTCAACAGAGCTGGGGTTTTTACCTGCTTTGATCTGCTGTGCCCTGGCACCTAGGACAGTATTTGGTACCTAGCAGGTACTCAACAGTTATTTGTTACACAACCATATTTATTCTACTGAATCCTCTGTTAGTATTATAAGCATTTTGGCTGTATGGGCCATAATGTATTCATCCTTACAGTTCTACAACTGGTAATGGAACATGATTGGTACTCAAAAATATTGACTGAATATAATATTAAACAAGAAAAAAAAAGAGTGAATAAAGGGGGAATTAAATTAATGAATAAAATAAGAATAGTCTATTAACAACAGAAACAGACTGTTGATCAGTTAACAAGTCTGGACCACAACTGGAAATCTAAGCTAATGGCTTCTTTGATTTGCTTTTCGAGTCTGATTCTTTTTGCTTAACTAACTTGGCCTTTATCTCAGCAAAGAAAATACTGGGTCCTTCAACCATCAGAAATGTGTAATGGTTAACAGACTCTTAAAGAACCTGCTCTTAACTAAGCATCACTTCAAGCAAGGCTTAGGTCTAAGATTTCTAGTCTGTTATAAATACAAGATACCAAAAGCTTGACTTCCCTATCAGATAAGATGGGATCACTTTATTTCCACATTCTTTAGATTTCCTTTAAAATTTATAGCTTGTGTATATACATGTATATGAAATTTTGTGTCTGTACACATTTTCATTTTATTTATACAGCTGAGTTCACACTTGGGTGAGAATAAGAAAAAATTAAGAAAGTCCACTAATAACTTTATCAGAAAAATAGGAATTTCTTACAGCAAGAAGTCCTATTAGCTTGAAATAATTCTTATTTCTTATCTGCTTCACAATATACTCATAAAAAGTTGCTACATAAGGAATTTCCAAAATTTTACCTCCAGTATAGGATTCCTTTAGCAGTATTTCCCATTTTTATCACATTTGCACATACATGGAACTTATCTTTTCAGATATTTCTCTAACTACATTTATAGAGAAATAATTGCTTTTTTCACATAATTTATTGATGAAAGGACATGTACAAGCAACTGTCACTCAGATCTAATGAGCATTGGCTAAAATAACCAATCACAGCCAAAAGAAACAAAATTGGCATTTTAGTTATCACAACAAATGGATGACATTATTTAGGATTTTTGAAATATTAAAAGTAATTTGTGTGTCTCTATTACCACTTCTTTTGAATTCTGTGGTCCTGGAACCTAGCTATGTATAGGATTTTATAAGCTTTAATATCTTGTAGGAGGTGTAGGCAAGGAGTAGTCAAAGAAGATGAAACCTGAAAAAGAATCATGAACATTTACTAAGTGATCACTGGAGTCGCATAGCTTAAGATACACATAGCTTATTCTGTGTTTTCCAAGATTTACTCATTTCTGGATTAATGCTTTGTGATTTATTTGCTACTTAATGAATATGAGGTTACAAAGACATATTTGTTATAAACTTACATTGTCATCTCATAATTACATACCATTCATATTTATACTAGGAAGAAAAGCAAGTAAGTTTGAAATGAAATTGAGGTTCGATGTGGTGAATTGCTTTACTAACTTTGTCTGATTCAATTTTTTCTCTTCTGATTTACTGTAACATAAATATTAACACATAACTATTATACTACATTCAATGCAAAACAGGTAAGTATTATGTGTTATCCTTGGTTCCATAGTGTGGTGGTAAACTTTAAGTGACTAAGATCATGCTGCATCTTGTCATTTGTTAGTTGTTAAACTAATTTAGGGGATTATTGTTGTTTCATTTGGTGTTTCTTGGATTCTGTCACTATAGTGAACACTGAAAGAGCTTAACAGACCTCTATTTTATGAGCATAAAATCAGTCATGCTCTTGAACAGCTGTTTAATTTTATTGGAAAGTCTTGGGAAATCTTTGAGTACAGATGCTTTGACAGAGATTTAGGTAGCACATATGCATGGTGATTGGTGACAATACCACATTAATGAAAACTACAAATCTCATTTTCTAAGTAAAGATTCTTTTCACTTTATAGAATTTCTTTTAGTGTTTCTTGTAAGGCTGATTTAGTGGTGATTAATTCCTTTAACTTTTGCTTGTCTGTGAAGTTCTTTATCATTCCTTCAGGTCTAAGTGATGATACAGCAGGGGAGTGTATTCTTACTTGGAAATCCTTTTCTTTCAATACTTTAAATATATCTGACTATTTTCTTCTACTATGCAAGATTCCAGCTGAGAAAACCACTGATAGTCTTATGGGGGGCACTCTTGCATGCAACTCATTTTTCTCTAGCTGTTTTTTTTCTCATTAAGATTTTGTTATTATGCTTGGTTATTATCATTTTAATGACAGCGTGTATTGGTATATGTCTGGTTTCTTTTGCTTGTGATGCTTTAAACTCACTGGATCTGGAGGTCTGTTTCCTTCCTCAGGTTAGGTAAATTCTCAGCTATTACTTCTTCAAATAAGGTTTCTCTCTTCTCCTTCTGGTACCCCTATGAAGCAAATGTTCTTCTTGATGCTATCCCATGAATCTTTTATGCTTTTTTTCTTTTAATTCTTTTGGCTCTCTGCTTGGGTACGTTTTACTGCTCTATCTTCTAGTTTACTGATTTGATTGAAAGCTTCTTCAAGACTAATGTTGAGCCCCTCTATTGTCTTCTTAAGCTCCATCAAGTCAATTCTGTTTGGAACTTCCTTATCTATTCTCTATCCTTGTTGTAGTTCTCTTTTGGTTCCTCCATTTTTCACCTGAACTCAGTGAGTTCATTGATACTACTCAATCTGTTGCTTGCAGATTTTCCCCTGGTGTTTTCTTTTGGTTGACCATTTTGTATATATTTTGTTGTTTATCTGTTCTCTTTGGCATTATTTGTATGACTTAGTCTTCACTGATATAGAAACCTTTTCTTAGGATATCAAGTTTCAGAATGTTAGGTCTCTGGTGTTGATCCAGAATGCTAGGCTGCTTTCCTTGTGTGATATCTACACTAATCACATTTGTTGAAGCTCTGGATTAGCACTGTGCTGGCTCTTGAGTGTCCAGCCTACAGGGTTGGAATTAGGGTAGGGAATGCAGAGGTTTCCCCCAGAGTCACAGGCATGAACAACAAGCTACAAGGAGAGAGGCCCAAGAGATGTGAGCTCAGGCCACAATAGGCCACTGTACCAACAGAGGTCATAGATGAGAAGAGCCAGGGACTTGTTTTTGCAAACTTCACTTGCCTGTGAAGATCTGCATTCCTCCAGAGAGAGTAGCCCCAAACAAGCCCCTGGGCCTGGGTGTGGCCTGTAGCAAGCAGATATGCAAGACTTTTGGGCTGTAGCCCCAGGCAGACAGTAAACTGCCTTTTCAATAGAGCCTTAACCTGACTTTTCAATAGAGCCTTTCTGTTGCTCTCCCCTGAAAGAGTGGGAGAATGAAATGTCTTTACCAGAAATCTCTCAGTAATCTGTGGGGTAGGGTAAAGGTGGCTTGTTATTGGCATTTCACCCTGGGACCTTTCTGCAATGGCTATCTCCAGGGCTAGCACCACACTGTAAAGCGTTCTCCGGAGAGGAAGACAAGGCTCTGCAGTTCAGTTTACAAGGAAGCTATCCCTCTTTCCACCTATTGTGGAGGTTTTTGGATAGACAAATGAGAGTCTTGGAGTCTGGTTTGTAGTCACTTTATCAGATCTCTGTAATCTCTCTCCCATGGTCTTTGCTCCCCAGAGATCTACTGATATCCAGAGAGAAGTTCCTTTATTTTCCAGATAGTATGAGTTCCTGGGATCAGTTCCCAGGTTTGGGAGTACCCATTAAGAGGACAAACCTTTCAGTTTCAGGAAGAGTATATCACTGGTCCATCCCTAAGGCCCTCAGGGTCTCTGAACATGGCAGTGTGAATGCTGAGGTAGACTGACTTCTCCTGACATTTATGGAGATAGAACCTTCCTCTTTGTGGAGATACTGCTCTCTATTCCTTGTCAAAGTTCATAATTGTTAAATGGGTGCTGTTTTATTGTGTTTGTGGACAGGAGGTGAGATGAAGATCTTAACAGTTTTCCATTTTTGGAGCCACCTCCTATGAAACTCATTTTAACCATTGGCACAATCCTAACTACTCCCTCCTTTATGCTTCCCTATATACTGAGCCCCCAGTTTTTCCCTGTGTACTTGGACGATTGTTTTAAAGAAGTCTAATGTTCTTCTCTTCTTTTGCTTCTATCAGTCTTTGGGAGAAAACTAAAATTCAGGGAGATGGAAACAAATGCGATGTAAATGACTTAGATTAAAAAAAAAACCTACCATGATAACCAATCATTAAAAAATAGAAGTGCCTGTGTGTCTCACAAACGTATGTATGTGGAAATAGTGACAGAACATGAATAGATTCGATTAAGTCTAACTTACTGGGGAGAAAAGATGGAGTAGTGGGGTGAGAAAAGGAGCAGAGTGGGGTGGAATTTAAAGTGGGTGTCCCACTGGTCAGCAGATAGAAGTGTAATTTTTCTATGAGGTCTATGCATGAGCATATATCCCACAGAACTGACACACCCCTTCAGAAAATAACTCACCTTCAGTTTAAAGGTGATGATTGAAAGAGCTCAGGGGCCTAACTCAAGGGTTGTGTGTTCTGCATAAACACAGAAAGGGACAAACTCAATCAAAGATCTCACAAAGGTGCATCAGAGTGTCACCAGCCTTGCTTTGATCTTGGTTTTAGGTGAATCAACACTGTATGAAATCTTATAGGTAACTATCATCATAGGTTCAAAAGAATGCTCACAATAATGATCCTGACATTTGATAATGCTTAAAACACCTCTAAAAGTGTTTCCATGTGTATTATTTAATCTTTCCAGTCTCTCAGGGCATTTCAGTTAGGCACCGTCATCCCATTATATGGATGAGGGGACAAAAACTCAGACGAGTTGCTACTTGCTGCAGGTCACAGGTGCCAGCCGTATAGTATTCAGTAGGACCTAGCATGTTCTCTGATTCCTCTTAGAAAAATGCCATCCTGTGCAGAAGTTCTGTCCTTTCATTGTATTCCTTTCACAAATGACCGGGAGATTTTTCAGAGTGTAACATTCAGGTTGACCAACACTCTGGACTGGCCTCTCTCCTTTCACAGGCCAGTAGGTGGGTGGCAGCTGGAGAATTTCTTTCTCACCACCCTTCATTCCACCCCAAGTATAGATTTCCTGTCTTGATAAGAGGAGCCTGGTTCTAAGAAATGGTGGTGGGGGGGTGGGGGTGGGGGGGCAGGAATTGCTGAAAAGAAAGTTATGTGTCTTCTGGAGCCACATGGAAAAGTCTTAGTCATAAGTCCTCATGCCATTGCTGGCACTTTCCAAGAGTTTTCTGTGGCAAATAACCTCAAATGTTTTACAAAGGGAATAGCTTGCAGATGTGGATATGATAACCTGCAAAGCATGACTTAAATATAGTGATTGTCTCTAGTCTGCTCTTAACCATGGCGACAGAATTTCTACTATGTCATTAGGGAAGGAATTTCCAAGTCTTGGAACACAGTAAGGAAAACTTCTGGCATCAACTGCTTTTAACAAAGTTAATTGGCTTCTGACCAAAAAGAGGGGGTTAAAGTATATGGGAATAGGAAAGAACCATGATAAATGGAAGTTGATGAGAGTCTAAAAGTTTAAAAAAAAATTTTGCTACTATTATTAAGCTGAATCACTTTATTTCTTTGTGCTTAATGCATTGTCATTTTTGTTCTCATTTTCTATTATCTTTCTTGGTGAAATAGCTGCAATTTAAAGTTGATTGGTTTTGCTCTGCTGGCTTTCTTTATTTAGCAGAGCCAAGTAAGGAAAGGTCTATTGAACTTGAGAAATGGATAAAGTTTAGAGGTTATTCAGCTGCATTTCTCAACTAACATGTGATTTTTCCACTAATCTGTGGCAGGTGGCCTTTAGGGTTCCCTACCTTCTAAGATCTCACTTATGCAGCTAATACTATTAGAATGTGCCATTCCTGAATTTTTATTACTCATAAGTTCTAGTTTTACTCTTTGGAAGTAGATGGGACTAGTTTAGTCAGTTTTTTAAATAGATGTTTCACAGGAAAAAAAAATCATTCTTCCCTTCCATCCAGAATAACTAAGAAGTTTTGTTTCTGTTGTTATCTCCCATATATTGATTGTAGCTACCTGGAGAGCTATGAGATGGAGAAACACTGTAGGAAGGAGATCATGATTGATAAATAACATACACCATGAACAAAGGAAGCGAGAGGTATGGCACCGATGGTGTGCAATTTTAGATTTTGTTTTCAAATGCAATGTAATCTCGAGAAACATTGGTCCCTTCACTTATTCTTTATATATTCTTCAAGATTTGATACTTTACTATCTTGGTTGATTTTTCTCTGAACAATATTATTCTTGAAAAAACTCGACAAACTCCAAAAGAGAAATACAATATTTCCAAATATGGTTTGACTTTGATTAGAACGCAGTGGGACTATGATAGTCATTAAAACACATTATCATCATTTGCCCCTCTCTGTGGCTCAGGTGGCTAAGGTGCAGGCTATGAGAATCATGGGCCTTGGTTCGAGACCCGCAAGGGGTAAAGAGTAAAACAAACCAACCAACCCCAAAACATAATCAGTTCAATCAACTATGTCTTTTTATAATTCATATAGAGCACGTGGCCTATCATTACCTCTAGATCATTTTCATATAGTAGTCAACAATGTATTATAATGTGAGGATTACAAGGCCCTGACCATCCCTAAAGTATCTCCCTGGTAGATTGTCTAGGGCTATAGTCTCCAACTGTGGGGTCAGCTATCCCTTTATTAGAGTTATTCCTTTGGGTTAAACAATTGTGGTTGGGAGAACGAATTGAGTCTAGACTATTTGTGCTAGAAATCGTTAACACATTGGTGCAGAATGGCTTTTTCATTGGTTCCATGAATATTTATGGTTGCCTGCCATATAGTAAACATTGTTTTAGGTTCTGGGTATAAGGAAATAAAAAAAGAGATGAAATTTTCTGTCCTAATGGAGCTGACACAATAATGTGGGAAAGCAAACACTATAACAAAAAATACTAGAAATGGTCTAAATGGTAATATGCATTGTAGCGGAAAGAAAGCATGAGCAGAAGGGAGAAATGGGAAATGTATGACAGGAGATGGTTGTGACTTGAAATAAAGTGTTCAGAGAGGACCTCACTTAGAAGATGAAATTTGAGTAAAGCCATTAAAGAGATGCAGGAGGAAGCCATGTGGAGTCTGGGGAAAAAGCCTCAAGGCAGCAGAATAGCAAGTGCTAAGGTTAAGTGAGCATGTTTGGCATGATTGAGGAACAGCAGGAGGACCTGAGAAACTAGCAAAGTGAATGATGATGAAAAAATAAAACAAAAAAACACTATCAGGTGTGGGACCAGACTGAGTAGGCTGCCCAGGCCTCTGACTTTTATTACAGGTGAGATTTTAGACCACAGGGAGATTTGGAGCAGAAGGGTAACATTATCTGATTTTCTTTTGAAAACAGTCCTCCTCACTGCTGTGTTGAGAATAGACTGCAGACAAGGACAAAACCTGGACCATTACCAGAAGATTCTTATTCTTATCTAGGTGAGATAGATGATGAGGTCTTGGACCAGGATGGGAAAGAAGGAGATAGTGATAAATGACCTAAATATGGAAAGATTTTGAAAAACTAGAGTTTAAGGAATTTTCAGATGTTCAGATGAGATGAGTGAGAGAAGTAGAACAATCAATGGTGACACTGAGGTTCTTGTGTCTGAACATATGGAAAAATCAAGTTGAAATTTTTGTGAATTTTATTTTTATCATTATTGAAGGGATATTGCCTTTTGACAATGACTCGTTTTGAGGTATACATAGTGGTATTTTTGCATTTACAAATAGCATAGTAGATATACTAATATCTGCCCTCCACCCCTTTTTTCTTTTTTTCTTCCCTTTGTTTACAGTTAATTCCCTTCATCCCAATTTCTCCACTCCTCCCCTGTCACTTTGGTACCCCCTGATTTGCCTTTTTGTCTCATCTCTAAAAGTCCATAGTTTGCAGTAGTTTTTGTCCTCTCTCTCCCTCTCTCTCTCCCCTCCTCCCTGTTTTTAGTGTTGTTTAATTTATGACATTTATTTGTTTTCTCTTTACCCATCATATGTGTGCTATCATACAATGTCCTTCTCCTTCTGTCTTATCTTACTAAGCATAATTCTCTCCAAGTCCATTCACGTTGTTGCAAATGGCAGGATCTCTCCCTTTCTGATTGCTGTATAATATTCCATAGTGTGTATGGACCACATCTTCTTTATTCACTCCTCTGTTGATGGGCATTTAGGTAGTTTTCAGTTCTTAGCTATTGTGAATTGTGCTGCAATGAACATAGAGATTCATATATTTCTTTGGATAAGTGCTTTTGTTATATTGGGATAAATGCCCAGTAGAGGAATAACTGGATCATATGGAATTTCCATTCTCAACTCTTTGACAACTCTCCATACTGCTTTCCAGAATGGTTGTACCACTTTACATTCCCATCAACAGCAAATCAGAGTTCCCTTTTCTCCATATCCTCACCAGCACTTACCATTTCCATTTTTTTTTTTTTTTTTTGCATAATAGCCATTCATACTGGTATAAGGTGATATCTCATCATTGTTTTTATTTGCATTTCCCTGATGATGAGAGATGCAGAGCATCTTTTCATGAAAATGTTGGTTATTTGTTTGTCTTCCTTGGAGAGAAGTCTATTAAGGTCATCAGCCCATTTTTTGATTGGATGCCTTGTATTTTTATTGTCCAGTTTTTTGAGTTCTTTTTATATCTTAGATTTTAACCCTTTATCTGAGTTGTGAGAGGCAAATATCTTTTCCCATTCAGTTGAGTGCCTTTTTGTTTTTATGCGAGTTTCTTTTGCTGAGTAGAAACTTTAGTTTTATGTAATCCCACTCGTTATTTTGGATTTGATTTGCCTTTCAAAAGGATTTTAGTTGCCAAAGATAACTCTTAGGTCTATGTCTAATAATGTTTTGCCTCCATTCTCTTCTATGTGTTTGATGGTTTCTGGTCTTATGTCTATGTCTTTAATCCATTTTGAGTTAATTTTTGTGTATGGTGTTAAGCAATGGTATAGTTTCAACCTTTTGCATGTAAATGACTGGTTCTCCTAGCACCATTTATTAAAAAGGTTGTCTTTGTCCCAGTCCCATAATAAGTTTTAGGCTCCTTTGTCAAAAATTAGGCGTTCATATATATGTGGATTTGCTTCTGGACTTTCAATTCTGTTTCATTGATCTGTTTTTCTGTTTTTATACCAGTACCTTGCTGTTTTAATTATTATTGCTTTGTAGTAGAGGTTAAAGTCTGGGAGCATGACTCCTCTGGTGTTGCTTTTCTTTTTAAGGAATGTTTTTGCTATCTTGGGTTGTTTGTTGTTTCAGATAAATTTCATTATTTTGTGTTCTATGTCTGTGAAGAGTGTGTTTGACGGGGAAAGTATTGAATCTATCTATTGCCTTGGGCAGTATGACCAATTTGATTGTGTTTATTCTCCTGATCCATGAACATGGAATATCTTTCCATTTAGTGGTGTCATCTTCTATTAGTTTTAACAATGTACTGTAGTTCTCATAGCATACGTCCTTCACTTCTTTGGTTAGGTTTATTACAAGGTATTTCTTTTTTTTTTGGTAATATTGCAAACGTATTGTTTTCTTCGCTTCTCTTTCTGTACTTTCATTGTTGGCACACAGATATGCAACAGATTTTTTAATATTAATTTTGTAGCCTGTCACTTTACTATATTTGCTTATTATTTCTAGCAGTTTTTTACTTGATTCTTTGGGGTTCTCTATGTATATTATCATGTCATCTGTGAAAAGTGATAGTTTCAATTCTTCTTTTCCTATTTGGATATCTTTTATATCTTTTTCTTGTCTAATTGCATTAGCCAGGATCTCCAGCACTATATTGAATAGTAATGGTGTGAGTGGATGTCCTTGTCTTGTTCCTGAACTGAAATGTTTTCAGTTTTTCTTCACTGAGTACGATGTTGGCTGTGGGCTTGTCATATATAGCATTAATTATGTTGAAGTACATTCCTTCTATACCTATTTTTTGGAGAGTTTTTAACATAAAAGGGTGTCAAATCTTGTCAAATGCTTTTTCTGCATCTATTGAGATGATCATGTGGTTTTTATCTTTTTTTATCGATATAGTGTATCACACACATTGATTTGCTTACGTTGAACCAACCCTGCATCCCTGGAATAAATCCGCTTGATCATGGTGTATGATTCTTTTTATATGTTGTTGAATTCGATTTGCTAGTAGTTTGTTAATAATTTTTGTGTCAGTATTTATTAAGGATGTCACTCTATAGTTTTCTTTTTTGGTGTAGTCTTTATCTGATTTTGGAATCAGCATAATATTGGTGTCATAAAAAGTGTTTGGAAGTTTTCCCTCTTCTATTTTTTGGAACAGTTTAATGAGGACTGGAATTAATTCTTCTTTGAATGCTTTGTAGAATTTGCTGGTGAAACCATCTGGTCCAAGGTTTTTGTTTTCAGGAAGGTTTTAGATCACTGTTTCAATCTCCTTGCTTGTGACTGATCTATTCATGGTTTTTAGTTCTTCTCTGCTTAATTTTGGGATATTGTATCTTTCCAGAAATATGTCCATTTCTTCTAGGTTATTCTGTTTGTTTCCATATCGTTGTACATAGCGTTCTCTTGCAGTCTTTATTTCTGTTGTATCTGTTGTGATTATTCCTTTTTTGGTTTTGACTCTATTTGTGTTTTCTCTCTCCTCTTTTTTGTAAGCCTGGCTAATGGCTTATTTTGTTTATTTCAAAAAACCAACTCTTAGATTCATTGATTTTTAGAATAGTCTTTCTGATCTTTATTTCATTGATTTCTGACCTAGTCTTTATTATTTCTTTCCTTCTGTTGGATTTAGGCTTCTGTTTTTCTGCCTTTTCTAGTTCCTTTAGGTGATGGCTTAGGTTTTTTATTTGTAATTCTGTTTTCTGAGGTAGGATTGTATTGCTATAAATTTCCCTCTTATTACTGCTTTTGCTGCATTTCATAGAGTCTTCATTTTCATTTGATTCCAGATTTTTAAAAATATTTCATCCTTAATTTTCTCTTTTATCCATTTGTTGCTCAACAGTATGTTGTTTAAGATCCACTCTTTTGCATGTTTCCTCTCTTTCTCCTTTTGACTGATGTCTAGTTTGATGCCATTGTGATCTGTAGATGTGATTTCAATCTTTGAAAATTTACTGAGATTTGTTTTGTGTCCCAACATAAGATCTATCCTTGAGAATGTTCCATGAGCACTTGAGAAGAATGTGTAGTCTATAGCTTTGGGATGATGTACTCTCTATATGTCTATTAGGTTCAGTTCTTCTATTTTGTCATTTAAAGACCTTGTTTCTTTGTTGATTCTCTGTCTGGATGATCTGTCTTTGACTGAAAGAGGAGTATTAAACTACCCTACTATTATTGTGTTGCTGTCAATATCCTTATTTAGATTTGTTAATATTTGCTTGATGTATTTGGGTGCTCCTTTATTGGGTGCATAAACATTAATAAGTATTAAGTCTTTTTGTTGTATTGATCACTTTATAATTATATACTGTCCATCTTTATCTTTTTAAATGTTCTTTGGTTATGACTACCTTATCTGATATGAATATAGCTGTTTGTGCTCTTTTGGATTCATCATAAGCTTGGAGTACCATTTTCCATCAATTCACTTTAAACCATTGCTTGTCTCTCAACCTAAGATGAGTTTCTTGTAGACAACATGGAGTTGGATTATGTTTATTAATCCATTTAGCAACTCTGTGCCTTTTGATTGGCAAGTTCAATCCATTTACATTTATAGTAATTATTGACATTTGAGAACTTGCTAATGCCATTTTGATTTATGTTTTCTGGTTATGTTGATCTCTTTGTTACTTTGTCATATTTTTGTGAAGTTTTTCCTCTTTGGTTTAGCTATAGGGCCTTTTTAAAACATTTCTTGTAGAGAAGGTCTTGTGGTTGCAAACTCTCTTAGCTTTTGTTTGCTGGGAAAAACTTTAATTTCTCCCTCAACTTTGAAAGAGAGTTTTGCAGGATATAGTATTTTTGGTGGGCATTTTTTTGTCCTGATGTATTTTCATGACATCATTCCATTCTCTTCTAGCCTGTAGAGTTACTGCTGAGAAGTGTAAGATTAGTCTGATAAGAGTACGCTTATGTATTACCTGATTTTTTTCCTTGGCTACCTTTAGAATTTTTTCTATGTCTTGGATTTTTGATAGTTTCACAGTTATGTGTTTTGGTGTAGTTTTTTTAGGATTTATGTAATTGGGTGTTCTGTTTGCTTCATTGACCCATATGTTTGTTACTTGTTCTAGATTTGGGAAGTTTTCAGCCATTGTTGCCTTAAAGATGTTCTCTGTTCTTTTTTCTCTTTGCTTTCTGGGATACCCAGTATTCTAATTTTGCCTTTCCTGATGATGTCTGATAGTTCTGAGTGTTCCATTTATTTTATTTTTTTTTGCATTTAATTTCTCTTTTTTTCTTCTTTTTGGCTTCTTTCTGCATTGGTATCCTCTATATTAGAAATCCTTTCCTCCGTTTGGGTTATTCTGGTCCTGTAGCTTTCTATATTATTCTTAGTTTCATGAATTATCTACTTTAAATCCTGTGTTCCTGTTAGTTTTTTCTGTAGAGCTTCAGTCTTTGCCTGTTGGTGCCTAATTATTTGTCTAAGCTCTTTGTTTTGTTTATCTGAATTTTTTTAATTCTCTGAATTGCTTTATGACTGTAGACTTGAATTCTTTATCTGTTAGAAAAAAATCATTCTTCCATATCGTCAAAATTAATTTCTGATGACCTGTCATTTTGTCATGATTCCATTTCCTGAGGTTTCATTGTGTGTTGTGTTTGTTCCCCCTCATGATTTGGGATCTTGCTGATCTGCTAGTTTGTTTATGTGTTTGTTCTAATTTCTACCAAGGGGCACTCAAATTTTGTTTCATTTTGCATTTTTGACCCTTACAAGCTTCCATAGTGCGTCTTGCTGTGGCAGGGAGTGATGATGGCTGCTGGGGGTGGGTAGGCATGGGTTGGGGTTATAGTGGTCATCTGTGAGCATGTAGTTTTGCTGCCTGATAGTTTGGGGGAGGTAGGCTTGTTTCGTTGGTAGAACTCTGTTGACTGGCACTATGTGACTTGAGTCTGCTATCCTCGCTTAGGTCCTTTGTATTCACCAAACCATTTGGGTCAAGTCCTTTCCACAGCCTGTTTTTCCAGGGTCTTACCACTGGATCCCGATTCTCAGGAGGCCCAAGCCCCCAGGTATGTAGTGGAGGTTGCACAGCACCTGTATGCTCCTGTTTTTTTGTCTCCCATTTTCTCCTTCTGGGCTTTTTCTAGCCAAAAGTTGCCATCAGCATTGTTCAGTTTGGCTCAGGCTTGCGGCTCCCTGCTCTGTCTGAGCTTGTGCACTAGAGGTTAGGAAGACTGCCTGTGTTCTTTCTGGAGGAGAAGGGCGAGGCACCAAGGGGATCACAGCCATTTCTGACCCCTGGAGAGTGAAGACAAAGGTCGTGTACTTTCACTGCCACCGGGCTCCTGTTTCTGCGGTTCCTCTTTGTTAGCCAAGAGTTGCTATCAGCATTGCTGTTTGACTCAGACTTACAACTCCGTGCTCTGACTGAGTTCCCACTGCTAGAGATCAGCGGGGCTACCACTGCAGTCTGTGCCAGGAAAAGAGGGACTCAGCAGCAGGATCCTACTATCTCAAACCCCTGGTGGGTGCTGGAGGTCGCTGACTGTTTTGCACTTGTAGAATGTCTACATGGCCCGCCTGGCTCCAGCTGGGCTCTGGTAGGGGAAGGCAGATGGCATCTGCACCGCGAAACTCTCCTTTCTGGGAGGCTCCCCTTTGCTGCTGTGTTCTCCGTTAAATCCCTGTGGCTCTCACCCACCTGTAGAGCCAGCTGTTATTCTTCTTCTGTTCTCCAAGTTGTTCTGGCTGATGCTAAAGCATGAAAATTGAATTGCAATTTTGATGTCAGGGAGATTATGAGACCAGCACAGGAAAAACCTGGTGTTCTAGACATCTGAATAAAGGTACAATTCCACATTTATGTATTTGTCTGGAATTCAGGAAAGCAATCCAGTCTAGAGATGTAAATCCCTCAGCATATAAGTGCCATTAAAACCCTGAGGCAGGATGAAATAAAAGAGTGAATGCAGGTAAGAAGACAAGAGGACAAAGGATGGGTCCTGGGGATGCTCAGAAAGAGGTCAGGCTGATGACATCAACTAAGGTATTTAAGGAGTGCTCAGTAACAGAACTAATAATAGCAATAGTCATGACTAGATGGTGTCTTGGAAACCCAGAGAAGAAAATGTGTGTGTTGGTCAGGGGAGACAATCCAGGATGTCAAATGACCCAAGTAGGTTAAGTAAATCAAAAATAACCTTTGTATTTAAGGACTTGGAGATAAGTGATGACCTTGATGAGAGCAGTTTCATTGAAATGGTTAAGACAAAAGACTGATTGGAATAGACTTACAGAGAAGTAAGTAGGGAAGAGTTGGAGATGGCAAGTATAGACAAAACTCTTGGAGCTTTACTGTGAAAAAATTAAAGCATAGAAATGGGGAGCAGATGGAACTATAGCTAGAAGGGGAGGTGAGGTCAATCAACTATTACTTTTAAGATGAGGAAACTATAGCATTTTTCCCTTGATGGAAATTTTCTCAGTAGTGAGAAAATTTTAATTTGATGATTATAAGAATCTTGAGTAAGACCCAGAAAAATACAATTTTTTTGATGTCAGGAAAGAAAGTCTAATTCTTGGACTATTCTACAAAGCATGCAGGATGTGATGGAGAGAGAAGCTCTTTGGCAGCTGGATTAGCAAGATGTCACCTCTGATGTGGACAGGATTGTGTGTGGGAGGAGTGGGAGAGCAGACCCTAAAGGAACGCTCCCTGCTTCATACCAATTATGGACCTTTCTCAAGTGTTTAGAAATCACCCTAACAATTCACCATGATATGCCCTAAATCTAATTTACATTTCTGCCTGTTTTTGCTATTTCCAGTTTGCCATCAATATGTATTTGCTAAGTATCTTCAAATCTCAATCTAATATCACTTCTTGTTTAATTCACTTTCGTTAGTTTCCCAAGATACATGAAAAATTGTAGTTTTAAAAAATAATTTTATTTTATTTCATATTGTAGTAATTACTCTACACATTAAAATAATTTCCATGTATAGGTTCCCCAATTCTTAGATATATTTTAGGACACCATGTCTTCTACCAAATCACCAAGTGTTCTTCCACAATGTCCAGTGTGCTCCATCCCCAAAATGGTAGTTCTTAAATTAGAGTTCTCTTTATTCCTCCTAGTGTTTCCTTCTCTTCCAACTCTTCATTTGTTTTATTTTTCTGTTTTTTAAGAACTTTATTTACTTTTCACTTACTTGTTCACATTGATTGTTCCCCATGGTCCCAGGTCTTTAACCCAGGACCTTGGGATGTATGTGGGACTGCTCCCAGGTGTACTAGACCAGTAGGCCATGAGTGTACAACCTCCATCTGTTTTTAATACTTTTCTTTCAAGTTTAAGTCTCAGTAAGACCTAAACAGCACTGTGTCATCCTTCCTGCTTTGTCTCACCTGAGACTTACCTAGTTATACAGAGCTTAGATAAGCTTTTGAAACAGGTAACTCACGGGGACCCATCATGTGGCTTTTACTCATCTGTCCATTCATCCAATTGCCTGTCTGTCCATCCATCCAATTAACATGTATCTACTATGGCCTCTGCGTGCGTACGGTTTCCAGGGAATTCAGTAGGAAGCAAGACAACCTGGATTCTACCTTCACGAGCTGTGCATTTTAGTAGAGGTGACATAATAAAGAAGATAATTAAAATTCAAATCACTATGACAATTGCGGTGAAGAAGATATGCAGGGTGTGTGACTCAGAATAGTTGAGAAAGGAAAGCAGGGTGTTTTCCTCATATAGGGTATTCAGGGAAGGCTTCTGTATTTACAATTCTTTTAATCCCCTACACAGAAGTTGATCCCCTTCCTGATGAGGTGAGTGGGGTATGGGACTCTGGTGCCATTTGTATTATTTGCTCCCTGATACTTTAAACCTTCCTGTGAAGTGAGAGAGAAACTTGTATTCCAATTGTATTTCTGTAATTTGAGGTAAGAGTAGGTGGATTTAACATGAATAGTAATCTAATAGAAATGGGTATTGACAGTTAAAGATTTTTCCTCTGGTGACTGGAGAAACCAGAATGTAAGGGATTTTCCCAGGTCTTCCGTGGTCCAGGAGCTCTGCCCTGGGTATAAGGAATGAAAAGAGCACTGGATTGGTGTTCAGACCCCTGGCGTTCAACCTTAAGGGAAAAAGTATACAATAGTTGAATATTTAGAAAATGTTTTTAATTATAAAATATTGAATATCAAGTCAGAAGATTTTAATTACAAAGGGGACGATGAATTAGCATAATCTAATGGTGACTTGATGAAATGGGCATTAGCAAATTTGATCCCCACAAACACATACACAAAATATAGTAAGGCCAATTGCTATTGCTTGATCAATGCCAGCATTTATAATTCAACACCCATCACATTAAGTGACACTGAGGGGAAAATAATACTTGCATTATAGCTAACCAAACTTAATGAAAATAAATACCTAGGTCCGACATAGGTTGGCAATTCAAACACAGAACAATGAAAGGCATTTGTTACAAATGGAACAAGAGTTACATTTATGGCATGAAGGTGAAGTCTAAGGAAAGACTATTTTGAGAAAGTCTCTTCTAATTAAAATGACAAATGCCAGGACTCCCACAGGTATGGAAATGAAAAAAATTCCTGTTTTTTAAAGTACTTTCTGTATTTCAGCATGGTTCATAAGTTCTTCTGAGTGTAGTAAAGATTGCTAGAGGAGCTGTGTGATTTAAAGAGTTAATTTGGGTTCAAGCTGATAAATATTATTGGCTGACATTTATTTTGATTCTCTCCCTTAAGCCACCTAATGTAGCTAGAGTTTCTTCCAGCCCAGCTGGGTTAGAGAACACTGAAGGAAGTACCTTTAAAAGTTTACAATTCAGTTCAATCCACGCTAATCTAATCATGGGTTCACGGTGAGTAAAATGATCCCTTCCTGTGAAGTGAGGTTTAAATCTCTCTGTTGTATTTCTGCTATACATGCAACTCGGTTATGTTAGTCTTTATAATGGTCCTAAACCTTAATCACTCCCATCTGCTCAATATTACATGGAAATTTGGTAGTGAAAGAGTACTAGGCTAGGAGCCAGTTTGAGTCTAGTCCTGGCTGTGTCACTAATTAGCTGTGAGACTCCAACATGTTTGTTCTTTGTCTTGGGTAACAACCTCCTCTTGGACCCAGCTTTCTCTACTCTGGTTTGACCTCTTCAATATACAGTGAGAAGAAAAGTGCTTTGAGACTTCACCCTCGAGGAAGTGAAGGTTGAAAGAGGAGGAATGAAGAAAGACATCCTTGTCATCTCAGCTCAGATATGCAAACCATCTTGTACCTGAATAGGACTTCTTCCCATCTTACAATGGAGAACACATTCCTGCTCCTAGCAAAGCCCCAATCTTGCACTGGACTTTGAACTGGTCCCCCTTTCCCTCACAAATATTCCTCTGTTGTCTATTCTTCTGTAGATACATTCCTCTCTCTTGGATCAATCTCATAGTATAAAACAGTACTTCCCCAACCTTCTTTCTCTCTCTCTCTTTCTCTCTCTCTCTCTGTCTCTCTCTCTCTCTCTGTCTCTCTCTCTCTCTCTCTGTCTCTCTCTCTCTCTCTCTCTCCTCTCTCCCTCTCTCTCTCTCTTCTTTCTTTCCTTGTCCCATATGCTCTGTGAGTTACTGCTTCATTTCTCAGCTCCCCAATCACAGTCTGACTTCTTTAAGGCGTTGTCTTGGCAAACCCTTCAATACACTGTAGTGTGGCCCCTGCCTCTCATGTTGTCCCCTTTCTCATTTTCCTCATATGCTTGCTTTATAACCTAATGGATACATGTACTTAAACTTCATGGTCTTATATTATTAAGCCTAAATAATCTTCACCTTTGAGTAGTGTTATCTGAGTATAATTTTTTCCTTGTATGTGTTTGGTATGTCTTAAAATACAGTTTTTTAAATGCTTAACTTCATATGTTCCATTTCTACTTATGTCCTAATGACCCAATGAAAGAATAAATCAACCACTTACTGTTTCCCACACCTTAAAGTTATTTCATTATTTCCCTTCTGAAGTTCTCCCTCTGGGAAACCTCTGTTCCTTTACTCTCATCTGAGCCTATTGTTCTCTATCCCTGAGACTCAGCCATTATCTGGGGACTTCCCTTGACTGTTATTTGATGACATGAATGTTGTCTGAGAAATTTTAGTTGGCAACATTTTGTGGGACATTTTAGAGGCAGGAAGGATGAAAACAAGAATAATAATTTAGAGAATTTTTGATAGTTCAGGCTTAAATTTCAAATGCATGCACACAAGTGAAGAATAAGTTCTTTCAGGCTCAGAGTTAGTATGTCCAGTATAGTATACCATCATCATTCCTGTATCAATCAGGGTTTGATCAGGCAGGCAGAGTTACTATGAGTGTGATAAGAGATTTTTTTTAAACTAGATTTTACACAATTGTGGGAGGAAGAGCTAAGGAGATGATTAGAGGATTCACTAGCTAAACTAGAAGCCAGTCATGTCCAGCCACTGAAGTGAGATCATGTGGTGGGTGGCAAAATCTGTGGGTCTTCAACCTTGTAGCTGGGGATAGCTTGGGGTCACTTTTGGTGGTGAGTAGGGACAGCAATCTGGAAGAAGAGCTGGGGAGCAGAGGTGAGCCAGGATAAACTTGATCTCACTGGCATCTCTGCATCTGTCTGTCACTTCTGCTATCATGACCTCTAGAGAGTAGTGACAACTCTTTTTCTTCTGTACATGTACCCTCATATGGCTAACTCTAATCAGGAACCATTTAGATATGGTAAACAGTTATAGCTTAACCAAATTGATAGTGGATTATTATGGACCAAATAGCAAATCCCTTCATTCTACCCTCTCAATTCATACAGTGAAGGCTCAACTTCAGCACCTCAAAATGTGATTGTATCTAGAGAGAGAGACTTCAAAGAAGTCATTAAGGTGAAGTGAGCTCATTGGGGTAGGCTCAATTCAATGCAACTTGTCCTTATAAGAGGAGGAGATTAGGAGCCAAATACAGAGGGAAGATCACATGAAGACACAGGGAGAAGACAGACTTCAAGCCAAGGAGAGAAACCTCAGAAGTAACCAACCACACTGACACTTTGATCTGAGGCTTCTAGCCTCCAGATCTCTGAAATAAATTCCTGTCATTGAAGGCACCTAATCTGTGGTACTTTGTCACTGTAGCGCTAGCAATCTAATACAATGATCAAGCCACTACAAGGTCTTACATTGCTTTACACATGGCAAAGCGTCTCACTATGGAGATAAGAGCAAACACTGACAGCCATAGCTAACACTTACCTGGAGTTACTACGCAGTGGGCACTGTGCTAAGCACTTTAAATCTATTCACTAACTCAATCCACACAACATCCTTATGAGGTAGAGACTATTATTTTCATTTCTATTTTACACATGAAAAAAATAAGAAACAAGTAATTAAACCAATTTGTTTGAAAAAACACAACTTGTAAGTATTGAAACCAGGATTTCAGCCCTGGCAGTCTGACCTGATGAACCTTTCTGACCTTTGACTCTGGTGTTCCTGGCACCTGATGTTTCTTTCTTTTCGTGATGTCACACTGTCCACATACATCCATCTCATAGGCAGTCCTCCCCCTTGTGGGTCATGAATCTAACTTCCTTTTTCTCTTGGTGGATTTCTGAGAAGAACTCTTCCAGGCAACCTGTGTGTATTTCCCTGGTGCACACAGGGCCACATGCTTCCCTGGACACAAGACTGTGACCACAGAGCCTTGTGTCCCAGGGAAGAAAGACTCACTTCAGAATGGTGGCTCATCATGTGATATAGGATTGTTCTGGTGACAAAGAAGTAAGAGATTCTACATTTATTCCTGGAATTAAATTTGATGTCTATGTCATTTCTCCTTTCAGTGGTCAAAATAATTCCCCTTCCTGAGATCAGGTGATTATTCACTAGATTTCAGTTCCCAAACCAGCCATTCTAGAAATTGTCCACTTGGCTCCCAGAAATCATGTATCCCTAAAACCTCTCTTGCTTTTATCAAAATGTACTAACACTGCCTAAAAACAAAGAGCTATGTCCATCTGGATATGTCACTAATGTCTCTCTAGTTCCCAGTGGCAGAGTAAATTGCCCTTGAAGCAAAGCAGCGCAGACAGTCATGGGAAACACCAAGTGAGCCCATTAAAACAGCAGATTCTCTTCATGTTGCCAATGAGACTGAGTTATAATTACTCATACTACTTCCCCAAACAGTGCTTGACATTCTCCTGGGGGCTACCGAGTAAAGTGAAATGCTGCTGCGGCATTAAATATAAGCATTTCTGGGTCTTACCCTGGTGGTCTAGTCGTTGAGTACATCCTGGCCGCAGAAATCTTCCAAGATCCCAGGTTCAAGACCTTGGGGACCTGGTGGAACAACCAATGTGAACTAAAATAAAAATAAAACCAAGTGCTTCTTCTATCCCTCTCTTTCTGCCTGCCTATTTGCCTTCATCCCTGCTTGCACCTTTCCTTTAATACATATGCTTGTGTATATATGTACATATAATATATATACATACATATAGTATACATATTAGCATTTCCTCTGCAGATTAAAATAATCACTTGTTTCATGTAATTCACTCCAAAAGGGAAAATGCTAGGTGCTGAGCACTATGTAGATCAAACCCATATCATCATCATCATCATCATCATCATAACAACAATGACAATCACGATAGCATTTAATGAGCATTCATTATGTACCAGTCACTGTTATGAACACTTTTAATGAAGTTCTTTTAATTCTTACAGCACTTATAAGGTTGACACCATCTGTATCTTGATTTTACTGTGAGTAAACTGAAGCCCAGAGATAAAGATAATTACAGGACTAGTGAATGGAGGGGCTAGATTCTGAACCCAGGTGACCTGTCTTCAAAACCTTTTCTTGTAACTACTATGTGTTCCTACTTTGAAGAAGGAAAGATCAAAATGAATGATTATTTTTCCCATCGATTGGGGATGCATTTTGTGTAGAAGTGACCATCATAACAAAAGGAGGAAGAAGGTGTATGATGCTCAGAAGGATGTGATCAGACAAGTCTCTTCCATCTTACACCCCCTTTCTCTGATATCCGGTTTAAGGCAGCTGAGTCCTGATCATTTGGTTTGAGTTCTGACCATTTGGTCTGAGTTGCAGGCCTAACTAAGAACCTGTCAGAGGGTCAGAAGAGGTCTGTTGGCTACAAGACTCCCTAATGGCCAGAGAAGCAGGTAACTTTTATGGGACACCAACCTCGCAAAATGCCCCTCAACTGCTTTAAGGATGTGACTCCATTCTAAACTACGGGACTCTCTCTTTCCTTTCTTCTTCCAACCATTTTCTTAAAGAGTGGTTGTATCAGTCAGGCCTCTTAGTTACAAACTACATCAGCCATTTCTGGGTAACTAAAGCTGCAATTCTGACTAGACCAATACAAGAATGAACTGGAAAGTTACATTTAAAAAAAAGGAGAAAATGAACTAAATTCCTGGAGGCCAGGGACAGAGAAGCCTTTAAGACCATGTTGTAGGGAAAATGTCGCAAGGATGCCACCCTGACTGGCCATGGATAGGACACTGTTGACACACACCTACGTCACTCTCATGAATTCTAGCTTTTGCTGCACTTAGGGGCGTCTCTTCAGAAGATGAGTGCACTCGATTGGCTAAAAGTGGGCCATTGGAAAGTAAGCTCATGTTGTGGAAGCTAGAGCACCATGATGGGTTGTAGAGAGAAGAATGTGGAAGTGTGACAGGCTTCAGATAAAGTCACGCACAATTTCCCGACTTCAAGGATCTGAAGAGAAATTATCTAAAGACCGAGAGTGAGGGCCTAGAGAGGTGTAAAGCAGAGGAGGGTCTTGTCTCTTTGTTAATATACAGAAAACCTTGCTCCTGCTCTTGCCCTTGAAAAGCTGTGGAGAGGGGGCAATTAGCAAGGGTTGTCCCAAACGGAAATTCACTCTTTGCTCCAAGACTGTCTTTGCTCACTTCAGAGGAAAACATGATCCTGCAAAAGATGCTGATCTAGTGAAGATCTGCTCAGCCTTATTTACTTTTTAATTCTTCCGTGTCAGATCCCACATGTATTGTAGCATAATTGATACAAAGCGGGAGACCACAGCGTTTTTGCTTATCAGTAAGACCAGCAAAAAGAAAGGACACAAGATAATTTCCTAACCTTTCTTGAATCTCTAAACCTTCTTAAGTCCTGACTTTGATGGCACAGGAGTGTTTAAATGTTTAAAAATACAAAACTTTAAAAACACTTATAAATTTTCTATTTTGTATTTAAAGAAGACTGGGAATATGATTGGGAGGTGATATTTTGTAGAAAAGATGAGAAAAGATAATAAATAATTTTACTCTGTTTTGAATTTTTGCCGCTAAACTCAAAGCTGCGATTCTGGTCTTTTGGACACATTTTCTAGTTTTATAAGATTAAAAATATCAAGCACTTTTTTTATTCAGGGAAAATGCATTCATCAGTATCCAAACACCAAATATGACAGCTCTCTTTGGGTCAGCTAACCAATATAGATAGAGTGATTACTGTGGTTAGTCAAACAACATTAAAAAACTAGGGCAAATCCAGGACAATAGTTTAATACAAAGAACAAAGAGGGAAAATAGTGTGCTGTGTAAAGGAAAGGTGTTTTGTTTGAGCTGTTATGCCTTTAAGAGATGATTCCAACCCCACTTACCTGGAATGACTTTATGGCATAATTTTAGTAATACTTCCCTTTTTTGGTTCTAGATTTTGCTTCAAAGGAGAATAAAAATGAAAATGGAGCTTATCCTAGGAGTAAAGTCTAGAGAACATAAAGGTAGGGTTGGTTTCTTGGTCTGTCCCTTCTGTCACGTCACAGGGCTCCACGCACAAAAGGTCTTTGCTTGACTCAGTGGTCTACCGTCACTGTCCTGAAATTTGTCATCATGTCAGAACAAGGTGCACTGAGATTTCATTTTGCAACGGGCCCCACACATTATGTAATTGGTTCTGCATAAAAGCTGTGTTAATCACTAGTGGTTCACAGCAGGCAAACATTTTCTATAAAGGACCAGAGAGTAAATATTTTCAATTTTGCAGGCCATACCATGTCTTGGTATGAACTCTTGGTTGAGGAACTCTGTTGGGGTAGCTTGAAAGCAGAGCTAGACTCTCTGTAGACCAATGAGTTGTGCAAACTCTATTCGCAGAAAGAGGTGGGCTGAATTTCCCTCCTGGGTTGGTGTTTGTCAATATCGGGGCTAGTCAAATGTGCTGAATCTTAGGCTACCAAGAGATTGACAAAGAGATAAACAGACAGAGTAGGCACTATGCTATAGCCCTTTGTCATAATTAGAAGATTTTCATAATTTTTGCCTTAATTGAACGATGCATACAATTGTTTTCCTATTATTTATTTTGCCAAAAGTGTTATATCTACTACAGCATTTTACACCCCAACAGCCTCATGAACGATGAGTTATCATGCTCCTTTCTCAAAAGAAACCAATGTTCAGAGGATAAGCAACTTGACCAAGTTATACAGTGAAGAATTGGGATCAGAGTCTACATACTCACAATGCCAC
This sequence comes from Solenodon paradoxus, assembly GCA_004363575.1. Lineage (NCBI taxonomy): Eukaryota > Metazoa > Chordata > Mammalia > Eulipotyphla > Solenodontidae > Solenodon > Solenodon paradoxus. The sequence goes on from RJWH01001756.1 coordinate 33,078, forward strand.
TGCAGATGTCACCATCATCTGGTGGGATTCATGGCAGGCAGTTGGTTGCATGTGGTACTTGTAAGAGTTGACAGTCATGAATGGTCTTCTTATTTTGTTTTTTAGTAAATAAAATAGTAAAGCATTAAAAATATATGTGATTATAGATTCGATGCCAGTGTTCCAATAACAACCTCTTAACTTGCTATCATTGTGCTTTCTTCGTGAGGGAAACCTCCCTCACTCGTACATCCCTCTGGTAGATGGCAGTGGGGGTGGTCATGTCAGAACCATCCGGACTGTGTTACCAGCAATAAACCAGATGAGAAGTGCTGCCCAAGGTGTTAGGGGTAAGAAGGTGACGGGATCTGAGGGATCTTCAAGATTGAGTCTTTGTGGACCTAATGCTGGTCTCTAAAATGCTACCCCCATTCTTTCCCAGTGGGCCAATATGTGTCCTGCAGCCAGAGACCTGACTCTCCAATGTGTACATTGAGTTGTCAAAATCTCTTTCCTCTTCACGAGTTCACAAATTCCAAACACATCTTAAATATGTGATTTTTTGTTTTAGACATGGAATTGAATGAAGAGTAATGGAGAACGGATGAAATCAGAGGAGTTCCTTCTTCGTGTAGGATTTAGTCATCACCAAAGGGAGAGAAGCAGGCACACATCACTTTCTTTATGGCCACTGGAAACAGTCCTGCATTCCCTGGGGCCAGGAAGAAGCAATCCCTCTGCTTCAGGGGCCCCTAAGGATATTTTCGACTTTCAGAGGACTGGTTCCCTCTGGCCTGGGAGAACAGCAGGTTGGTTCTCCCTGCTAGTCTTTGAAATGACATGGCAAATTAGGAAAGGCTTTTCAGGTTCCTGATGCCAGTATGCAAAAGGAAATTTCTGGGTGAAAATTTACAGTAAGAAAATAGTAAAATTAGACAAGAGAAAATTCACATTGAAATATTTTAATGCATTTTTTCCATAACTCTTCAACTCTCATAAAAAAGATTTCCCATAAAATCTTGAGCCCAGATATCATTTATATTATCATTAGAAAATGAACAATAGAAACCAGGCACCTATGATAGGAGGTTAACGTGGGCCCCCTGGCTAGGGGAGGTTCCCCTGGAAATTAGAGCCTGTTTTTCTACACAGAGTTTTATTGAGTTCATAGAATGATGCCAGATTTCAAAGAAGTCTATATTTTACCCAAGAAAAAGCAGAGACACTTGAAAGTAGGCCACTACTTTTAAGAGGAGCTTGATGACAAAAGTAGAGCTACATCGTGACCATGTTTCTGAGCAGTTTCAACATCCTAGATTAAATGATCCAATGTGTCATATCAACTATTGGGACAAGCAAATCAGACACGTTAGTCCATTGTCAGGAAAATACAAGACTGCTCTGGAGAAACTTGGTCACCCAGGGATAAGCCAGGGCAGGCCTTCTCTACTCCTGCCTTTCTTTCCTCTCCTCATTTTCTTCTCCTTTTCTTGACTACTTTCCATTTTTTCCCCTCTATCTTGCCTTTCATATTCCTGTCTCTCAAGCTACCAGAGTGCCAGGTGCCTCATCACATCTTCCCAAGAAGTTGGGGGGAAACACAGGTGTGAGGTGTTCCTGTTGAGCCGGGAGAATGACTTCTTTTCTTGAATTCAGTTCTGGAGGAGGATGACTACAGAAAGTTTTGTAAGGAATGGAGAATTAGGGCGGGGTGGGTTGTACCTTTGAATATTGGCAAGGGGTGGGGACAGCTGCTGCACAGCCTCACACGACCAGAGCATAGTTCTCCAGCACCGACCCAGCACTGACGTGCTTATTACGTCAACAGAAGTGCTCTTATTGTACTGAAAGGGGGACCTAAGCATTATTTCTCCAGCCTCACGATGGTGGAGGGTAGGTGGGAGAAGAATAGACGACTCAACAGAGGTTCTTTCAGTACTTAACAACATGGCTGCCTACTAGGACTCGTCTCTCTAACCGTGTCATATGGGTCTATATCTAAACACACTGGCAAACAGGGACATAAGCAGGAAAAGGTCCTGGATTCACCTGGGAGGCCTGAGGCAAGAAGGGGAGGGGAGGTGTCAGATCTGCACCTGTGAGGACAGGTGCTTCCAGAGATAACATGCTCATTAAGATAGGATAAGAGTGACCTTGGAGTGGTCAGTTGTGAGGTATAAAAGAACACCATTCTTCTTGCTCAAGAACCTCCTCCTTGTTCAATCCCAACAGAATCTTTATTGTTTACTTATTGCCATATAACACATCGCCACATGAACATAGCAGTTACAAAACAATAAATATTAGCTCACCATCTGTGTGAGTCAGGAATTTGGGTGCAGCTGATGGGGGTCCTCTGGCCCAGGGTCTCTCCCAAGGCTATAGCCAAAAGTTTTGGCTGCAGTTTCAAATGTCTCATGATGGATGGGAGAAGACCCATTTTAAGCACTTGGCTATTATCAAGATCCCTTATCCTCTGTGACTGCTGGTTGAAGACATCACTTAATTGTCTCTCCTAGGACAGTTCTCAGGTAGGCAAGGGATTCTCTCAGCAAGCTTAGCAACTGATAGAAGACTAGGTGAGCAAGATGGGAGTTACAGCCTTTTTGTAACTTAATCTTGGAAGTGGGCGGCTTTCTGTTCCTTAGAAGTGAGTCCAGCCCAAGGCAATATTTATACACTACTGAGAGTGTGAATACCCTGAGGCAGGATTAACAAAGATCCTTAAACTGCTGACCACAGATAACCAATCTGATGACCTATTGGAGTTGTCAGATTAAGTCTAAATGACTTGATTGCCTTCAAAATTCAAAACCACTCCCAAAGGGTAAAGATGTACCACCACCAAGGATATTAAGCAATACAACTTCATGATTTTTTAAAGTATTAAACTTGCGACCAATTGAAGAGTCTCCATCAAAGGGGACAATGCCACTTTAAGCATGTAAGTTCTGATGACTGTGAACTTCATCACCTCCGTGTACATCGTATTTTTGCTTTCACAATTAGACTTTTTGCATATTGGCAGTTAGCAAAAATAAAAATAATCTGCTTTCCAAAGTGAAAACATATCCTTCTGTGAATCTAGTTCTCACTGAATTCTAGAGCGCTTGAGCTGGGCAGGAAAGACAGTGATTCCCCTGTAACCATTTGGTTAGGTTCTTTGAGCCCTCAGGCAGGCACCAGGGACCTGGGTGCCTGCATCTGGCTCCTCAGTGTGGCTGCCTGTAAACCTGGCTGAGCCAGGATGGCATTTTCATGCTAGGTCACAGCATGGTGGGAAGTGGACCCAGCAGCAGTAAGCTACATAGATCCAGGATGTAAGGTATAGTTTGCCCACTCTGCTTTCTACAAAGTTTTGTTACTTGGGAAATTTAATTCTTAGAGTTTGAAAGAAGAATAGTTTATATTTAGAAACCTGGAGATACTGTGAACCAGAAAATAAATGGTATCTTGACTTGCTGGCTCTCCAGGGTGTGCTGGCTTTTTGCCAAGCTTTGGCTTGCTTGTTATAGCTGTGCAGGGAGCGCAAAATGGAGACTCCAACTCTAATTGGAGGCAGAAGCAGGGCTGGTTTTCTCCATTTAGATTCCCTCTGTCCACTACATAAATCCACTCACTTTGTCCCAATAGGGGCTCCAGGCTTTAGCCTGGGCCAAATTCCTCATTTCATCTAACTTGTTCCTGATTCTAGTTATTAAGTCAAAGCTTTGTTCTAAACATAGGTTTTTACTGACTGGGTCTTCTTATCTCTGTCTCCAAAGATAAGTTATGTATTCACAAGTTTATTAAGGGGTGGAGCTAGATAAGAAGGCAGATATTTTAACTCACTAGTGACTAGAGCAGACTTCTGGGGTCACAACCAGTCAGGAGAAAAGCAACAAGTTAGAGAAAAAGCACTCAACTCTGGAGTTCTAGGAGAATGCGTGTGGACAAGGAAGAAAGACTCAGGGCAATGAAACAGTGTCCATATCCATACAGGATCATATCCTGAGACGCACCTTGCACCTCACTCATTGACAAGAGTGCTGAGGAGTTGGAAAGAGGAAATTAGCTTGCTGGTAGGAGTAGAGACTTTGAGCATTGGGACTCAAGAATTTTATTTACTTTTTTAAATATAAAATTGTATTTTTAGATATAGTATATGTAGAAGTTTTATGTCAGGTTGTGAAGTGTGTGTGTTTGTGTGTGTGTGTGTGAGAGAGAGAGAGAGAGAGAGAGAGAGAGAGAGAGAGAGAGAGAGAGAGAGAGAGAGAGAGAGAGAGAGAGTGTGTAACTGCATGAATGTACATGCCTGTCCTATGGGAGCCTGGAGATTTTACGGGTATTCTTTTCTGTGCTTTAAGGTCAGTATGAAGACCTTGGAGGAGGTGAGCAGTATAAAGAGTCTGTGCTGAAAGTCTTTCAGCTAGAATCCATCCCCCTACCACTTGCCAAGCAAACCCGTGTACACGACTGTGCTTTGTTTCCACTGAGCTGGAAGGTAGAAAAGGATAGAGTATCAGAATTAGCAAAATTTGCTCAGATTTCTTCCCATCTCCCCTCTTACTGCTGTCCGCAGTGTTTTAAGCAAGTCAACACTTGCTCAACAACACATTTTGCAGTCTGGTGCTCAGGGTGCCAGCCACTTCATTTGAAGAACACAAAGGCTCAGCAAAAAGAAACTGCCTATAATCTGTCATGCATGTGCTCGGAAAAAGAAAAGGGAACAAGAATGTTGACATGTCTGAGCTTTCATTCTGACAGGATCTACACAAGGAGGCTCCCCCCACCTTTTGTTTTCTTTAGTTATTATTACTGCATTTTCAATTTGCATGGTTTTTAAGTGTTAAAGTGCACAATTAATGAATAGATTACTTCAAGAGAGGTAGAAACCAGTGTCAACAACAGAACAACAACAAAAAAGGAGACGTTATTTGCAGGCTGTTTCTGCTTCCTCCTAAACGGGCCATCGGGTCCTGGAAACGGGGAAAGGGAGGGAGGCACACATGGGGTGGATTGTGTCATATGACTACATTCGCACTTTGACAAACATCCCTTTATCAATTCTTCTGGATAAAGGGACATGTGTTTGTAGTGTGTCTGCATTAACAAAGGTGTTCAGTAATCTGAGTTAATTATTGTCAGATTTCTTACTAACTTTCTGGCTCACTATCCAGCCTCTTTAGCAAAAGTGAGGCTTGTTTTAAGTTGACATGCTGCAAACTTGACCAAATGTAAAGCACTGCAGAGGGGCCACCATGATGGTAGGTTGTCAGCACAGACGCAAAGAACTTTGGGTTCAGGTGCAGGCTGAGGATATGCTCTCTTCCCAGCTTCTGTGATTTGATTTACGGGGCTGAACATCCTTCCTAGCAACTGGCCACAGAACTTTGGAAACAGAATACCATTTGGAATTGATAAATCATGTTCTGGGCAAAAGGAGTACTCAGGTCAAGTCCTCTGAAGAATATGAAAGGAAAACTCATTTTTTCCACCACTAGTAAATACGTCCAAGTTTTTAGAGCATAATTCATTGGAGAACTAAAATTTGGCATGAATAAATCATCAGATATTTATGGAGTGTTTTCCAAGTACAAGGCATTGTTATAGGTGCTGTGGGGAGTACAAAACATGGAAGACATGATTTCAACCCTTGAAAAGCATATTCATTTTGGAGGCTGACGTACATTCAAAATGGAGGCATTCTAACCTGAGATAAAAGTATGGCTTCAAGAATTCTTTGGTTCCCCTAATTATATGCAAACATTTGATGTGTGTGTGTGTGTGTGTTTTACTATATCACCCATTTCTTAAAATAAAAAAATCTCTAATACCCTGAGATCGACTAATTATTTATTCATAGTAAAAGTAAGAGCTAACATTATGATGCTTATGACATGCTCTGCACTTTACATTTGATTAATGAAATCATCCCAGTAAGCCTATGGGGTAATAGTATTATTTTTCCCTTTTATAGATATGAAGACAGAGACTTAGAGAAGTTGCAAAGTCAAGGGCACATGATTAATAAATGTCAGTTTAAGATCTGAACTCAGATTTATTTGGTTGCAAAGTCTGATTTCTTAATCTCCGTGATATAGAATAATCATAATACATGAGAGTTGAAACCAATAAAGGACAAAAGGAAAAGGGAAGTCAGAGGGAAGAGAATGTAGGTCCAGTGAGCAGTGATGAGGGGAGCTTTGTGCAGGAGACTAATGTTGATAGAAGGTAAGGATTGAATAGAGCCTTGCAAAAGAGGGGTTTTAAATACAGTGATCGGGGCCTGAGAATTTGAATAACTTTATGTAGCAAATTTAGAAATTCTTTCCTGCAAGTTTACTTAGTGATTGAAATTCCTCATTTAACATTTTGAGTTTTTAAGTGTACACTTCCATTTAACTCAGGAAACAAATGTTTGCAGGTATGCCCTGTGGCCTAGTGGTTTCGTCTACTGTGGCTTAGTCCACATGTATCCCAAGGTCCCTGGTTCAAGACCTGGGGCTATAGGAAACAACCAATATGAAAAACTAAATAAAATCAAATTCTTCCTCTCTTTCTCCCTGCTTGCGGGCCTACTCGACTTCATTCCTGCCTGTACCTTTCCTTAAAGCAAAAACCTAAACTAACTTTTTGTATTTCTGCAAAGGCAAAGCAAACTGCCAGGCTGCAGAATACTATACAAAGGTGAGTAATATGGGGCCCTGCTTACAAACTGGGAGAGGAAACACGTTAGGACAGACTTATAAGGGGAGGCTGCTAAGTTCCAGAACAGGGTAGAAGGCTGTGGGTGAGAGGATCAGGCTGTCTTTTTGGAGCAGTGGGATTTGGTCTGGACATGGAGGAGCAGCTAGAGCTTTGATGGCAGGAGGGGGAAGAGGACTTCACGACTGGGATGAACTGTCTGCGCTTTTCCTCATTGGCCTAGTTCCAGATTTTGCCAGACTTCCTGAATCTAAGTCTTGTCTGTTAGGTTCCAAATCTTATCACCATTGTCAGGGTGACTAGTTGATATAATTCCTCGGCTGATATTGTCTTAACCTGATTCAATAAACCTCCGGAGTGCACAGCTGGGTTCGAAGGCCTTGGGTGGGGAGGGGACTTTGGTGTCCTTGCTGAGTATTTACTTGTGTTCTCATAAAACATGCCTTTTTGGCAACATGGACTTCATTTTGATTAAATTGCCACAGATGGACCTCTGCTTCTCACAGGGTCTTCATCTGTGGAGGATTCTGTCTTTCTGAAAGGCTGTACTCTGCTGAGGTTGTGGGTCCTCAGAGAGAGTGCTGTCTCCTTTTTTGTCTTTGATGTCCCTGAGTTGTTTTCAGAGAGGATCTGTGAGCCGCCCCCAAATTTTACTGTCCTTCCAACTGTGTTAAAGCTAGGCATTCTAGAGTTAATCCTTCACCCCCTTTTTCCATAGTTTCTCTCACCAAATGTCAGGTGGACAGAGGTACATGACCCAGAAATTTAACTTCTGATGAACTCTAAATTTACGCATTAGGTACACTTTCCTTAACTTTTGTTAAGGCTCTTTCTAGGTCTCCATTTAGTACACCGATGCTAGGGTTCATCTGACTTTAGTTATTTCTGAATTAAAATAAAACCCCACAACTTGGATTTCATAAAAGGGGTATAGTGAGTGAACCTGGGTCAGTTATAGTATTTCCCTTCAATATGTAACAACGAGCTGGTACAGGAGCACACACAGGAGACTGGCCAGTTTGCTTCAATTTGCCATGAGCCTTTGGGGACGTCGCTGATCTCACTAGTCTTTGCTTTTCTTACCTGTGGATTGGGTGGAGGTTGGTTAAGTTTTCCTGCATGGCTAATGATCTATGAAATTACGGCTGCCATTTTCATCAGTAGATATGTATATTATAAAAGTATACTGTGGCCCGATCTACTAACCCTTCCTCTCACGGATTGCAGTGGTCCTTCTAGGGAAGCAAGCTGTCTTCTGTAGTTGCTAATCAATTTCTCATTCTCTGACACGTGCACACACACACGCACACACACACACACACACACACGTGCGCATGCACTCCTCATTTGAGGCGGCCAAAATGGGATGAGCTACTTAGATTCCTTCCAGGAAACCCCGTCATTTGAGAGGGAAAAATGATGTCTGGGTCATATACTAGGAGAAAATCAAAATGACTCTCCGCCAATAATAAATGTTTCTCTCTGACACCCACTTTCTTCTCTTTAAAATGCCTCTGACTGTAGTAGCTTTGCCAGAGAGCTCAGGGCATAGTCATCTTAGAGTATTTCCTGCCTCAGCCAAAGCTGCAGCTACCTGCCTTTGGTGGTCCGCTACTTCCACCAGGTGAGCACGCAGCGGGCAAGCTTCAGCGGGGAGCACATATGTTCTCCTGCTGGTGCTGTGGAGGGCCAGGTGAACCAGACTTTAAGTGCCATTGAAGACCCTTTGTGGAATATACTGGGAGCTTTCAAATGCTCTAGTTGCGTGTGGGTAGAAAGGAATCTGCAGTTTCAGCAAGCGGCCCATTTGATTCTTAGGAAAATGAGCTTTTCTTTTTACTACTACTAAGTAATCTAATTATATTTTTATTGTCTTCTACCCTCTCTATATCCTTCTCCCTCATTAGACTACTCCATAACTATAGGAAACGTATCTTTTAGTATATATGTATATATATATATATATATATGTATTCCTAGACTCTGACACATAATAGTTGTTCATTAAGTACTTGTTAAATGAATAAAATCTGAAATAAGTGCTCTTTGGGTACATTGCAAAAACACTGGTGACTTGGACATTTCTTACAATAAAATTTCCTTCTGCCATATTGGAGCAACATACTTTTGAGTCTATTTGGATACATGGAGAGAGATGGAAGAAAAGACTGGTGTAGGATTCAGGGTAATTTGTACTGAGTCCAATATATGTGTCATATCTTGATTTTAAACTAGACCATCTACATTGTGGGCAGCAGGTTTTCAAAAATATTAATCTGTTAGAAATACATTTCCATATTGACCCAACTGAACAGATAGAACGATATGCTTATTAGGCTGTGATTGTAAGTCTATCTCTGTATAAAGAAAGTGTAGGCCAGACAGCAGAATATCATGGCAATGAAAGATAAAATTGATGTAAATACATTCTTTTTACTGGTTTGTCGGGATGGGCAAAGCGCAACTGTTCATACAATTGTTACATAGTTTAATAAAGTCTCAAGTGAAAAAATATATTCTTGAGCCTTTTCAAAATCCCAATGAAGAAAAATAAAAAGAGCTCTCATTTACAGACTAAGCAGAAATATTAGAGCAGCCTGCCAAGCTCAAAGTAGAACAAGAATGTGGCGGCTGCAGCCGAGTTCAGCTGTCATAAATGTAAGTCTGTGTTCCTTCAACTTAGGAAGGACTTAACTTCCGTCACTGAAGGGAGGAGCTGCTTCTTCCATGGCAGGCATGTTCTAGCCTTGGAAAAAAGCTATAAAATAAATTAAAGTACCCACAAGGTATTTACTAGCCTACAAAAGGTTCACCAGCTTTAAGAATTTTTCCAGCATGCCCCACGATGAGGATAAAACTGATGAAATTGTGTAGTTACTCCCAGACTCTGAATCCAAGCCTACCTGTCAATAGCACTCCCGGCAAAGGGATCAGAAAAAGAAACACTGGAGCAGAGAGGAAAACAAAGTACATGGTGCCACAGTGAGAAATATTTGAATAAAGAATAAAGAACAAAGAGAGACACCAGAAAAGAAAGCATTATTATCACTATACCAAGTCAGAACAACTACTCTGAAAATAATGTTTATGGCATATTAGCTGTACGGTTGTGTCTGCTAAAGCAGTCTCCTCATGGAGGTCATTTGGTCAGGCCACCCTGTGTGGAGGGAACGAGATTAGTCTTAGAGATGAAGTGACCATGTAAGATATCAGACATGATACTTCCCTCAATTATGTGGGGGGAAGACGTTTACAACCAGGAACGAGGACTGAGTTATTTTAAAGGGGTTGGTCAGTGAGAACTCTCTCAAACCTTGACAAGGATGATAATGAGGTTGCTTTGGTTACTAAATTTTTTATAACGGAACGGAAGATGGAATCTGTCATGTGACAACAGGTTGGGAGTTGGTAAGCAAGGACCCTTGAAAAATTATATAAACATTTTGGATAAACATTGCCACATAGGCAAATTACTTCTGGTATCTACATCACATATATCTTGTTGGGTGAATAGTTTCTTGCCTCTTTGTGTTTTTCTTATTTTTCAAAGGAAATGTACAGGTAGGATGGAAGGAATAGGTAGGCAGGCAGCAAGGGAGAGGAGGAAGAAGCATTTGATTTTATTTCTATTTTAGTTGTTCACACTGATTGTTTTCCCCCAGATCCAGGACTGGAACCCAGAGTGATGTGGCTCTCATCCTTCGTAGGCTATTGGCCCCACCACTGCTCCACTAGGGTGGCTTTTCATTGTCATGCTATTATGAAAAAAAAGAAAGAAAAAGGAATGAGTATTTATTGAGTGTTTACTACGTGTCTTGAACATGTTCATAAAATTCTAAAACTTTCTAGCTTTTGGGGATTCTTTTAATGTTTAATAAATATAACCAGAGGCTCAATCCCACATAATTCATCTCATCTTCATGAATTTCTCCTTTCTTAAAAATTCTGAGACTGTAGAAAATGCCCCCTTAGACCTTTACTCTGACCTTCATGATTTCTCACACTGGGCTCTTCTTGGTATTTCTCAGCACATTTCTTGCCTTCTTTCCATTTCTCGTTTTCTCTCCACCCTGAGACTCTGAACAAGGGCCTTTCTTTTCCAGATATCACAACTGCCACCTGGTTTTAGAGTGTCATAAAACTTACAATATGAGAAAATAATATAAGGCAAATTACAATGTCAAGACGGAAAATTCAAACCATCTATGAGGTATTCCTGTTCCTAGAAACCATGAACTAAGTGTATTCACTGGTACCAGAGATAATGGTTCCTTTCAAGGCCCAGGCTGCTATCCTGATCAAATTAACCCATCTTCCTCAGCTCTGGACTCTTAACTTACGTCAAGTTTCTCTCAACCTATCTAAATATTCCATATCAGCCTTTTGTATCATTATGCATGGAAGTCTAGCTCCTCATTCTCTAGAATGTCTCTGAAATAAATGGGATTTGGCCTTTTTCGTTTTGGTAGTTAAAGTCTCCCAGTGAAGTGCTGTTCTCAGACAAAAGAGCCAACTCTCTCCATTCTTCAGCAACAGGCTGGCATTATTCATAATAGTAAAAAAGCGGAAATAACCCGAATGTCTGTCATCTGTGAGATAAGTACCATATCTCCATAATATGATTATTATTTAATCATAAAAAAGAATGATACATTCAGATACATGATACAATATGAATGAATCTTAAACATATTATGCTAAGTGAAATGATACAATATGTAGTTCTTTGTAGTTAAAGAGAGCTACATATTATATGAAGTATATAGAAAAGGCAAATCTGTTGAGCAGACAATGGTTGCTTAGTGCTGAGATTGACAGGAGGCTGAGGGAAGAGTGATAGCTAAAGGGGTACAGGATTTCCTTCTGGGATAACAAAAATATTTTTAGTTAGTTATGGTGATGATGCATGACTCTGAACATACTAAAAACCACTGAATTGTACACTTTAAGTGAATCACTTGTACGACATGTCAATAACAATAAAGCAGATATCTCAGAAAAGTGGGAGAGAGAGAGAGAGTGAGAGAAAGACTAATATAAACAGAAGCAAAGACTAGACATGGACGGAGTTTCCACATTTGAGTCACATGTTCTGGACTTTCTTATGTTTTCCATCTTTCCTTTTCTCCTGTTAATCTAATTCAATTTGGTTTTGGGTCATTGCCATAATATCGGTCCTGTTACGGGGGGATTATGTTTAGAGGGAGATGCGTATGTATCCCGCCCCCCCATCAGAGGACTACAGTCTTTGCATCATGCAGACACAACTGCAGGTCCTTAGACATGATGGATATGTAATAAACTTAAATGACACAGCTTTTCCTATGGGACTCGAGTACAGAGATCTCCTTTCGGTTCAAGTTGATTTTCTTTGATGGTACTATGTCAACATATTTCCCAAACCCTATCTGGGAAATTATTCTGGCTTTTGTAAACTTCCCCAAAGGGAAAAATAAAAAAGAAAGCAACATTCACCTGCTGCCTTACATGCAACTGAGCTGTTTGTATGGACTCGTGGGTTTATTTTGGGGTTGTTTCTTCTAGTCTCTAGGTGGTAGCCAGAGTTTTGAAAATTAAAGAAATTTCCAAACTCAAGCACATGAACTAATTGCAGGGTAGAGTGGGTGGCATCATGCACACACACAAGCAGCATGGCACCCAAGGCTCTACAGGGGGCTGGTGTCTATAGGCAAGCACACAGACACACTTGCGTCTGTGCATAAAGAGAGCTTCCATTTCTAGATATTTCTTTCCTGTCTGACCTATTAGGAGATTAAGAAAAAAAATACCAGTAGATTTTCCATTATGCTCATTCAATATATGAAAAATACATTTGCAGGATGCAGTTATGGTTTATGATTTAACGCTTTATAGAAGAACACTTTTCTAGCTGTGGCTCTCATATTTCAGAGTGATCAAGTCATCTTGTTAAATCTCAGGTTTGGGGCTACCCTTCCTTAAGTTTCTAACTGAGAAGATTTAGGGCAGGCTTGAGAATATGCATTTGTCAGTAGTTCCCTGGGCATGCTGAAGCTGTTGGCCTGGGAATTTCATGTGGAAATCCACTGAGTTATAATATGTGGTTGAGTGCTTCCTCTTTTTTCTTTTTTTTCAAGGAAAGGTACAGGCTGGAATGAAGGTGAGCAGGGCAGGCAGAAAGAGAGAGGAGGAAGGAGAACTTTAGTTAGTTGTCCATCTTGGTTGATCCACCTGGCCCCAGGTCTTGAACTGGGGACCTTGGGATTTATGTGGACTGTGTCAAACCTGTACTCCACCAGGGTGCACCAGGGGCAGTTCATTAAAAAACCAAACCAAACCAAAAACTGCTATTTAATTTTGGGTTAATAGGTCTATGGGTTAGAATTGTAATTTGATCTGTTGACCTGGTCATAAAAGTTTCACAACTTATTTTAATTCTTGAGTTCCCAGTTTTATATTAAATGGTCATCACTTCTGTTGCTAAATGCTGCATTACAAACGTCAGTTTTCTCTATTTCTCTGGCTGCCCTTTTACATTGGCTCCTTCCCATCATTATCATCCTCCTGGGACCATTGAAAACATAAATTCCCAACTGATTAGAGTCTTGTAGAGAAAGCAGAGGAGATGGGTGGGGTGACTGGACGCTGAACCATCATCTGCACCACTACCTAAAATTAAGTACTCTAAGTCAAGAAGACTGGCTTGGAGACGAAAATGTGATGATTAAGAACCATTTGCAGAATTGCGTCTAGGGTATATAAGTCTTCTTGTGACATTTCCTTTTTTCCTTTCACTGGAAGAAAAGAAATGTGCTGAAATGCCTAAATATCAAACTTTGTGTGACTTCAAATAAAATTTTGAAAAAGGGCAAGTCAGCACAAGAGACACAAGGAATTTCAGTGCTCAGCTTTAAAATGCTTCTGCTGAGCTTATTAAACTCTCTAGAAGAACAGTATTCTGGGCATGGGTGGTATGCAGGGATACTGAAGACATTCTTACATGCATGTGTCTGTGCGTTTTATCAGCCCTGGGGGTCTTCAAAAAGTTTTTATGTCCTGTGTGAAGAGAATTAAAAAAAAAATATATATATATATATAAATACATGTGTACAACTTTAATTTTCACGCTAAAGACATCTATGTAATCATATCCAGAACAAGTCATTGCCATGTACTTAGACTCACAACCCATTGTTAACCTTAAGTCAGATGTCCTTCCTTCTAGAATAACCACTATCTAGTCTTCTGACAGCATGAGAATTTGCCTTTTATTTTCTCTTTGGTATAAATCAAATCATGCAGTATATATTCTTTTATATTCAGCTTCTTCCAAGTTTCTGAGAATAATGAAGCCTTAATATTGCTTTTAAAATTAATTTTGTGATGGAAAAAGTAGTACATCTGCTAAAATAAAAAACCCCAAATTGAAACAGTAAAAAGCATGTGATATAATATGTACAGTTTAGTGGTAGATCATTATCAGTGGTGTACATTATTTCATGGTGTAGCTACACCACTGTATCTATCTATCTAGATTATATATATTTAATTTTAATTTGTTTTTAATCTATCTTATAGCTATCCATATAGATATACAGCTATGTATAGATATATCCATTCTATTATTGAGGAGTAATTTTCAGTTTAGAGTACTAAGATTAAAACATCTGTGGATTTTCTAGTGTATGATGAGCATAAACATGCACTCTGAGAGCAGTATGCTATACACACACACATTAGTTTTAGCAGATACTGATAAATCTCAATAATTCCGAAAGTGATTCTCCAATTTATATTTTAACCAGGCATGTATAAAATTTCAGTTTCTCTACATCCTTATAAATATTTGAAAAATTGCCATCTTATTTAATTTTTAGTCATTCTGTTGTTATGTAGTATTATTTCCTCATGATTTACAACTCTATTTCATGATAAGGAATGAAGATGAACATCTTTTTTTTTTTTTTTTTTCCATTTAGATATCTACCTTCTTTTGTGAAGTATCTCTAAGTTTTTTGCTTATTTTTTACTGATTAATAAAAGTTTCTTTATATTTGGGGTATGAGTCCTTTGTCAGATGTGTGTATTATGAATATCTTCTCTTACGTGAATTTCTTTTTCACTATCTTTTGATTATCAATTATTTTTATGATTACCAGTTTGGGGTGACCTCTTTTAGAAAAACTTGGCCTTTTATGAAGCCACCAATGTGTTCTCTTCCAAAAGTTTCACTGTTTTACCTTTCATGTGAAGAGCTGCAATCTATCTGGAATTGATTTTTGTTTATGCCATAAAGTAAAGGTTAAAGTGTTTTGTTTTTTTTTTTTCTGAATGGCTATCCAGTAGCATTTATTAAAAAGACCACCTTTATTTATCTGTGTCTCTTATGAACTTGAATGGCTTTTATTGAGTATTCTTTCATTTTGTTATTCAAGGTAACTTTGGATTCTTCTCCACAAATAACCACAAATTGATAATTTGCCCCCATTATGTGGCCATTCTAGTGACTAGTCTCTGAATTTCTGGTTAATTATCCTAACAACATTTGTATATCATTCAATAAAATAGAGATGTATTATGGCTGCTATAACAAACTACCACAGACTTAATGACTTAAAACAATAATTTACTCTCATGGTTCTGGAGGCCAGAAGTCTGAAATTTGTATTAATGAGAGACATCAAGGTGTAACCAGGGTCACATTCCTTCTGGAGGTTCTGTTTCTTGCCTCTTCCAACTCCTGGAGACTATGCCTTTCCTGGGCTTATGGCTTTATCACTATGTTCTTCAAGTCTCTGCATCTTACTGTCTTCACATTACTCCTCTGTGTGTGTTCAAACCTCCCTTTGCCTCCCTCTGATAAGGATATTGGTGCTTGCATTTGGGGCCTCCCTTGAAGTCTCCTCGCAGATAATCCAGGATAATCTTCCCATCTCAAGATCCTTATTTGAGAAATATCTGCAAAAATCCTGTTTCCATAAAAGGTAACATTCAGAGGCCTCAGGGATTAGTGCCTGATGTTTTGGGGAGGTTATTTTTCAGCCTACCACAAGAGGTTTCAATCAAGTCCTAATACGTTTTAAATTTTTTATTTAATTTTGTAATTAAAAAAATGATAACGTGGCAAAATTTTAAAAAATCAAATAATGCCAAAGGCTATAAAAGAAACAGTGATTCTTCACCCAATCCCAGCTCTCATTCCATTTCCTCTCCTGAGAGGCAATGCTATTCCCAGTTTTCTGCATTTGCTTCTGGAAGTGTTTGATGTGCATGAGCACACATCTACATGTATGAGTGAAGTTTATTGTTTTCTGTATAGGGCGATTTAGTTTGCTTATGTTATTTGCTATTACAGACAATGCAATAGCCTTAGGGAATTTGCCTCTGTAGGGTAAATCCCCAGATATAGAATCACTGACTCATAGACTATGTGTTGCAGTCTATTCAAGCTGGGTGATTTATAAACTACAGAAATGTATTTTTCACAGTTCTGGAGGCTGGAGGCTTGAGATCAGGTTTCCAAAATGGTCTGATTTTGGTGAGAACTCTTTTCCAGATTGTTTCTCTCTTTATAGATTGTTTTTTTTAAAACAGGAGAAGGCAGGTAGGAATGAAGGCCCGTAGGCAGACAGGCAGGAAGAGAGAGGAGAAGGAAGAAGTATTTATTCATTCGTTCAGTCGTTCACTCATTCATTTTGGTTGTTCCCTGGACGCTGGGTCACAAACTTGGGTGCTTGAGATTTATGTGGACTACCCCAAAGTCACAGACTTAACCCCAGAGCCACCTGGGTGTGCCTCCAGGTTGTTTCTTATGTATCCTCTCTTGGTGGAGAGCAGAATAGGAGCAGTTCTCCTGTGTCTCTTATAAGGTATTGATCCCTTTCATGTGGGCTCTCCCATACTCTAAACTAATTCTATTCACCTTTCAAAGTCCTCACCTTCTAGTACCATCACATAGTAGGGTAAGGTTTCACCAGATGAATTTCTAGGGGATCCAAATATTAAGTCTGTGATAGTATGTGAGTTAAAGTTTTGATATAAATTGCCAGCTGTCTGTACAGAAGTAGAGGCTGTCTTGATTTATAGTCTCACTATCCAGTCTCCTATTACTTTGTGTATCATATGAAAATTGATGATTTGTTTGAAGGCAACTAGTTGGCTTGCTAGTTGGCGTGCTCCAAGCATGCTTCGGGGAGCATGCATTAGAGGAAGGACAAAGAATGATGTCTTTGTTAGGTTTAATATCACAGGATTTGAAGTCAAAGTGCAGGGAGGCAGAATGTAGAGAAAATGACACATCTGAAATGAATAAATTTGTAAGACCAGAACCAGTCACATAATAGCGAGGCTCCGGACAAAATAAAAATATGGGCCTATTCTTCAAAAATCAGTAAGAATTTCACGTAGGTGACAGGAAAGATTCAAACAAGGCAAGGCCCTATGCTCTCAGCATGGGGCTCTGCACAAGGAATGGCCCAGGATGCTCATGGATCTGGCCCTAGGGAAGACTACATATAACAGACACACTGTGAACATAAGGCCATAAAGGGAAACATGAATTACACTGCTATCTCCATCACCATCAGCAGCATTTGTTTCAAAGTCATTCTCTTAGTGGAGTGCCAAGTATGTCTAGAGTGGTCTCCACTGAGCATCCAGAGGGTATAAGCTGCTTTTTTGTCTTAGAAGGATTTAGAATTCACCTGAGGACCCACAGCTGGAAAATTGTAATAAATAATGGGAGTATTGCTTCAGTTTTCATGTGAAGCAGAAACACCTGGAGGATATTGGTAAAAACACATAAAACCCCATTTTGCAAGATTTGTCTTCTGTCATTTCCATTAGCCTTCCATGAGATTCTGACACACGCTTAAGTTTGAGAACCATGGGGAAGGACCCAATGCAGGATGATAATGTCAGGATGTTGACAGAAGGTATCTGCAATAGGGGTGTGCCACTGGACGAAGATTGCTTTGACAAATGCATTTCCTGGCTTCCATACCCCTGAATTCTTATTCTGTTGAGTCTGAGATGGGGGCCCAGAAGCTGGCATCTTGTTCTGAGGAAAACAGTTTGAGAATTGTAGTTTGAAAAATGACAGTCCATAATTTACAGAGAAATTGTTTTGGAAAGGAGTAACATTTGTACTGGGATTTGAGTAGAATGGTGTGAGGGAGAGAGAGGGGAAAGGGGAGACAGAGGGAGGAAGGGAGAGAGACAAGGAGGATGGGGTCTTCATGATGCGAGAAAAAGCATTGAAGTAGGAATCTAGATGCCATCATTATTGGAATAAAAGTAGTATTCAGTTTGGCTAGTGTACAGGGTGGTTTGGGGGGCAATATTAGAGAGGCAGATCAGGGCTGGATTTGGCAAGACATCTCCCAGTCAAACCTCCCCAGACAGGTCCCCTTGGCACGTGAACTTTCCTTCATATATCATAGTTGGGGTGATGCAGTGTTAGTTGAGATTATTCTACTGAAACTATCCGACCCTAGCAGGCACAGAAATCTTTCTATCTGCTAGTTCAGAAAAGCTTTGTGTTCTTATCAATATCGGTCAATTGCAGGGATTTTAGAAATTTGGTCTTAGATCTAAGACGGTCCAAAATCCTTCAGTTGAGCACATGACAACAACTTCATCGTTGCTTCTTAAAACATGCCAAGGCAAGAAAAAGCACGGGTTCCGTTTTGCTGGCTGCAATTCCCACCACCTTTGCAGGCTGTTCAATAACCCTTTCATTTCTTCTCCATCCAGATTCCCAGGCTGATCACGGGCAGCTTTTTTTCTGTTGTTGTTGTTATTCTTCTGTGGAGTCTGGTCAAAGCAGACTGAAGCCCAGAAGGCACTTGGCTTAAATTCCAGGCTGGGGAGTGGTAACTGGAAAGGGGTTATTTATATATTCCTCAGCTTGGAATAGTAAAACATTTAAAAAGGTATGATGTTTAATCATGTCTGAGCCAGAGGAATGTGGAGCCCCTGTGAAGAATTCTGTTTCATGAGGGTAAAAATAAGAAATTGGTAGCTTCTCCTGTCAAGCTTTCCAAAGTGGTCTTCTTAAATCTCTCGCCTTTTCTGTCATACTTAATTTCCCTACTGTTTAATTTATATCCTGAAATACTGTGCTCGACTAATATGCATTTCGCCAAGATCTTGAGCATTCAACGTCTAAATCTTACTATTTCTCGCAATTCTCCCCGGCATGTATCCTATGCAAAGAGAATACATGCACATTACTCCTCAAAGTGAATTGCTCTCCAGTATTTATGAATTAGGAACTTGCTACTTTCAAGTACTTTAGATTTCCTTTTCACTGATCATACTAATTCTTTGAGAAGTATGTAGGTGTTTTGATTCTCATATTAAGGGGAAAAAAAAATCTACCAAGAAAAGACACTGAAAGGTAAGATGGGCAAATTCTCTTTTCAGGAGACCAAGCGTATCATTTCTGTCATATTCTTAGTCCAGTGTCTGAGAATTTGAGACTCAAACTTGATGTGTTCAAACTGCAGTGCAATATATGGCAATTACCTCATCTGGAGAGCTTCTTAATAGGAAACTACTATTTTTAAACAAAGACAATCCCTACCTTAAAAAGTAATATTATTTAGTAAGCAAACTTTGGAATCGCATTTCAAGGAACTAATATAGGTCCAGGTACTATGTCAAACAGGTTTAACCTCAGACATGCAGGAATGTACGAGTCACTCTGAAAAGTCTAAATGACAGACTTCCCTGGGCTGTGAGCTGGATTGAACACTTCAAAGTCAGTGGAAGAAAAGATTAAGATCATTGTCATGGTCATAATTTATACTGTGTCTCAATTCTATCACGAATGCAGCTAAGTATCTAATTCTCTGCAGATGAAACATCACCTCTTTAGAAAATAAGGAAAAGGGGTATTACCAATTATTCCATTAATTTGTCCCTTAGAGTAATAAGAACGTTTATTTTTAGTTTCTTCATGCTTTTATGACATATCATATTCAACTTTATTTTGGGTTGCAAAATTCTCAGCCAGCCATCCATTGTGGGAAATGGGAGACATGACATCAAGAAATCATAAGGAAGAATGATATTCAACATCCAGAAATAAAACTTTTGCTATATTTAGCATTAGTTAAGGCTTTATTAAAATACAGTTTCCAGTTCTGGTCATTGTATTTTATGGTAACATGGAGCACACAAATAATTGAAATGCTGGACAAGTAAGCCTATAAGACTATATCAGGGAAGTTAAAAAATATATTAAGAAGAGAAATATGAATAGAAGGGAAGAGATAAATGATATTTAGAAAATTTTAGTTCATTAGTCACCATTTATTCCTACCACCATAATTTTAAAAAATGAGGAAACGGAGATCTACAGACAGAATTCATCATGTCTACATGACTAATTGGTGGCTGAGCTGGCACTTGAGTCGTGGTTTCCCACTGAATGCAGCTTCCACTAAGGCAAAAGGGGTGATTTGATGACATGTGACCATTTCTGTGGCCTCACTACTGCCTAGGTTTCTTTAGGGTGGGAAACTTGCTTTTCCCTTCCATGTCATCCTCCATTATGTGAACAAAGTGATATGAATTCCTGTTAAATACATGATGTGCAGATTATTTTTGGTCATTGAGAGGAAAAAAGACAAAAGATTTTGCTCAGTATCAGAAAGTTTTGACTTAGAAAGACTATCTAATGTGGTTGTAATGTCTCTACCTTTGAAATATTAGATAGAAAAACACATCTTCTGGATTAGCTGAATGTTCGCTTCTTAAAGCCACTTGCTAAGGCATGACTTCTAAATATTATTTCTAGGTCCAGAAAGTTGTGATTGCAGTTATATTTTTGGCTCATCTTTCATCTCTATACCTAAGCAAAGCTCCTACATGAACCCAAGGCCTCTTCTGAATTATGTATCTTCCAGATTCATATGTTGAAGCACTAACCTCCAATGTTTTGCATTTGGAGACAAGACCTGTAAGGAGGCGATTTCAGTTAAATAAGGTCATGAGGGTAAGGCCTTAATTCATTATGACTGGTGTCCTTAAAAGAAAAAAAAGAGGCAACAGTGAGTTCCCTCTCCTTAAATGTAGAGAGAAGAAACCAAGCGAAGACAGAAAAGGAAGCCATTTATAAGTCAGGAAGAAAGGTCTCACCAGAAACCAGGCCTGATGACACCTTGATCTTGGACCTGTATCTAATGAAGTGTGAGAAAATGCATTTCTGTTGTTTAAACTTACCAGCCTGTTGTACATGTGTTAGTCTCCCACGCAAACTAATATGAATTTTGGTGAATCAGGGCACTTCTGTTGCAAATATCTAACAATGTCTTTGGAACTAGGTAATAGTTAGAGGCTGGAAGAGTTTTGAGATGATGCTAGAAGCAGCATCGATTGCCTTAAAGGGAAAGTTGGTAGAATTATGGCAACTAAAGGAGATTCTGGTAAATGTTCAGAAAGAAAAGAGGAGAGCTGCAAGAAAACTTCCATTATTTTAGGCATATGTCACGATGAACATAATTTTGGTAGAAATACAAAATCAAAGGTGATTCTAGGGAATCTCATTTGAAATGAGAACTTTGTTATTGGTGTCCTTGCTATAAAATGGCAAAGAATTTGGCTGAAGTGTGTTCTAGTGTTTTGTATAAAGTAGAACCTGTGAGTGAAGTGATTGAATATTTAGCTGAGGAGACTTCTGAGCAAAGTTTTGAAGGTTTGCTGTTTGGTGAAATGAGAGTAGAGAGAGATATCAAGACTCATTTAAGCAAAAATGGAAGCCAGACTTGAAGATCTGGAAAATTATCAGCCTAATCAATTGGAAAAAAGAGGGAGGGAGAGAGGGATAAAGGAGAGAGAGAGAGAGAGAGAGAGAGAGAGAGAGAGAGAGAGAGAGAGAGAGAGAGAGAGAGAGAGAGAGAGAGAGACATGTGTGTTTTGGAGAAAACACCAAAGGTATGACTGGACAACCTATGAGGAAGTTATCCATGATTTTAATCACTGCAAGCAGAAATCATGAATAATAATGGGATTAGACCAACAGAGACACCGCAAGTGTGAATAGGAGATGGAGACAGGACGAAATAGAAGGAAGACTTCAGACTTCTGGTGTTCTACAGGACAGGACAACAGAGCTATTTAGCTGCAAGCAGACTCCATCCTTTAAGAAAAGGGAAGAATGACCCCAAAGTCTATTCAAAGATTATCAGAGTTACCACTCCCACTATATAATAATCTATAGGTGCAAATATGGAGGAAGGGTTTGAGGCTGTTTCTACGTTGGTTTCAGAGCATGGAACCACATTCTCTTTCAGGAAAGGCTAGGCTGTCCCTTTCTCCAGTGATTCCAGAAGGATAAGCATCAAGCCAAAGAGGATTATTTTCAAGCTTTACTATTTATGGAATTTTTATTGCCACATTGTGGATTAGCTTGGGACCCCAGAATTCCAGTTCTCCCTTTTAGAATGTCTATCTTATGCCATTGGAAGTATATAAATTATCTGATTTTACAGGTTCACAGATAAGGAGGAATTTTGCCTCAGAATGAATTGAATCCCACCCATACTTGATTTAGATGATAAGTAGTGAGAATTTTATGCCTAGAAGAGGCTATAGATTTTTGAGGTTATTGGGGTGGGGTAGATGCATTTTGTTATGAAAAGGACATGAATTTGGGGACAGTAATGTGTACTTCAGAATATTTTAATTGTCAGACAGTAAAATTGACACATATTACATTTGTGCATGAAATTAAAAAATAAAGTGTTCCGTAGAGATGAATGTAATAAATAAGATTAAGCATTCATACCAGTCACAACTTTGTATATTTACATGGCATTTTATGTTATAATTCCCCTTGTTTCTATAGACAAGATACATAAAATAAAAATAATTTAGATAAGTAAATGAAATATTGGCACTCATAATTGAAAAGTTGAAATTCAATGAAATGTCATAATTTGAAGTTTAACAAATTAAGAGTTAATGTTTTAAGTCAGAGGAGCTGATCAGAGTTGCTTTTTTTAAATGAAGAGATGTGAATTTCTTATAATAAAAATTACATATAATTATATACATATATATTTATATAGAAGCAAAGCACTTAATAATTTCTCATAGGTAATATAATAGTGATCGAGCTTTTAGGTAGTTATGCAGTTTAGTATGTATATTAATTTTCTAGGGCTGCCATAACAAAGTATTGCATGTCAGGTGGCTTAAACAATAGAAAGGTCAGGGCGATTATTTTTAGTCTTCTCTCTGTGGTTTGTAAAAGGTTATCTTCCTTCTGTGTCTTCACGTAGTTTTCTCTCTGCATGTGCCCTAATCTCTTCTTTTAAGAACACCTTTATGACCTCACTTTACCTTAATAACCTCTTCAAAGGCCCTATTTCAAAATACTGCTGCTTTTTGAGGTACTGGGGTTTGGGCTCTAACATACGAATTTTGATGTGGGGAGGGGACATACATAACAGAAGGAATCTCATTATGAACTAACCTCATGATCAAAACCACTCTTAGAGGTAAGTTAACAACCCACTCGAAAAAGGTCAGAAGATTTGAATAAACACCTCTTTAGAGAAGACACACAGATGGCTTATAGACATAGGAAAAACTACATTACATCACCTATTATGAGGGAAATGTAAGTTAAAACCACAGTAAGTTATCACCTTACACCTGTGAGAATGGCCTATGTCAAAAAGACTAGGAACAAGTGTTGGTGAGGGTGTGGAGAAAAGGAACGCTCTTATACTGTTGTCAGGAATGCCAATTAATGCAACCCCTTTGGAAAAGTCTGGAGATTGTCCAAAGCAATAGAAAATGGAACTGCCATTTGATAGAGCAATTATACGCCTAGGTATATATCCAAAGAATACAAAAGCACTACATACACCCCTCCATGTTCACAGCAGCACAATGTACAGGAGCCAAAACATGGAAGCAACTTAAATGCCCATCAACAGATGACTGATAAAGAAGCTATGATAATATACTCAAGGAAATTCTACACAACTTGTTACTGCAATTATTTAAGTTGAGGCGCGGCTTAGAATTGGTGGCTTAGAATCAAATGAATACAGTATATCAATAATTATTCATTAAATATGTCTTTCTTGCTTTGCTAGAAATGCAGGGATAAACTATGGTTTAACCCAATCATCACAAATTCAAGAGGAATTTTGTGTTTTGGGGTAGGGAAACCTGGGTATGCACATTTGGTTTTCTGTCTTTACACATAATGCAGGGAGTAAATATGCTGCTTGGGTGTCTCTACTCCTTAGAGCCATTAGAATCACATCTCTTTCTTCACTTCTTGAAGAGGTCATACAACTGTTCTTATTTTGCTCTCACAGAGGCCCTTAAGCATAGGGGAGAAGAGAATCAAAGCTTTTCTCTTTGGATCAGCTCTGGGATGGAGTCAGTGAGGTATTTTAATGAATTGCAATAGTACAACTCTTAAAAGAGATAGCATGTGTGCTATGGATAACTGTATATATGTATACAGCATATATGTATGCATGTATATGTATAGAGAGTTTATGCACATACAGATGCTGCACAAAATATATACATGCATATACACTATAGATATAGATGCACATATGCATAGATATACACATGCATACATACATTTAACTTACACATATATAATATACACACATGCTACACACATATATGTATGACAGATATATATATATAAATTATACATTTAATATTCATAAAGTAGCTATGATTTAAATATAGATTACTATAATATGTTTATATCATAATGTATTTTGGTATTTATATAACACTGTATTATACTTATAAAATTAATATAAACAAAAGTTGGGAGCTGAGATTTTGCCTTCAGGATATACATCTACTCCAAACACACACATTCACATACATAATTTATATGTCATGTGATAAAATTCTATTCTATATATAAATTATTATATAATTATGTATTCATGCCATATGTATAAGCATCTGTGTGTGGAGTGTGTGTGTATTTGCCAGGTCCCATCTCAGTCACCAATTTATTATTTAAACAGTTTTAGTTTGTGCTTAACTGTTCTCTTAGGTATTTTGCAGAGAGGAATATGTTGTGTGCACATACACACTATTCTCAGCATTACAAAATGTCCCACTTTCTAACTACAAACATTAACTATACTAAAAAATACTTTTGCAACATTACTAACCTGGAGGTGAAGTCATCACAAATGTGGGAAATTTAAGATGATTTTCTAATAAGTTGAAAATTGCCCATACAATCTCCCTCTGTCCTTGGCATTTATAAAACACTCAGGATTATTGAGACATTTGTTATCTTGTATAGAAAATATCAGGTTGGACATGATCAGTTTCCATTATTTATGTAGATGATTTCATCAGGGAAAATCAAGTTTGGAAAAACCTTAGCAAACATTTAGGAAAAGATTGCATACAACACCATACAGAGCTGGGAATAAAGGAGACAGGATCATAAAGTTACTTTCTAAACAAGTGTTTCCATCCTCATCATACCCCACCGCCAAAGGTCACACGACATGATGTGACCAGCAGTAACAAACTGCCTCCCCTGGCTCTTCGAAATGGCTCATATTTCCTTCCTGTGATGTACAACAGTCTACAGGAGATTACATGGGGAAGTTTTAGAAAAAAAAATTTTAGTCCTTATTTTCTGGCCCTTGATTTTTATATGAGTCCAATTCCCTAGCATGTATATATTTCTATACTGAAACAAAAGGAACATGTCTCTATTATCTTGATCATGAACAGAATGGACTGGAGCCTTGTTTACCTTTTGACACTCCTCTCCCAGGACAGACCTTCCAGAGCTTGCTCTAACTCACTGAACAGAGTGCATTCTCAAGAGCAGGTGAACTCTCTACATTCTAATTACCTGATGGTATACAGCTGACTGCTAATGTTCTGGGTGCATTATTATAGCTTGGCATTTATTCGTGTAACTGCATAGAACATGTTCATGGAAAACAGAAGAGGAACGAAAAATATGTGCTCTCTTCTTAGAGGAGAAATTAGATTCATTGGATTATTCTTATCAGATTTAACTAAAATTATACCCTAACTTTTCTCCTCAAAGGTCCATTCAAAATGCTTCATTGCCCTTGATGGTCGTTATCTGCCATGATGAAAATCATAGCAATAGAATTGTGGACTGGGTCATACAACTGTTAGCTGACAAAAAAAAAACACATTGAAACACTGAAAAATTAAACAGAGAACATGTCTCAATGAAAATGGAGGGTCTGTGAAAGACAGTGAGAACAAAGAATAAATAATATTTCTAATTTGGGTCTGACAATGCTGGTGAGGTTCTGTGAGCAGAGCTTTTTCTCTGATAAAAATCATGCTTCACCTTTATAAGTACAGAAGAAATAGTCCAATAGAAGTGATAATTATTAAACTCACTCATTCTAGTCTCAGGTGTTATGAGACTCTGCTGTATTACTAAACAGAGTTATTTTCTTTGGCAAAATGAAAATCAAAATTCTGTGACTGGCCAAACCTTAACCACTAGTTACCAGCAGATATCTATGGTTAATCAGAATAAAGATCCCATTTTGATGACTGGCATCAGGAGCTTTGTATAGTCGTTAAAATCATGTTCCGGGATTTTTCTTATAAATCAAAATCTTGAGACTATCAACGTGATGGTTTCCATTTACAGAAACACTGAAATATCTGGGGATTCATGCATTGCTAGAACCCATTTCATGAGTCCTTACGGAGTAGATTAATTGCCCTGATGTCAAGTGCATCCCCTCTCTCCATTTCTAACACAGCTGCCCCTTTGCAGCCATCAGCACCTCCTATGTGATGCTCAGTAGAGCTTCCTCTTTGATCATGCTCCCTTATGTAGACTTGACCCCTCATCCACACATTGCAATCAAAGTGAACTAGCAAATGCACAAACCTAGCCTGTTGTTCCTATGTCTCCATCCCTTCATGATTGTCCTCTACTCATAGTAGAAAGTCCAGAAACCCCCACAGTCTGGCCCTTATCTCTACTTCTCCATCCCCACCTTTCATCATATCCTGAGTGAAACTGAATGCCCTAGAATTTCCAGACTTTTTGCAATTTCCTGCAAATATTTTTTGAGTCCACAACTTTATTTTTAGCACTCACATCAGCCTAAAGACTCATGCACTTTCCTCACTCCCACTCCCCTTATTTGGTTAATTGCCTTTGCACTTTAATGACTCAGCACAGTTGCATCTTCCATGAGCAGCGTTTGACTGTTGACAGCTCTCCTCTTCCTGGTTCATTTAGCAATCTTGCTCTGGCCATCCATAGTGTCTGGTACATATCCACATTGCCTATCCACATTCCATTCTGATTATTTGCTTAGGTTTCTCTTTGTTTTGTTTCATAAACTAGACTGTAAGCTTCTGGAGGATAGGGCTGTATTTCAGTTCTTCTTATATCCCAGGTTTAATAATGGGTTTATAGAAAGTCTATGATTAATAAATATTTGCTTTTCGTGGGAACAGAAAAAGATGAAAAAAATTAAAGAATAGATGCTTAATAAATAAGTACTAATTTATGTGAACCATTGTGCATCCCACTTTGGGATAATATGTGCAGAAATCTAAAATAATTGAGGTAAAATAAAAGGATCTTAACAGAATCCTTGGCACATTATAATGCTTATTATTGATTCTTTTCTCCTTTATGTAAGATTAAATTAAACAAATTTATTTTTGTTAAGTCACATTAAAAAGTAGAACCAAAAGTTGAGGGAAAATGTTTTATCTGGTCAGCAGATGTTTATTGGACATTACATTGCATGCCGACCACTGTGCTAAGTGCTGGAGATGCTGCAAGGGGAGGGTTTGGTGACTCTTACCTTCATGGAATGTATAATCAAGTGGACTTCACAGGACATGAATCGTCCATTCATTCTTTCTCATAATGACTAGAAGCTTCCTAGTGAAATTCTGTTTCTGGATTTAGGTGAGTTGTTACTTTACTTTTTTTTTTTCTTTTTTAAATCAGAGGAGGTCTTTACTTCTACTAAATGGTGGAGGCCAGGGACAGATTTGCTCTGTAATTTTACATCTTATTTAAGAATGATTCCTTCCTGAAAGGGCGGTGGGCAAATAGGATAAAAGAAGTCAACTACATGGTGAAGGACAGATTTGGACTGTTAGTGGTGAGCCTAATGTAGTAAATACAGATGCTGATTTAGGGTGATGCTGATCTTAAATCTATATGTTATAGCGCAGTGTTATTTCACTAAAATAAGAGAACCAGTAAGAATAAATAATCAAACATTTCTAAGGCACATTTCACATGCCATTATTAGGGGTGAAGGTAGGGCTTAGTCACCTTCAGCCTGATCTGGGACTTAGCTTCTCTGGCACACTCACAAGAAAGGAAAAGGTGAAATCTCCTTGATGTTTTGGTCCTAGTCTGCTCGAAGGTTACTTGGGAAGGAGGCTGCACTAGTGTGTCACATGCAGTTGGAACCATGACTTGTAAGGAAGATCTGTTCATTGAGGATTTGATCTTGAATCCCGGCTAGCCTCAGTTACATAAGCAGACACCCACTATTTTCCTGAGGGTTTACTGACTTACAGTTGCTGGCATATTGGAAAACTTCTCTAAAGACACAAAAGAGGCACTGGGAGCACATTCTGCCCTAGGGGTTTGCCTTCCTTACTCCTTGGCCCCCCAAAACTGACTTTTAGTGCAGAACTTTTACTCAATCACTTCTTAATTTTTAGTGCCTTGGGAAAATATGTCCCACATGAAGTTAGATTTGTACCTGTTTGACATCAATATCATAGATATAGATACAGATGTAGATACATAGATATGCCATAGCAACGATGAAGGCAAGATCAAGACACTTCAGAGATTTGGTTAACTGGTGTTTCAGTTTTGTCCCCTCTTTCACCCCCACCTCCTGAGTACTTATGGCTATATTTCGAAATATTTTCAGTTGTCACATTGTGGTAAGGGTGCTTCTGATGCCTAATAGGTGAGGGTCAGAGATGCTGCTAGACATCCTATAATTATGCCCAGGAATGACCTTGCCCACCAACGTACTTATCAGGCAGGACATGTTAATAATGCTGAGACTGAGACACTCTCGATAGTAAATAAAGCCTTAGAAAAACAAGAAATGCTAAGCTCTCCATTCTAGCTATTGTGTTACCTATTTCCATTTCATCATGCTCCTCAAGTATATTTTAAACATAAAAATTTAAATGAGGTCTCTGTCCTCAGTGTTACAGAATTCATTTAGTGAGATCCTGTAGATATCTATAACATGTTAAGTAACAGCAAAATAGGATAAACAAAAATAAAACAGAGCCTTAATTGACAAATAAATTATATGAGTAACTTTACTGTGAGTTGAGATGGAAAAAGTCACAGTAAAAAGAAGAATTTTCATTAGAAGACTATGGGGGCAGAGGGATCACCAGAGTTTATAGTATAATTCCTGGTATATACTAGCTACTCAATGTACTCAATAAATATTCATTACATTAGTCCAGGAACAGACTGGATAAAGAGGTTGAATATTTTCTGGAAAGTTGGAGGAATGGCAGTAGTCAAAGGAACACGATATGTGACTGAAACTCTCCAAGTGCTACGTGACTGGCTAGGATAGAAGAGTGGGGGCAGCGGTGTAGGAAAAAGGATGTTGGTGCTAGTTTGGGACGTTTGGATTTGCTTTATAGAAACAGGGAATGCAGATGAGAGATTCCTTCTGTTTCGGATTCATTCCAATCTGTTTTACTGCTTGCTTCTTTGAATCTGGGTTGTCTTCATTCGCGTTGCACTGAGGTCAGAAGACAAACATATGGGTGAGGACGAGTTCTGTGTGTGTTTAGGGGGAGTGGAGTGTTGAATTTCCCAGTCATCCTCTTTATGCAAATGTCTTCCCACAACTCTTGGCTGAACTTTTACCTTTTCTACCCAGCCTGGCCAAGCTCCCTGCTCCTGTGCGTGGCAGTGACTCAGGACAGGAGGCTGGAGAGGGCTGTTAAGCATATGCTTGGTCTTGGAGGCTGCCTGCTGGGTCTCAAGCACACGCTTCACGTGAGACTGCACTATTCCCAGCAGACTTGAGACACTGTTCATATGATGCATCTGCATTTGGGGAAGGAGACTTTGTTGTTACTGAAATTGAACTGCAAATTCATGGTGGCTCCGCTGTGGATGATGGACTCCCTATGGAAAGCAGAAAGGCAAAGCCAGGGAAGGGGGATGTCTGCATAACATGCTGTCCTGCTTGTTCTTCCTCTCTGCTTGGCTTGGCACCCTTCATGGATTGTGCAGTTGGGAAAAATACCCTTGTCACTTTCCTCCAGGGGGCCACAGGTCTAAAGGCCTGTCCAGAGCCCTAGGGAGGCAGGGAACTGAACAGATAATACAGGCTTCCATCCTGCCTGAAAAGGAGATTAATTCTAGATCTGGAAAACTTGAAGGGCTTCTTTTTAGACTCTTTTTCTTTCATTCCCATATCCTTGTCATACAGACAGGTGAGATCAGGCTGCAGATAACCCAGAATAACTAGACACAAGACACCCAGGAAAGCACAGAGGTGTGTTCTGATCAACCTCTGTCCTAAATGGTTGGTCTGCACATCATATGAGGGCACTGAGATCCTCAGTCAGTGACCATCCAGGGACAGGGGTTGGAATGACATGACTTTGATGACCCGCCCCTACTAATGCTAATATTATGATGACACATACCATGTGTTTTTATAATATTCAATGGGTAATATTTACATGATAACATCTTGATCTCATGTTCTCTTTCAGTGACTGATGATGATTACATATATCATGATCATGTTTTAAAGCAATTCGCTAAAAGCTGAGCAGTGTGATCATTATCTCTGTTTTACAATGGAGGAAATGAGTCAGCCAGGAAAGTTCACTCACTAACAACTGAAATGGTCACCATATTTCCACTCAAATAGTCCACATTGGCAAGAGCTTACCGGTCATTTACTAAGGCTGAATCATGAAACTGTGGATGTACAAGAGATGATTTACATACAAAAATGTCATTTTCGTAGCTCCAACTTAAAAGGATTAGTAGACTGTCCTTCCTGTTTTTTATAGTGTTAGGTATTATTATATTTATCTTAAGTAGGTATATCTGGCTCTTCCTCTACCGTAGATTTCTTTTTTCAGTTCTAGAAGGAAACCCAGTCTCCCATGCTCAGAAAAATCATGTTGGTCAGCAGACGTCTTCACCAGCCTCTATAACTGCAGTCCTGAAATTTCTACCCTAGAAGCTCAGCCTTACCCTCTACAGAGCAATTCTGGGCCCAAGCAGACAGATTATTAGTTGGCTCAATCACTTGATGGGTGGAGTGTAGAATTAGCCTGACTTCCTGGAGTCCAAAGTCTAGGTTCTAGGAATGAACTGGGATACCCTATAGTCATTATTTTGCAATCTACCTCCTTAACCCAATCTCTCTCCCAATCTATTCAGCTGAGGAGCATCTTCTGTCTTTTTCCTTGAGCTGAACTTTCTGTTTTACTTCTTGAGTTTTAGTATGTGGTGACTGAGAGACTAGACTTGTCCTCATTATTCCAGCCTCTGCCTCAAAATGTATGGCCCGTCTAGACTCATGACACTTCTCTCTCCAATTTGGACCACTCCCCAGGGGTCACTAGCCCTAATTACGTCAGAATTTGACACTACCCTTTGGACACTGACTTTTTCACCTAGATGACTCCACCTCTTCTTGGATTTCTCCCAAGACCCAGTATGACTCACAACAGAGAAGTGATAACTTCCTAGTTGGCCTTTTGGGTCACTCTCAGATGGGGCAATGACCATCGATAGTGGCTTTGGGAGCCTGTATTCCACTTATATATGGGGAAAAGAATCCATTTTGTGATGTTGAATAAGACATGGCCACAGAAGCGGATAGTGGGAGAAAATCCAATGTCAGCCATGAACATCACTGTAAACAGAGGGGCTGTAAGATAGATGCTGAAAGAGGAAGATAAATGGTTATGGTGTTACTATAACCAGGGACAACCTCAGGTGTGGCTAAAATGTATGTGAGAAACTATGTATGCTGGCGTGATCACCAGCTCTTACATTTTTGTGTGTAAATTAAACCAGTGAGAGAAGTCATAGAAAATACCACTTAGTGACCCAACGGCTTTACAAACCACATTTCTCTACAACCAGCTAATTCTTTCTTCCCCCCTTTAGGGGTTTCATTCCAATTTATTCCTTCCCATTTTTGCTATAGCTACTACAAAATAATAAGAAGCAATTAATAACATTCATAAGAAGAAAAGAGAAACACACCAGGAGCTTTTACTAATGCTTTTGCTTCCCTGATTTTGATTTTGAGAGGGGGCATAGAATCATGGGAAAACACCAAGAAAACACCAGATGTCTGTTAAAAGATAGACTGAAATAGAAACATGTTGAGTTTATTTGAGCAAAAGTCCCCTGGAATAGGGCTTCACCAAACTGGAAGTGGTTAGACACACTCTGCTATGCGTGGGGAGAGACTTTTATAGAAAAAGTACAGAATCAAAGCAAGGGCATTTTTGCATTTTTGACTAAATCTAGTTAGCTGTTGTGACTGGTTGTCCTTAGGTTTTGATTTTATAGCCTTGAGGCATTTCCAGGTTTAGATTTTGGTTTACTTACCTAGGTCACCAAGACGTTTTAGAGGCATCTCAATCTAATGGAATCCTGGTTTAATTAATTTAGCAAGATACAGGTCCCTGCTGTTATTAACCAGCAGCCCATCAGTTCTAGTGGTCTCAGTTTGCTCATTAATGGAACACATGGTAATATAATCCAGAGGGCTGATTATACTGTTCTATTTAGTGTGTGTGGGATGCCCATAGCACACCTGAACTTCTGGTAGGCATCCAGAATATGCTATGTCCCCTCTTACAGCTATAACATACATCTAGATGTGATTTTCTAGAGGGCCAAGTTTATGTATTAGATGTTTTTAAAGTCTAAAAACATGTTGTGCATAATAGACATTAAGAGAGCACAACACCAGGTACTGACAATCTCAAGCTAACCAATATTAACACCTATGATATTTGTTCCTTTTAAAAAATAATTATCATACATTTTTTTACTCCCTTCTTAGAGGTAACTACTACTTAAAAATTGGTGAGTCTAAGTGATGTCCATATTATAATGTGCTACCTACCTGCACGTGTATCATTAGCAAGATAGTGTTATTCCCTCAGCTAAAACATTACATAGGCAGCATCAAACTGTTCCATCAGTCTGCGACTTGCTTTCTGTCCTTAAATTTTTAATTTTAAGACTTACTTCTATTTTGCCACAGTACCCAGGTTGTAGCTAGACTTCATTCATTTCAAATGTCCAATCAAATTTTATTATAAAGATATCCCATACTTTTTTCTTTACCAGTTTGGTGGACATTTACAATAGTTCCATTTAAAAAATGATAACAAGTGATGCTGTTATAAGCATTTTGTGCATCTCTCCTTTTCCACCTGGGCAAGAATTTCCCTAAAGGATATACACAGAGGTGGACGTTTTAGGGTATGGTGAGAGGACAACTTCCCCTTTTCTGTGTATTTCCTACCTGCATGTGAAGCTGGTATGCCATGTAGTACGTTCCATCAGAGTTACTGACATCTCATTTCCCCCAGATTCCTGTTAAACATGGTCCTATCAAACTTGGAACTGTTCCCAATCTGAGAGGTATGGCATGTTTTCCCGCTGTTGTTTTAATGTACTTTGCATATTCATATTTTTTTGTCCATTAGATCTCCTCTCCCGGGAGTCATATGGTCCTGCCTGTGTCAGTCATAGCCCCAGCAGGAAACAGATAAGGTTAGAATAATATAAAGGGATAGATTACATAGTTGAGTGCAAGTTTTAATTTATTATACATATATTGATTTTTTTTGGTTAAGGAATATTAGTTTGAGTTTTCTATAAAAGTTTTTATTTTTGAGAGCGACAGTCAGTTCTAGAAGAAGGACAGTGATTTCAAAGGTCTTCTTTTTTCCCTCTCCACTTTACTCCTGTCAGTGGAATTGTGCAAATTATTCTGGGCAGCAGGCATGTTTATTTTGACTTTCCCTCCAAAAGGCTACTGAAAGTTAAGCCTCCAGGAGAGTCTCCCTCTTCATTTGCAAAATATGCTGTCCATTTTCTGATGGGGCTAATTTAATTGTATTAGAGTATTTTTATCCATTCATTTGAAATGATCAATCTTTTCTTTTTTAATCTTCGAAGTTATTCAAACTTGGTTTCAATGTCACATCCTTAGACAATTTATGTAAATTCTTCAACTACAATAAAAGCTATGATAGCTTCCTTATCTGTAAGAGGAGTAAAACTATTATACATACACATATATAAACATGTATATATATATATACACATATGCATATATGTACGTGTGTGTGTGTACAGACAGACATATGATTAAGGAATGTGTGCAAACTGGGCACATAGAAGATGCTCAACAAACTATAGTTCTTTGTTGTTACTATGATTAAGCACCTACTATATGCTTACAATAGCCACAATGGATGTATAGATACAGGATAAGATCTGCTTTAGAGAGACATTTAGATACATTTATAAACCAAGAAGTACAGTGATATGTATTCATCATCATGACTGGTGTCTGTCCAAGGTAAATGTGGGGCTGAAGAAAGGAAGTGGAGAAGAAGTTTATAAATATTTTTAAGAGGCAATGACCTGGGAGTAGGTATTTCCCAGGAAGACTAGGTGCAGGGATTCTCAAAGCAGAGCGCAGTAAAGTAGTATGAGTGAAATATCCCAGCATATTTAGAAGCAAGTAGCCTGGTACCTAAGGCTTAAACCAGGATAAGAACAGGTAGGAAAATGTATGGTAGGAAAGAGGGAAAGGGCAGAGGATTTTAAATGCCATTCTTTGGAAAATACATTTTGAATAAAGTTTTGAGTACATGAAAGTCAATGAAGGGTTTAGAGAAGAAGAGTGTAGTACTCTGATTTGCACTGTGGAAAAAACTGCTGAGGCATCATTTAGCAAATTGGAGGGGTTTGCATGGTGTCTGAATTTGAGTCCTTTTGGATGACAAGATGGGCTGGTCTCCCACTTATTAGCTTTGTGAATTTAATCTCTCTAAACCTTAATACCCCTCTCTGGAAAGTGGAGTTAATAATAGACTTACCTCACAGAGTTGCTGGAGATAAAATGAGCATTTAGTTCAGAACCTGGTATCTACTAAGCAGTATTAGGTAGCAGAAATCAAGGAAACTCCTGAATGCATAAGTCTTAGGTACCATCTAACTCTAGCCTAGAAGACAACTTACTCTATTGAATTGGCCAGTCCACTGGGCCAGAGTCATTGCTAATGTAAATTAGCTGTGTGGCTGAATTAATTTTGCTAAAGGAATAGAAAGGAAGACACAAAATACAGAAGGTATAAAAGATAGTGCCTATTGACAAAGGGTTTATGCTCTTTTTGTGTAATAGAACAGAATACACTTGAAAAGTATTTCTGGATATTGAAAATGCCAAGATTCCAGGTTGATAGAATGCTAAGTGAGAGGACATTAAGAAGAATGAATGACAGAATGACCTTGCTCTGGGAAGTATTGCCAATGAGCCAGAAATGGGCATTGTACATTTATTTTTAAGACTTGCATTCAAAGGAAATATTCATTTCAGGGCTAAATATTCCATCATGAATATCAACATTTGACCAGTATAGATCATTCCTACCCATATCCACCTGAACCTTGCTGCAAAATGGGAATTCTGGAGAGAAAGATGGAAGCTGAAGAAAGGAAATACTCCTTACCTGCATTTATCCTGTAGAGAGGGGTATTCATCCTACTCTAACATTTGTTAACATGGCCCAGAGTTCCCTGGATAATTTATAGGCATTTCTTCACAATCATTAGAGTGCAGTTAGGTCAAATGACATTGGAAGTCTTGTCCGAAGAATGAGTCTAAGATAATAGACACATTAATTCTGGTGGTACTAAGAGAGAGGGGTGGGTGCTCCTGAACAGAGTAAAGCTAATCTACATTTCTGCACACCACAGCTAGCAGGCTTCCTGCCAGATGGAGAACTGCTGGGAAGCTCTCAGGAGCCTGTTAATACCTGGGTGTGTCTGTGGCAACTGGAGTCTCTCTGACCATGGCCCACAGAGAGGACGACTTGCTAACTG
This sequence comes from Solenodon paradoxus, assembly GCA_004363575.1. Lineage (NCBI taxonomy): Eukaryota > Metazoa > Chordata > Mammalia > Eulipotyphla > Solenodontidae > Solenodon > Solenodon paradoxus. The sequence continues at coordinate 68,893 of RJWH01001756.1, forward strand.
GTTTGTGCCCTTATTTAGGGCTCTGTGGAAGATAATTTTTCTTTTGATTTATTTTTCAAAATGAAGTTAAATAAATGAAGAACAAGAGAGCCACAGCATGTATATATGAGCGTGGTTGTATAGAAGGACAAATTCTAAGCAGGGTGCCTACCAACTTGCACAAACTGAGCATAAAAGGCACAACTAAACTAGGTAAGGTCTATGACATTGGGCATATGCTGTCACCTTAGATTCGGATCTTCATGCCAAGAAAGGCGGTTGGATCAACAGATCTCTAGAACCTGTTCTAGTTTCAAATGCTATTATTTGCCATTGCTTACAGATACTTAAAGTCGAATGATATTCTACATATATTTTCTAAGAAATGTTATATTCCTCAGCTTCACAAAAAGGAAGAAATGAATGAGGAAATAAGAATGACACTTCTACTGAAAAATGGTGTTTTTACTTGTTAAGGGTGAGTAATGGGATAATGTAAAACAAGTTCTTAAAAGAACGTTAGAGAGAAAGTGATTCTTATAGGACAGGGTATAGAGCGTTGGGGAAGAGACAAATTATGCCTATAGGTTAAATCAGGGCCTTTATCTATTGGGTTACTGAAATTTTATTGGAATATAGTAAAGTTCATACATTTAGACTTTGTCTATGGCATCAGAATTGAGTAGTTTCCACAGAGACTGGCCCATGGAGCACAAAACATTTATTCTCTTTATGGAAAAGTTTGTCAATTCTTGTTATAGTAAATCAAAGTAGGTTCTCTTAATTGGTGTTCATAGAGCTCCATTCTCCATATAAGAGTGCCCTGTTTTGGAAGACTTTGGAAATGCCTTTCTACTTGAGAACTCAACGAAGATCTCAATACTGACCCTATTTTTCATCAATGTGGTCACTGGATCTGCATTTCTGATTCATGCTGGCTTCTCAGGATCTCTGGATTTTGCTTTTTTTTTTTTTTTAAATGTATATATAAATTTTTTCGTAGTAACTTATTCTACACATGAAAATAACCTCATATGTATAGGTTCTCCATTCCTCAGATATGTGTCAACACACTCTGGGGCTTTGGAGTTTTACATGACTCTGGCAGACATTTCTTTTCCAGAATAATATCAGTGATGAGCATTTTAAGTTAAGAGGCTTTGGAGCAGGGGAACTTGTGTCTTCTTCAAGAAGCTGCCCAGCTATGTGATGTCCTGAAGCAGAGAGTAGCTGTGGTAAAGGACACGGCCAAGAGGATTGCTGGTAGAAGGGAGAGTGGCTGACCAGTGTCCTGGTCAAGCCCTTATCATTTCTTGCCCTGACTCCCAGGATCTCTTTCAAACTCATTTGTCTTCCCTACAATCAACCTTCTTTATTCTATAGAAAGAATTCTCTAAAACCCAGATGTTGCTTTATGACTTCTCTGCTTAAAACTTTCCAGTGATTCTCTGCTCTGGAGAGACTGAAACCCATCCTGCTTAAAGGAGGCAATTAAAAAGCTTCCAGTACCTGTTTCTAACCTTTCTTCCTAAGTTTTCATTCTTTCCTCTGTTGTCCTTCATGTGCCCCCTGATTAATTCTAAATTCTAAGAGGACAGGATCTGACAACTACTTATCTTTTTTCCTACCACCTCCCTTTATTTCTTTATCATGAAGATGCTATCTACTTACTAGGCAGTGTAGGACTCTGTCTCATTGACTTCTGTATGGACAGTGCTAGAGCAGAATAGGAATAAATATATAAGCAAATGTTACTATATAATTAAAATTATCTTTTTTCAATCAACAAGGGTTTAAACAAAATTTGTATTCATTTTAAAGAATATTACCATAAAAATAATAGAAATCTGATTTTGAAGAGCTCGTTTCTAATCCTATATGATAATAAGAAAGGTACTTTTTAGTCCCAGTTTCTGTATGTTGTTTTTTTAAAGGAAACTAGTCTCCAGGATCATTAAATTTATTTTCAGCTTTCTAATTTGCTTTTGCTTCTATAAGTATTCTTCTGATGCCTTAGTGCTAATTAGCTACACATTCATATACTTGAATATCATAATGAAACAGATAGGAATACGTTCTTCTTTGAGATTTTATTTAGAGGAGGAAAGGTAGTTCTTAATTAATTAGAATTTTACAGTAATTACAGAGAAAATATACTAGCTTGGGAGAGATGGAAGAGAAAGGGAGCAAAAATAAGATAGTGAGTGTAAAAGAAATGCACCAGTTCTCATGGACTCCCTTTCCTATATATATGCAGATGACTCTGTTCTTTCACATGTAAACTCAGAGTTCAAGTCATGGTAGCTGTATTGAAAATAGATGTTATTCTCTTTCATTCTCCCTCCCTCCCTTCCTCCCCACTCACCTTTGTCTATGCACATACATGTATATGCATACACACACACAGATACCTCTTCCTCCCTCATTTATGCTTTCTAGGGTGACTCCATACAGTCCAGAATATTCTTCTCTCAGCTTCTATGTCTCTAGCTCATTTAATGCATACCCCATTTAGTGATGCTTCAAAGATTAATAAGGCAAATACATTAAAATGCCCTTGGCTTCATAGAAAGGCCTTTTCAGATGGCTGGGAAGTTACTCAGGATTCTGTTCAACTTAGAGACTCCCTAGGGAAGAGCAAGGGAATCCATTTAATCTCTCTTTCCCTGTGTTTATGCACAAGGCCACAAGGGCTTGTCCCTCATGAGAGGGTGGGGAGGGGCCATTTTGCTTCCAAAGCGTGTGAAATTTCTAGCAGATTTTATTTTAGAAAAGATCAAGGCCCTGAAGAAGAAAGAGGCTCAACTGGCAGAGAGCCCCATAAATTCATATTCCATATTGTCTTTGCAATTAGTATTCAGTGGGAAGACTTTTCGCAGTTCTAATTATCAGTAGCATTTTTAGAAAAAAGTAGCTAAATCCTCAGAGGATCCATTTCTTACATTAAAGGAATCATCAATCAATAGGGATTTAAAAATTATTAATACATAGATTTTATGGTTTTAGAGCAATTTTATTTTTTTCAGAAAGACCGAGTGGCGCGTATAAAGTATTCTTACATTCTCCTCTCCTGTCAAGTTTCTACTATTAATGTCTTGCATGGGTGTGGTCTACTATTATGATTGATGAATGAATATTGATATAGTCTATGAGCTAAAGTCCATAATTTACATTAGGGTTCCCTCTGTGTCTTGTCCAGTTCTCCGACTTTGGATGACTGTATAATGACTTGTGCCCACCACTATGGTACCACGCGGAGTAGTTTACTGCCCTGAACGCCACTTGCTATCATTATATTCATTTCCCTCTCCAAATATTCCCTTTGAGCCCTGACAACCACTTTTTACTGTCTTTATAGATTTGGGTTTGTCAGAAGGTTATTTGATTGGAAGTATATAGTGTACAGTCTTTTAAAACTGGTTTCTTTCACTTAGCTGTATGCATTGATGGTTTCTACAGACTTTTTTGTGCCTTGAAAACACATTTCTTTTCATACCTGAATTCTTTTCTATTGGATGAATGTGTTGCAATCTGTTTATCTATTAACCGACTGAAGGACAACTTGGTTGCTGCCAAGTTTTGGCATTTATGATTTAAGGTATCATCAACACTCATGTGCTCTACTTAGTATGGACCTAAGCTTTTGACTTATTTGGGTAAATATCAAGTAGTATCATTGTTGGATCATGTGGTAAGAATATATCTTGCTATTGCAAGGAGCGGCCAAAAATTGCTGTATCAGTTTGCATTTACAACAGCACTGAATGAAGTTGTTCCACATCCCCATGAGCGTTGGTGTTCTGAATGTTCCAGATTCTGGTAGGTGTGTTGTGGATCTAACTGATGTTTTAATGCGCATTCCTTAATGAAATGGAGCACCTTTTCGTGTGCCTTTTTTAATCATCTGTGTTTGGTTCAGGAGGTCTCTTCAGATATTTTGCCCAAGCTTTTACTGGGCAAATTGATTGTTCTCTAATTGTACACTTTAATAATTTTTTTTTTTGTATATTTTTGATTTGTAGGCTTTAGTGAACTCCTGTTGTGACAAGAGGCATGGAGGCACACTTGATACTCAGCGCATCCTGCCTTCAGTGACTTCATCATCTAACTGAGAAAAAATACTAAAGAAAATTATATACGTGAGACAGAGAACAGCACAAGACCATGGGTGACTGTTCATTATAAATGTATTTGCTTCACTTTGTGAGACACAATTTGAAATCCCGCTTAGGTTTATCATTTTTTAGGCAGAGTGGACTGTCACAGAGCTTTCATTTTTGAATATTTTAAGTGTCTTTAGACTCTCCCCACCACACACATAAATTAGCATTAAGAAGGTGGTATTTGATGTTATTGGTGGAAGAGCACTCACTTTTAGGCCATTTTCTAAAATATGCCTTGTAATAAACATTTATTTTAGACTTTCAGGTGGATTTATATGAGATATTCGGGCTGAAGTCAGTGATGCATGCATATATAGTTTTAAATTTATGAATTTTTTCATTGTTTTTAATATTAATTTTTCTTAGAACTCTAAACTTGAAGAAGAAAAGTAAAACTAATAAACATCTATCCTTCTACTCTTAAGAAAGAGAAAATTCAGATTCCTGGAGATGTTCTTGGGAAATATTCTCATTGAAACAATGAGGTGAGCTTAATGAAAACTGAATAGCAGCTATGTTAACTAACCTTATATTGCAATAAAACGAAACATCACATTTACTTGGTATTTCACAAGCTCATTTATTCTCACAACATCTCTCTGTAGTACTAAATATGAGTTCTGTTTCACATGTTGTATAGCATTCTAAGAAAGGCCAAGGGATTTGTTGAAGAATTTTCACTGATTTAAACTTGAACTAGAGTATTTGACCCCAAGTCCAGTGATCTAGAGTGAAGTTCTGTTTCTGTGTCACGGTCAGGGTTTTTCTGTGCAGGATAATTATCCCGATGTGATGCTATCTCAAAAAGATTAAACTGGAATCACCAAGTGCAGAGGACATTATGCTTTGTAGTTATCTCCATTAAACCTCCTTATTTATTTAACTATGTCTCTAATATTTACTTATGGCAAGCTTCCCATTATGTTGAATTTATGGAGTTTTTTTATAAAAGACATTCAAAATTTAATAAAACTAGTTAAACATAAGAAATGTTCACTGCATTGATTAAACAAAATTAAGTGAAAACAAAATAAAAATGTTGAGTATGCCTCTTATGTTACTATGTAAACATGTATTATGTATAAGAAATAATATTGGAAGGTATTATACTATGAACCAAAATGTTTACAGAAATTATAATTGGGTGAAAAGATTATGAAAAATTTTAAATGGTTTAAAAAAAACTTCTTTCTAATTTTTCTACAATAACATGTCACTTTATAATTAAGGTAAAGAAAGACACATAAAAACGATTAAGACCTACTTCTTTGCTGTCACCTTCTTTGCTCTAAGATTCTCCAAGTTCCTTAGGACTCACATTTGCCGGGTGTCACAATTCCATCATCTTTCACTACAGGGAGAAGCGGCCGTAAGCATACAATCTGGGTCACCTACTGACCAGGGTGGTGGAGGCACAGCAGGCCAGACCCTCACACCCTGACTCTTTAGGACCTCCTAGGGCAACTGTGGAACCAAGTGTGCTATGTGAGGATTTCATCCAGTGGTCAGGAAGCAAGATTGTCAAATGGTGACCTTAAGCCAGGTTTGAAACACAGCCAGACAAAAAACAATTTATTTTCAAAATTCAGAAGTCGAGAGTAGACACATGACCAGAGGGTTAGGGCCGAGAAGAAGTGGGAGGAAGCATGAGCAAGTACCAGGAACAAAATGCGGTGAAACCAGAAGGTTTTAGGAAGTTGTGAGGAACAGACCTGTTATGACTGAGCTATATCCATAATGTTGGTTGGTTATCTTATTCTTTATTTAGATTGGGGTAGGATGGAAACAATCAGTTTCTCCTCCTGCTCCGAGTACATGACTTTCAGTTAAAGACCCTTACAATTGGTGTAAGTTCCTACTTTCTTCTTGGGAGGTTTGTTACATGGAGAAGAGAGCTTTACTGGAGATTATGAGAGCGGAATCTATCCTTGTAGGTTTGGATTTAGATGTCACTTCCTCTAAGAAGATTCCCCATTCCTTGAGGATGTTTAAAATGGAAGAAAATAGGTTTGCATATTGAAGACACATACGTATGTATAAAACTGTATATATGTGTGTTTATATGTAATTATACATATACAATTATAATCTATTCATAATTATCTAGAGTCTTTGCTGGAGGAGATCTGAGTCCTAGGTATTGTGATTTGAGGGATTCTGGGATAGAAGAAATCATGCCATTAAATACTTTGTTAAAATTCTGGCCATCTAGACTCCTTCTAATCTGATTTACAAGCACACAGTTTTAACTCTGCTTAGCCTCTTCCTGATAAAATGCAGAATAATCTTTCCAACCAACTGATATCCTCTGACTAAATTTCTCAGTTCAAGGGAGTTACTGATTTGCCATTTCAATTGATTGTTAATGTAAACATCAGACAACCTTCTAAGGATATTTTCATTTTATTTTTATATAATATATATAAGTATCTATATCATCATCACCACTACCACCACCATCATCATCTCCAAAATCCTAGCCCCAAATAATGAATCTTGGATGGCATTAATTATATTCATCCTACTAGAAGAACTAAAAGATTTTATCAGGTTTTCCCAGATCTTGTTACCTAAGACAGCTCTTGAGAGGCCTCTGGTCTTGAGAAAGGCATGTACTTGTTCTATTTTGCTTTAAAGGTACCACCCAGAAGTGTTCCCAGTTGATTCAGCACTCTTCTAAGAAACTTGCTCAGATGTATCCATCTTATTCCAGTTATCCTCAGTGTCTGGGAGCCAATGCTCTTCTAATTGTTTAGGGCTGTATGATCTTTGTCCAATTACTGTGCATATGAGTTTTTATTGATGGAAAGTATGACTCATGCTAGTTTGTTGCATGCTGTATTATTTTAAGGCTCTGCTACTCAAGGATCTTAATTTTCTTAGTAGTACTTAGGTTCCAGTGACTTTTTTTCTGCCATTGGTCCATAAATAGAAAATGTGTTTACTCTTGCCAGAATATTTTTTTAAGAGTTTCGATTCCAGAGAAAGAGGAAACATTTCTAGATAGCCAGAAGATAGGTTCAGAAATGCAATGATCTTTGAATATCTTTAGTTAGAGCAATTCCCCCTACCCCAGGAATAAAATAAAAATAAAAGGAATTTTTTGATCCTGGAGACCAAAGAGAAATCATAACATTTCTCTTGACTTTCTATTCCAGACACCTTGATCACAGTTGAGAGTAGGACAAGTAAAAATGAAGACTGCAGTTTAGCCCCCCTTACCTAAAGCCTGGACTAGATTTACTAAACAGAACTTCTGCCCAAGGAAGTAAGAGTTTTTGCTAAAAAGTATCAGAGAACAAGAGAGATGAGCATGACAGCACTATATAGACCGCTTGCACTCACTTCGCAGACTATGGACCAGCTGAGTATCAGTTTCTCCTCCTGCTCTGAGTGCATGACTTTCAGCTAAAGACCCTTACACCTTACAATTGGTGTAAGTTCCTACTTTCTTCTTGGGAAGTTTGTTACATGGAGAAGAGAGCTTTACTGGAGATTATCAGAGCAGAATCTGTCCTTTTAAGTTTGGATTTAGATGTCACTTCTCTAGGAAGATTTACTATCCCTTGAGCAAAAAATCCAATTTCAATGGTTTAAAATCTTGCTAGAGGAAACATGTGTCTTATGTATATATTTTCTGATGCATAGAAGACTTATGCTATGGTTATTTGTATATGTATATATACATACATATATACACACATTCTCTACCAGAGTATGTTTTTACTACAAGCAAACAGATTTGGAAAGAACTAAAACTGATTTTATTTTAAGAGTATGTTGTTAGTATCTTCAGAAAGTGACCTTTTGTTTCAGACACTATCTGGAGTTCACTAAAGAGACTGCCTACAAAGAATCTAGGATACATTTTTGGGGTTTGGAAGATGCCTCATCCCACAAATAGAGAAGTGATCCCAGAAGTGTTTCTTCCATCCAGGGCAATAAGTGAGATTTATTAGGATGTTGCTGGCAGGTTTGGGGAGAGGGTTTGTGTATTTTTTGCTGTTTTTTTTACTCCATGAGAGCGGGACCCAGTGTTTGTGTGTGTGTCTTTGAAGTCTGCACAGGAAGTTTGGGTTATGAGAGCCTCACTGCTAGATGAATTCCAAGGCCCCGGGAGCATGGGCCAAACCATGGGCCAAAAGCAGTGCAGAATGCTGGCCATTATGTGAAAAAGTGGGACAGGAGGGAGGTATGTATACTGGCCCAGTGGCGAGGAAGCCATTGGTTTAGGGTCTGGGGAGGGAGATGGGCAAGGACATTGTGACACCACTATCATTGAGGATTTACTTAGCTAGCTGTGTTTTTCTAACTTCCAAGATACCTGGCCATGACCCAGTGCGGTCAGACCACTGCTGTGAGAACCTGGGCCACAGTCACTGTGGAAAAAGATGTTGCCTCATTGTGGAAAGATTTTTACAATCTGTAATTTGCTATAGACCAGCAATCCTCCCACTGGCAGTCTTGAAAAAAATTAAAAATAAATTTAGAGTTCATGCATAATAAAAACTTTATGTGCCATAAAAAAAATTGTTTCTCTGGGACTGCACTGGGGTCCTTGTCTAAGCCACATCTTCTAGAACTTGGGTTTGGTGATGTGTTGACTTAATTTTCCAACCCATGCCAAATGAAATAAATATCCCTGTTTTTGATCTGGTAACAGAGTGGATGACCAAAGGGATTTGTGGTCAAAGGTTGAACTGTCCCCAGGACCAACAATTGAATGCTATACTTTCATGTTTTATAGCTTCAGGACATGAGCATAACATGAAGACATGTAGTAAAGCAATGTTGAAGCTAATAATTCCGACGATGCCAACTAGTCATGCATTGGCTTTCATTGCATATGCTTCATTTGAAGTGGGTCAGTGGAATTCAGAATGTTCCACTTGTAGCAGTTTGGTTTATTAGGATTATACTGACCAAAATTAGTTAGGTGTGGCTCTTGCAATGAGATTGGCTTAAAATTTACTCCGTTTTAAAACTCTTCTGGAGAAACCATATTGACACCATTTAAGTCAGATAAGATGTATATAGTGTGTGAAGATGAGCTTTTCATATTTCTGGGTGCCTGCTGCCAATCTCCAATGATGGAAGAATGGAAGCTCTGTATGCTTTGAGAATGGCCTCCGCATGTGAACTCTCTGTAGGGACCTGGTTTCTGCAGGAGTGGCAGTCAGTATTCTTGCCAGTCATCGCCTTATTGAGACTGTCATTTAATTTGCAGATGGTTTCACATCTCCTCCAAAGCCACTGTTTTTGGACTTATATAGCTTTACATGTATCCCTGACAATAGTGAACTTCAAGAGCTTCTTAAACTTTTACAATACTAAGCAGTACAAATGAGAACAGAAAGGTATCAAACACAGATTAACTTTCTTAGCAACAACAAACCACAGGGAACTAAACTTCAAATAGGAATTTCAAAAGTTTTGGGTCAATTTCTTCAGCTACTGCAAATTTGGGAAAACCCCTTTGGAACCAGTCTTTGTGTTTCTAAATTGATGGATGTCAGTTATAAATAGAATGATCTTTGCATGTTAAACAAAGTAGGTAACTGAGGTATCAGACTGCAGAAACATGACATTGGGACACACAGTACATAGCTGAGTCACAGGCCCTAGGCCAGGATGCAGTCTGGATCCCTGTTTCTTCTAAGAATCACAGATACTATGTGATTCTAGCTTACTTTTTTTTTCTTTATGTAAATCACTTACATTTAAAAAAAATAAAATAAGCTGAGGATGGATATTATCATAAAAAGCCACTGTTCAATTTATTTGAGGTAGACTTTGAGATAAGGATATGCTAACGGCTTTATTCAGTTAACACAATTGCATAGTAGAAAAGTCTAATTGCAGGGTTAGAAACAGGAACCTACTGTTACAACATTTCTGAACTATCAATGTTTGGAATTTTAGTGGCTTCCGCTAACATTTTTCCATTCTCCTTAAGTGGAAAGACCTCTTGCTGTAAATATTTTTTCTAACATATCCACACATGCACACATGCATTATAGATGTTCAGTGTTTCCAGATTATTTTTTCACTGGCATCATTTTGTATTTAAATGTCCAAAAAATGTCAGTAGTATAATCTAAGTTCCTTCAGCATCTTAGCACTGAAAGATCCCTTTGTGGTAAACCATCTCCCAGATATTCATTCCATGAAAAAAACAATGAATAAATATTCTTTCCAAAGATGTCATCTAATTTTATAATGCTTTCAAAGATCTTTAAAAAAAAAATCACTTTGAAATTAGTACTCCACTATGGATGAAAGAAATATAAATAGCTTCTTTTGAAATTATACCTAGAAGATTTGAGTGGACCCTTTCATACCAATCACTTGTCTAAAAATCACAATTATCCTAATTTAACCATAACATTTCATGCAGAAAGTTTTTTTTAATTATTGGAAATTTCAAACATATACAAAGGTAGAGAAAATATAGAAAACCCCCATGTACCTATCCTCAAGCTTCATTAGTCAGAACATTTTGGGATAGATTTTCATTCAACAGTTTTTCAGAGGCTATCTAAAATATAAGGAAATTGTGTGTCTTATATCATCTACCTATTGTCATTTCAGGATTCTGCTAATTTAATAATGGCAGATACACTGGAAAAGAACTATTAATTTAATAATAGTGTACACATTGGGAAAGAATCAAGTAAATTGGAGGAAGAGATTAAGTTTGTAACAGGAAGATGGCCAACATAGGGTAAAGGATTTTTGTAGTAAACGTTTCATTCATTTAACTAGCAATAATTAAGCCTCTATTTCATGTCAGGTATTGTAGACTCTAGGAGACAATGATGCTGATGTTATCATTGGCTCTAGCCTTCCAGTAGCTAACAGTCAAGTAGAGGATGGAAACTTCCACCTTAAAAGAACAAAATGTGCTAGACTGAAAAAGATAATTCTGTTTGGGGTTTGATTGGAGACTCAAAAGCAGAATCTCAAAAAACCATACCAGAGTAATTAGGAAATTACCTTCGAAATGATTACAATTCCATGGATAGAATAAAGAACCATAAGTGCCTTCAGTTCAGTGGATGATGTGTGGGTTACTTAATTTGTATTGAATTGAGTCCAGTTATAAACCAACCTGCATGGATTGAATTCAGGTTCTTAGAATGTTGAAGAGGATGAATAAAGACTTAGGGTATTGTTGTAACACCGTAGTAAGAGTGAAGTGGCAAGGTTCTTACCCTCAGAAGAAAGAATTTCTAAGACACAAAGAAAAAAAAATGTTTATTTTCCTTGTATACTCTAAATAAGTAAAAGCAAATCCTATTTCTATTTTCAAGTAACTTCAAAGGGAGAGTCCTCTTATCTGTGAATGAATAAGGAACAACTTGTAATGTTATCTTAACTATAGAAAAATGATTTAAAAAAACAACTGGTTTTATATGGGACAAGTAGTGGAATAGAGAAAAAAGAAAAAAGAATGAAGGGTAAAGGGAGAACAAAAGAGCATAGAAGGTTTAGATGAAGATAGATGAGTAAATAGTCTTAAGTTTCACTATTTACAATAAAGTGAGCCCTTTAGAGTAGTAAAGTGCATAAACTTGGCAGCCTTAAGTGCCTGGATTCAAATTCTACATTCACCATAAATTAGTTGTGTGTTAAGCAAATTATCAAACTTCTCTGTGCCTCTGTTTTCCTTAGAAGGCCCTAGCAAACTGGTCACTTAAGACCTCTGGCCTCAAGACCTCTGGCCTCTAGTTTCTATAATCTTGTAATTGCTATGTAAAAAGAAATTCCAATAAAATAAAAAAGTGTGTGTGTGTGTGTGTGTGTGTGTGTGTGTGAGAGAGAGAGAGAGAGAGAGAGAGAGAGAGAGAGAGAGAGAGAGAGAGAGAGAGAGAGAGAGAGAGAGATTTTATTTTCAATTCGATTGAGAACCAGATTTTTTGAAGTTTAGGAAGCAAAACTAGGACAGAAATAGAAACCACAGAAGTATGAATATATTCAAGCCAGAATTATGTAGGAGCTTAACAGGAAAGAATATTATGTCCTGTTGTGGTTTATCCACAAGTTGGTGTATTGGGCCAAACTTGGAGATTGTAGGGCTGCTTTCAACCCATAAATTCCTGTGTTTTCAAAAAGTCGATAACTCTTCCAAAGTACTGACAGACCAATATCCTAAGACAATGGTTGTACTTTCTACTCTGCAGAGCTATTGGAGCAGGACCATTTTTGCAGTTTTGTAGGATGCGGTGAAAACAGACCGCACTAAGTTCCTGAAATGGATCTCAGTACCTCCCAGAGAAAAGACTTTCTTCCCTAGAGCTCTTAAAGGATATTCTTTATTTATCCATCCCTTTTTCATTTTGGAGGTGAAAAGAGTGTCTGTTGTCAAATGGGTCTCCAGACTTGTTGAATGAATGAGACAGGGGGCACATTTCCACTCTGTGCTGGTAATATATCCCTTAACAATATGTCCCTTACCTGCCACCACTTTCCACGTGCAACCAAACTGCAAAACTGGCAAGGTGGGTTGTGCAATATGGTGTAGATATGTTTTTGGTCATCCCGTTAGAAAAGAACTAGCCTGGCATATTGGAACTTGTTCATTCAGGAAATAAAAGAAAGGGCACTAGCATCCAATGTATCACCCCAGTTGGTCTGGGCAGTAATGAAATGACACTAAAAGAAATTCAGTTCTCTGCGTATGCATTGTCCTATCCTACCAGACCTTTTTCTAATGCAATGACTCTAGATAATCTAGCCCCTTTAGAGCCCTGAGGTGCAAAGATATGTCCTCAGATTGCTTTTCTTGTGAATCTAAATAATGAGACCTTGTAGAGACTGGTCATATGGAGAGGAAGTACAGACAAGGGTAAGAAAGTACACAAAGGAGGAAGTCTTGGGGATGGGAAGGATTGTTTTGATGACTGGATAAAGTAGTAGAGGCAAGTTGGATTCTGCCACTAAAGCGTTTGCAAGTTTTCATTCATCCCTTCTCCAGAACTCTATTTTTCATGTATAAAGCAAAGGAATATACATGATGGAAAACATACAATTTTCGTGTGAAATGGGGGGCACATAAAGAGGTACTTATTGTGGATGTAGCCTCAAGACTGTCTGCAAATGTAAACTTTCTTAGAAAACATGTTTTATTGTAAAAATATTTGGCTAGTTGATATTCTATTCAAAAATGCAATTCTTCTCTCCAAATCTTGAAGTATAATTTTTCCCTGAGATGTTTATCCTAAGTTTTGAAGATTCCCTCAGGCTATCCTGATAGGAAAATATTAAACATAATATGCACAGGTCCTCTGGTACAGAATTGCTCTTCAGTATAGGATATATGCTGATTTTTATCATCATAATAATGATGAATTTTATAAGGATTATTCCTTTACTGTTCTGCATTGGGACAAACCTAATAATGACGTATACATTTTCATCATGAACCCTGGGTAAACTGGCTGTTTTGTAGGCAGAGAAGTTGGGTTTAAGTTTTCATCCCTTTTAATTTCTGCTGTTGTGTTTATCCTATTTCACCGAGATTAGTTATTCTTGTCTGTGACTTTCTTACTTTAAGCATAAATTCTGCAATGGCTTTGTTCATTTATTCTTCCACTTTCTTCATTTATCCACTCACTTGATTGATTATTCAATCAATTATTCCACCAAAAGTAACCTAGCATCTATTTCAGCAAGGCAACTTGGTAGGCACTAGAAATGCAAAGCATGACATGGAGTCCTTATGACCTAAGAATTAATCAGCCAAGGCTTTGCAGGTATAGGCTTGAAGAGGAAAACAAGTCATCATAAGATAAGCATTAATAAAATGAACATTTATAAGACAAATTGACCCACTCCAGACTTCCACTTTAACTGTAACATCTACTTCCATGCATAATACTAATCAATGTCTTTGTCTAATAGCTACTTGATGACTGATATTATAAGCAGTGGAAAGTACACTGGGAAAACAGAGTAAAATTTTAAAAAGGAGCAAAATTACAAATTTAGAAAATATTCAGAAATTTATAACCAATAAATTGGGACTAAATTGAATCAGATATAAATCTCTTGACAAATTAAAATCTAACAGGATTTTATTAGCCAGTTATTGAAAGAAAGAATATTGGCAAGGGTGACAACATGTTGGTACTTCCAAAGAGAAAGCAGTTGTTAGGAAAACTGATAAAACTGAAGCTTTTTCAAAAGTAATCCTCTTTATGAGCATTTATTTCAACCCAAATGTGAAGCAAAATTAACTGCATTATTCAAAATTTCATAGATAAGTTACACCAGTTCCCCCAACATTTTATTCTTTACCCTAAGATTTAGCACATAGCTGTAGTAATAATCTAAAGTTGGTGAAATATAAAGTGAATACATTTTCTTCATAATTTTTCATTTTAACTTCCAAAGCCAAGTTCAAATATATACTCACACATTATATTTAGACAGCACTTCACTATTTAAAAACACTTTCAAAAACTTTACCTTAATTTTCACAAGGACACCATTAATATTTGTTGTTTTTCCCTCTAGCATGTAAAATAATATTCAACATACAGTAAGATGCCACTTTTCTTAAACTTTTAATTCCTTCAGTAACTGCAAAATATCCTTCTCTCAGGATTTCTGACCTATCTCATCCCTTAAGGGGGTAAGCCTTTGATTAAACATCATCAGTATAATAAAAACGTCAATCTATGTAGGTATTCTTCAACTAAGATTTGGTTAAATCTTATTTTCTATAATTTTTGTTACAAAAATAATGTGTTCTAACACAT